>PVKM010000007.1:0-193873 GCA_004027735.1 Carollia perspicillata
AAATAAATAAATAAGAAATAATAAGCATGTGAGCAGAGACTTATTTTTCTCATTTCTTCTCTTTTCTAAAAGTCATCAAATTATATAAAGAAATAATTATAATTATTTAAAATTATATATCACATATAATTATATATTTATTTTAAATTATATATATTATTTCGCCCTGGCTGCTATGGCTCAGTGGACTGAGCTCCAGCCTGCAAACCAAAGGGTTGCTGGTTTGGTTCCCAGGCAGGGCACATGCCTGGGTTGCAGGCCAGGTCCCCAGTAGGGGGCACACAAGAGGCAACCACACATTGACGTTTCTCTCTCTCTCTCTTTCTCCTCCCTTCCCCTTTTTAGAAATAAATAAATAATCTTAAAAAATGAAATAAAATTATATGTTTATATATAAATAATAGAATACTGTATTGTTTGGTTTTCTAACATATTTAGATATAATATATAACAATAATAGCACAAAAGATGAGCTAGAGAATGGGCTATATTAGAAAAAAGTTTCTATTATAGTTTACGAGAAATAAGCTCTTAGTTTTCTTAACTAGGCTGTAATAATTTAAAATACAAAGTATAATCCCTAGCAGGGGTGTCCAACCTTTTGGCATTTCTGGGCCACCATGAAAGAAGAAGAGTTGTCTTGGGCCACACATTAAATACACAAACACTAACAAAAACTAATGAGCAAAATAAAGGTTCTAAGTAAATTTTCCATTTTGTGTTGGGCCACATTCATAACCATCCTAGGCTACATGTGGCCTGTGGCCTGTGGGTTGGATACCCTGGCTAGAGAAACCACTAAGAAAAGTAACTCAAAGTAAACAGTAAAAAATGGGACCTGTGAAAATTAAATAGTACAAAAGTATATACTTAACACAAAAGAAGATAGTGAAGAAAAAACAAGGGCCCAAAAAGGGAAGAAGACATGCAGACAACATACATCAATATCACAAATGTAAATCAACTATAACAATAATTGTATTAAATGCAGACGATAAAAATGCTCCAATCAAAAGGCAAAGATTCTCAGACTAGATAGAAAAGCCAAGTCCAACTCTAATAATCTCTACAAGCACACATTAGATTTTAAGATACAAATAGGTTAAAAATAGAAGGTTGGAAAAGAAAAAGTACACCAAGAAAATCATAAACGTGGGCAGATAAAGTGGTTATGTTAATATAAGACAAATAGACTTTTTTAACTGTATTTTTTCCATTACCATTTCGTCCCCTTATACCTCCTTCCCCCCAACAACCAGTACACTGTTGTCCGTGTCCATGAGTCATTTTTCCTTTTTGTATTATCCCTCTACCCCCTACTTCCTCACCCTCTGTCATCCTGCTCTCTATCTATGAGTCGGTCTCTATTTTGCTTATTAGTTCCATTTGTTCACTAGGTTCCACATTATGAGTGAAATCATATAGTATTTGTCCTTCTCCGACAGGCTTATTTCATTTAGCATAATATTCCCCAGGTCCATCCATACTGTTGCAAAGAGTAAAATTTTCTTCTTTTTCACAGCCAAGTAGTATTCCATTGTATAAATGTCCCATGATTGTTTTATCCACTCATCTACTGATGGACACTTGGGCTGCTTCCATGACTTGGCATTTGTAAACAACACTGCAATGAACATAGAGGTGCTTATGTTCTTTCTAATTAGTGTTTTGGGTTCCTTCAGATATATTCCCAGAAATGGGATTCCTGGATCAAAACGCAGATCTATTTTTAATTTTCTGAGGTATCTCCACACTGCTTTCCACAGTGGCTGTACCAGTCTGCATTTGCATCAAAGGTACAAAAGAGCTCCCCTTTCTCCACACCCTCGCCAGCACTAGTTGTTTGTTGATGTATTAACAATAGCCATTCTTACAGGTGTAAGGTGATATCTCACTGTGGTTTTAATTTGCATTTATCTGATGCTAAGTGACATTGGGCATATTTTCATATGTCTATTGGCCATCTGTAGGTCTTCTTTGGAAAAGTGTCCATTTTTTAACTGGGTCGCTTGTTTTTATGGTGTTGAGTTTTGTAAGTTCTTTATAAATTTTGGATATTAACCCCTTGTCAGATATATTGGCAAATATGTTCTCCCATCATGTGGGTTGTCTTCTTATTTTGTTCGTTTTTTCCTTTGCTGTGCAAAAGCTCTTCAGTTTGATGTAGTTGCCATACTACCCTGAATGTGTCCAATCTTGTCTGACAAATAGACTTTAATAAAAGAACTATCAAGTCAAAGAGGGGCATTCCCAAATGGTAAAAAGGATCAGTAATATACAAGGATCAGAGATGTTTATGCATCTCATCTCAAAATGCATACAGCAAAACTGACAGAATGTTACAGAAAATAAACATTACGAAAATTATAGCAAATATTTGCATCTCTACTCTCCATAACTGATAGAAATATTATATAGAAAATTGGCAAGGATATGGAATATTTGAACAGTATTAATGGACTTGATCTAACTTACATATATAAAACACTTCAACTAATGACTGCACCCATATGTACGTTATGTTAAAGGGCACATGGCATATTTTCCAAGACAAATCATAAAAAAATTAAAACAAATTCAAAAGGCCTATAATCATAAAAAGGAAGTTCTCCGATAAAAACAGAATTAAAATCAACAAAATGAAATCTGGGAAACACCCAAACAATTACAAATTAAACATATTTTTAAATAACTGAAGGGTCAAAACAAATCACAATGGAAAGTCAAAAATATTTAAAACAATGAAAATGGGAAAATATAAAAAATGTACGAATCTATAAATTCCAATATCAGACAAGAGTAAAGTTTTCAAATCAACAGCCTAAGATTCTGCTTTAAGAAATTAGAAAACAAGAGCAAACAAAACACAAAATGTGTAGAAAAAAGAAATAATAAAGCTTAGAACAGAAATAAAGAAAATTAATGAAACCAAAATTTGGTCCTTTAAAAATCTGAAAAAGAAAAAGCCACTAGCTAAACTACTGGTCAGCAAATTAATTCATATAGACAAAATCTGGACCACTGCCTATTTTAATAAATACAGCGTTATTCAAACACAGCATTCCACTCAGTCATATAACGGCATAATTGAATAGTCGTGAAACAGACCATTTGGCCCACAAAGCAAAAACATATAGTATCTGACACTTTACCAAAAGGAAAAAAAAATGTTGATATCCCCTGAGTTATACTAAACAAAAAAAAATCAATTGCCAAAATTAGGAATGAAAGATAAGCCATTGCTTCTGCCCCTACAGAAATTAAAATGATTATAAGGAAATGCTGTGAGCAATTGTGTGCCAACAATTCAACAAGTTAGATAACATGGACAAATCTTTACAAAAACAAAAATAAAAAACTGTGTCAAGAAGAAAGAGATCTAAATGCAACTGCAACAAGAAACTGAATTAGTAATTTTAAATGTTCCCACAAAGAAAACTTCAGGATCAGATATCTTCGGTTGTATATTATATCAAATAAATAAGGAAGAAATAAGACCAATACTTCACAAAATCTTCTAGGTAATAGATAAGGAAGGAACACTTTCCAGCTCATCATATGGGGCTAGTATTACTCCGATACCAAAGCCATAAAATGACACCCCAAGAAAATTATGAATTAACATATTTCTCATGATTTTAGCCTCAAAAATATTTAGCAAAAAAAAATCTTCAAATTGAACCCAGCAAAATATACAGAGGATCATTCACCATGACTAAATAGAATTCATTCCAGGAATGCAAAATTGGATTCATATCCTAACATCAATTACTGGGTTGGCCAAAAAATCTGTGGTTCTTTTTCCACAAAATAAAAAGCACATTTTTCATGTTCACCAATAACTTTATTGATTTGGATATTTTGAGTATGTCAGCTATCTCCCACATAGTATAACATCGATTGTTCTCAGTTAATATCTCAATTTGTTTGCTATCAACTTCAGCTTGTCTACATGACTGTGGAGCATCATCTAGCAAAAAATCTCCAGCATAAAACTTTGCAAACCACTTTTGACATGTTTGACAGTTACAGCACCTTCTCCACACACTGCACAAATCTCTTTTTGCGTTTCAGTTGAGTTTTTATCTTTCTTGAAATAATAAACCATAATATGCTAAAAATGTCACATACTCTTCCATCCTTTCCTTTAATATAGAATATTCTTCCATATTAAAATGGCTACACAAAAATTCACCAACCTTGATAAGATTTTTTAAAATGCAGGCTAATATGACAGCTGCCAAATACATTCTAACAAAATTGTTTCAAATAAAGTTAAAAACAACTAAGCACTACTAGAGCCATCTTACCAAAAAAATGAATGGACCTTTTGGCCACCCCAATAATATAGGTGCTTAGAGAAGTGATTATAAACCTTTTTCATCTCATGAAAAATATAAATTAATCACTAAAATTCTGTGGCACACCAAAAAATATATTTTTTGCTGATCTTACAAAAAATAGGTACAATTTTGATTTATTCCCACTGCACAGTTATTGTTGTGTTGGCTGTTGCTTTCTACTTGACAGTCTAAGGCAAACCGATTAAAATTGCTGGCTTAGAGAAATTTAAAAATATCTAAATAAATGAGACTAAAGGAACATTATTGGCAAGGTGCCAGTTCTCCTCCAACGTAATCTGTAAATTTAATTCAATTTCTATAAAATCCCAGTAGAGTTTTTATAGACATTGACAATCTGATACTAAAATTTGAATAGAAAGAAAATGACCTCAGATAACAAATACAGTTTTGTAAAAGAATAATAAAATGGGGGATTTAAACTATTTAATTTCAAATATTATCATAAAGCTACAGTAACCAAAACATTTTAGTGTTTGCACAGGAATAGAAAAATTACATCTTTATACATTGAGTGCCCATGAATACATATCTATAACTATAGATTTATGCAGTTATCTTTAAAATCAGAAGGGTTATGAGCATTTCTTCTCTATTTATTCTAGATATATAATTATCTAATTAATTACTTTGTGGGTTCACTTCACTTCTTGTGGACTTGAGGTACCATCTAGTATCCTTCATCTTACCAGCCTGAAGGACTCCCTTTAGGATTTCTTGTAAGACAGGTTTGCTAGTAAGAAATTCCCTCAGTGTTTTGTTTTTTATATTCTTGGGAAATGTCTCACCTTCTTCAATTTCCAAGGGCAGTTATTCTGGATATAGAATTCTTGGTTGAAAGCATTTCTTTCAGTACTCAATATGCCATCCTACTGCTTTCCATTCTCCATGATTTCTGATGAGAAATAAGTTGTTAATGTCATTGAGGATTCCTTGTAAGTAATGAGTCACTTTTTCTCTTCAGTTGGCTTCTTGTCTTTGGCTTTCAACAGTGTGATTATAATATATCTAAGTGTGGATCTCTGAGTTTATCTGACTAGACTCCTTTGAGTCTCTTTGATGTGCAGATTAATGTTTTTCATAAAACTTTGGAAGTCTTCAAAATACTCTTTCTATTCTTTTTTTCTACCTCCTCACCTCCTGAGACTCCCAGTATGTATATGCTGGTATGAATGATGGTGTCCTAGAGGTCTTGGAGTCCCTATTTCTCTGCATTCTTTTAGTGTCATTCCTCATCTGGACATCTCAACTGACCTATCCTCGAATTTTCTGCTCTTTATATCTGTTTTCTTTGCTGTATTATAGTGATTTTTTAAATTTTAGTTATTGTACTTTCTAACTGCAGAATTTCTATTTGGATCCTTATAAACAATTTCTATCTCTTCATACCTCCTTCTATCTTTTCATCATAGTGTCTTTTGAAGAGCAGATATTTTTAATTTTGATGAAATCCAGTTATCACTGTTCTATTTCCAATGGATTACTTTTGGTTCCACAGCTTAGAACTTCCAATTCAACCAAAGATCACAAAGATTTTCTCCCAAAGTTTCTTCTTAAAAATTTATGAGTCTTACATTAGGTGTATAATCCATTTTAGTTAATTTCTAAGTATCTTGTGAGGTAAGTATAGTTTCCTATTGATACTATAGAAATATCACAAATTTAGTTGCTTAAAACACCACAACTTTGTTATCTTACAGTTCATGTGGGAAGTGTCTGAAATGGGTATTATTTGGGTAGTATACTGGTGCTGCACTTCTTCTAGGGGTCCTGGTGGAGAATACATTTTCTTGCCTTCCCATCACCTGCATTCTTTTGTCTCATGTGCCCCTCCTCCATCTTCAATACCATTAACATAGAATCTCAAAATTTCTTTTTCTCCCTTTCTCTCTCTCTGTCTTTTACAGACCCTTGTGATTGCAAGAGGTCTGTACGGATAATCCAAGGTGATCTTTCCATATCAAGATCTTACTTTAGTTATACTTATAAGGTCCCCTTTGCTATATGCCTGCCATGTTCACACGTTACAAGGAACAGGACATGGGCATTTTTTGAGGAGTTATTATCCTGCCTGTAACAATAAAAGAGTAATTAATATTTTCATGCTGATATGCAATTATCCACCATCATTTCCTGAAAAGACTACCCTCTTCGAATTGAATTTTATCACATTTACATAGTTTATTCACCAATGTATTCTCAGTATCTTTGTTTGCATACCACAAACACTGCTAGATACACGTATTCCTGGACAACTGTGCTCATTAGGCAAGTTTTATTTATATTATTTACTTTCGTTTAACTAAACTTTGCCCCTAAGCATTTATTTGAGTTAGATTTCTGAATTCATGCACAAAAATTTTACTACTGTTCTACATGATAGATTTCTAAATATTTGATAGTCATCATATTCAAGTGAAATTTTCTCTTCTCCAGACTCAACACCTCCAATTCCTTCAATTACTCTTCAATGACCTGGTTCTCCTCCTGAGTCAGTACCTTATTCCCTCTCTGGATAAGTGTTTTAGTTTCTCAGTTCTTGTGCCAAGGACTGTACTATTGAAGGTCTGGCAGACAGAGTATCCTGATCCTTGTTTTACCAAGAAAGCTTTCATTAGTAGTTTTTACATCCCAATATTTTGAATCTTTTATTTTTAATTTTGTATTCATTTCAACCCTCCAACCAGAATCTTGACATTGCTTGGGAAGGTAGGTAGAGGGATCAGATCTTTGGTGATATGCTAAAATTGACTTTGAATATTCTGAAAGTAAAGTCAGTAAACTGCAACCTAGATAAGTGAACCAATGGCTAATGCAGTCCTTATATGTCTTATAAAGAAAAGTCATTTCTTACTATATCCTTTGGGCTTTATCCTAAGCTCCTCTGGCTTCAAGAATTAATTGCCTTTAGCTGAGATCACAAAATTTGTGTTTCCAATAACATATTGATGATAAGCCAAAATATATGTAAAACAAACTTAATGACATGACTAAGTCATTATAGGTGGACTCCGACAAGTAGAATCAACCATGATCCTCTGATATGAGATAAAAAAGAAACGTTTCTAGAATAAAGATACTCTGCTTTCTTACCCCACTCACACTGTTGAAAACAAGTCAGCAACGGACAGGCTTGAGTTCATAACCCAAAGTCTCTGGGTTAGTCAAACCCACTTTACAAAACCACCTTTTAAAATTTCATGAATAAATTAATATGCTATCTTCTTCCCACCTTCTTGTCAAAGACTTTTTCCTCATTCCTTTACTCTTCTAAAGAAAAGTGCATTAGAATTGAGTCATACAACTTCCTATGCTCACTAACTCAGCTTTGCAAGTAGCACAACTAAATCTCAAGGTCCTTCCTGAGTGCCACCTCCATGAAATTTTCTCTGCAGCATAGGGGACTGAAAATAGGGGAAACATTTTTACCTTACTTCTTACAGTTGTATGACTGTGGAACAATTAATACCTCTAAGAAATTCTGATTAAAACATATACAATAATGCCTAAGTCCACAAAAGCAAGTGTAAGGTTCTTCTGAAATTACATGTTAACAGTAACTAATGTTGGCTTTTTCTCTTACATAAGCTTTTTCTAACCCACAATGATGAATGGTACTTAACAGCATTTAATCTCTAAACTAATATTTGTCAACTACAGAAACTTTATCATATTTTTGATATCTTTGAACATATATTATTTAGCTCTTCAGTAATTTTTGATTATTTACTTTTTACAGAATTAAGCCTTGTATTTTCAACTTAATTATGAGTTCAGTGAATATAGAAAGGCCACTTTATTCATTATTATATATGCTACAGTTCTTATAAGACAGGCAAATGTTTGATAATCAGTTGATGCAGATAATTTTCAAAAACTATCTAACTTTACACAAAACATTTATTTTTTGATCCAGACATATTCAAAAACCATATATATTAGTCAGAATTACCCAGAGAAACAAAATTAAAAAAGCGTGAGTGCATGTGCACACACATGTGAATAAGGTCCACCCACATTATGGACTGGAATCTACTCTACTCAAAGTCTGAATTTCAATGTTAATCTCATCTAAAAATACCTTTGCAATAGGGCACAGCCAGGGGGACCCCAAATAGAGATTTGTAATGGGGTCCAGAACTCAAGATGTCCAGGAAATATTAAAAAATATGGGATGTCCTCACCCCTGCAGGTCTGAACTGGGAGATGGGACACATGGAGCAGGGCCATTGAGAGTTGTTTTGCATAGCAACAGTTTTGCAGATAATCTCTAGAATGGTCATTTAACCTATCTATAAGTTTTAACTGGCTTCATGGGTATGTTAAATAGCTATGGTCATGCTTTGAGCCAGGGGGATGGGAGTGAAGTCCACCCAGGATGTAACTGGGAGGCAACTCCCCCTGGTTATAGTGCCTGCGTGAGACCTTGGAGATGATTGGCTCCAAGCCTGCCCAGGCTTATTATGGCAGCCAAGAAAGGCTGGAAAAATACAGGAATGCTGGCAGGTGTAACTGATTGTCGGAGGAGTAGAAAATGGGGATGCAGAGGAAGACTGGCACTGGATTTAAACCCAGGTGTGGCAGCCAGGCTGGATAGTTGGGAACATTTGGCTTTGGGGTGCTCCCTTTTGCCACATGGCTTAGGAAGCAGGAGAGACCTTGCTGGGAAGGAAAGGGATGAAAGGACTCTTGCTGGTGGGCCATGAGAAGGTACAACATGTTTTTAGATTAACTGGAGATCAAGGCGGCGATGCAGCTAATGGTACCAGAACCAAGGGGCTACCTGAGCCAGGACTTCTAGTTCTTTTCCTGAGATATGGTACACCAGGCTGGGCAGAGGGAGAAGGAAGGACTGTGTGTGTTTGTGGGTATCTAAAGGACTTTAGTATTTTAATGAAGACACTAAGTCATTACTCTAAGTCTGTATAACTTTTTAAATAAATAATTCCTTTCCTTTTCACCCATCTCTGGTATTGAAAGACACCTTTCCCTGGTGGTGGGCAAGGTGAACCTAGTACGGGGGGTGACCCCCAGAGCATAAGCGGGGTCCACTTGGTAATAGTATATCATTCACCACCACCCCCCGGGTCTGTTCTGTAACACCTTCACAGCAGCATCTAGAGTATTTTTTGACCAAATATCTGGGCATTTCATCCCATTTAGTGTTGACACATAAAATTAACCATCACACCAACCTTCATGATCAGTATTATTTCCTCTAACAATCACATTATCTCTACCAATAGTTAATGATAACAGAGGAGTAAGCCGAAGTTTTCACTTTTGAAACTACTTCCCCTCTACCACACCCTTTATTGAGACTTCTAATCTGGTAAGCATTAGGAGACACCTTAGAGTTCATTACACATAAAAGGAAAATCAGGTGATGCCCAAATGGGAAGTGACTTACTCCAAGATACACTGTGCTAAACCGGAGTTAGAGTCACTCTTGTTACCTTAATTACAAACCCAGTCACTCCGTGGCTCTGTGTCTTCACACCTCTCCCCCTCTCTCCACATCTCTACCCTACCTGCCCATCTGGATGAATGTGACTTCTTTAAATCCTTGGTTTTCGGACTTCCATACAGCTCAATTTTCTGACAATTCTGGGTAATATTTGTTTTGTAGTCTAGTTGTGTGAAGAAGCAAAGTATGTTTACCTATGCCTCCATCTTCACTAGAGGTCTTACCTTTTCTTAAATAATCTTTATTTTTCCAAACATAACTATTCTTATGTAGAGTTAGCTCCACCTGTCACTCAATGTAGGAAAATCCTCCTGGAATCCATCATACTGTGAAATTTAATGAGGAATCTCAGAAAGTAGCTTGATTTTGCCCAATGATAATTTTATCAAATTGGTAAAAGAAAAGCCACGTCACTCTCTGTCTTCAATAGCGGCTTTTAGTCAAGTCTTCATCATTTCTCACCTAACCAGTTCCCCTGTTACTTGGTCTCTATACTACTAAACTGTTATTCATATTGCTGACAGTGTCATCTTTTTAAATGCAAACCTAACTATATCACTCAACTCCTTAAATCTGTGTTCAGAGGCTCAGTTAGCACAGTACTCAAAACTGTCATTATCTTTATTTCTAGCTTCATCTCCCAAAATGCACAAATATCTCCCTATGCTCAAGCCTTCTCAAAAAGTTGACTTTATTCCAAATACTTTATACTAGTGTTTATCAATATTTTTCACTTGCTCTCCTTTGAAATTTCAAATAAGTTAAATATTTTTAGAATATCAATATAAATAAGATTTATTTGACTTCTGGTCAAGATAGCTCAGAATTTTCATTTTCATACACCTTTCTGCTACAAATATCTAGCAGTTATAGATACAACCACACAGATAGACCTGGATTTAAAAATATATGAATATATCTGTGGATGAATAATGAAAGAAGTCAACAATGAGTGCAGATAGGAGCTATGGACCTACTGAGAAGTAGGGCAAGATGGCCAGGAGTTTTATTCTATTAAATTAATTAAATGAAGAAGCCTTTAGACTGAGGCAACTCTAATGCCCTTGTAGTCTATACAAGCAAACCATAATTGAACCCTGTAGTGCCTCTAACTTAAAAAATCAAAACCCAAGGACAATCAAACAAGAACAGCTTACTAGGATTTCCCAAGTAAAGGCAAGCACTTAAGATACAGTCAGTCACAATATTTCCTTGCTTTCCGTCTACATCTTCTCTATAAAAATCATCCCCCTACTTACTGTTTGTGGAGCACTTCTAACCACATCCAGGTTGGCACTGCCGGATCTAAATCAATTTTTATTCAAGTAAACCCTAACATTTTTAATATCCTTCAGTTTACCTTTCAACAATTCGAACATGGTAAAAGCCACTACAATTGCTCCACAATGGATTAGTAAAGGTCTTGTTAGTCTACCTGTTTGAAATCAGGGTCTAGGATGGAGCTCAGTGAAATGTCAAACAAAGGTAAAAAAAAATGCTACTACTTATTAATGGAGGTCACAGAAGACAAAAACAGCCTCCTGAAGAGTACCTAATAAAAACCTTACTTTCTACCTTAGTAGTGAAATCTTAAACACTCCAATATCAATGCCTCTAAAAGCCACAAAACTACTCTTATAAGTTTGCTTTTAATTGGAAAGTTTGTGAAACCAGGTAGAGGCTATCAAAAAATTACTAAACACATGGAAGGTTTAGAACAGCAGGAGAAATAATTAAATAAAACTATTTCCCACAAAACATTAACCTATAAACCAATATATTTTTAAAAAATTAAATTAACATTGAGATAGGCAGAATATTGAGTTTCTATCCTGCTCTTTTGCCAAAATCACTTACTAGGTCAAGTACTTTTTGATAAAGTCTATAGGGTTTTCTACGTACACTACCATATCATCTGCAAACAGTGAGAGTTTTGCTTCCTCCTTTTCAATTTGGATGCCCTTTATTTATTTTCCGTGTCTGATTGCTGTGGCTAGGACTTCCAATACCATGTTCAATAGAGGTGGTGAATGTGGACATCCATGTCTTGTTCCTGATCGTAGTGGGAAGGCTTTTGGTTTTTGCCTGTTGAATATGATATTGGTTGTAGGTCTCTCATATATGGCTTTTATTATGTTGAAGTATACTCCCTCTACTCCCACTTTGCTGTGTGTTTTTGTCATAAATGGGTGCTGTACCTTATCAAATGCTTTTGCCACATCTATTGATATAATCATGTGATTTTTGTCTTTTCTTTTGTTTACATGGTGTATTACATTTATTGATTTGCGAATATGGAACCATCCTTGCATCCCTGGGATGAATCCCACTTGGTCTTGGTGTATAATCTTTTTAATGTATTGGTGGATGTGGTTTGCCAAAATTCTGTTGAGTATTTTAGCATCTATGTTCATCAGCAATATTGGCCTATAGTTTTCTTTCTTTATTACATAAAGGAAAGAATAAATAAATGGCACTTCATCAAAATAAAAATTTCCTCCACAGTAAAGACAACATCAGCAAAACGAAAAGGGAACCAACAATATTGGAAAATATATTTGCCAATGATACCTCAGACAAGGATTTGATCTCCAAAATATATAAAGAACTCCCATGATTCCACTCCAGGAAGAAAAACAAACCAGTTAAAAAAGAGACAAAGAACTTGAACACACACTTCCCTAAGGAGGACATACAGAGGGTCCAGAGACATATGAAAGGATGCTCAGCATCACTAACCCTCAGAGAGATGCAAATTAAAACCATAATGACATACCATTTCACACCAGTCAGAAAGGGCCATCATAAACAACTCAACAAACAAGTATTGGAAATGATGTGGAGAAAAGGGAACCCTAGTGCACTACTGGTGGGAATACAGACTAGTGCAGCCACTGTGGAAAACAGTATGGAATTTCCTCAGAAAACTAAAAATGAAACTGCCTTTTGACCCGGCAATTCCACTGCTGGAATCATACCCTAAGAATCCTGAAACACCAATTCAAAAGAACCTATGTACCCCAATGTTCATAGCAGCACAATTTACAATATCCAAGTGCTCATCAGTAAATGAAAGGATCAAAAAATTATGGTACATTTACACGATGTAATTCTATGCAGCAGAAAGAAAAAAGGAGCTCTTACCCTTCACAACAGCATGGATGGATCTGGAGAGCATTATGCTAAGTGAAATAAGCCAGGTGCTGAAAGACAATACCATATGATCTCACCTATAAGTGGAACCTAATCAACAAAACAAATAAGCAAGCAAAATATAACCAGAAACATTGAAATTAAGAACTGACAGTAACCAGAGAGGAGACAGGATGGGATAATGGGGGCAAAGGGAGAAGGGTTTTCAGGAACAACTATAAAGGACACATGGACAAAACCAAAGGGAGGTAGGATCAAGGGTGGGAAGTGAGGATGACTGGGGTCGGGGGAGTGGTGTTGGGAAAATGGAGACAACTGTACTTGAACCACATAAAAAAATGTGAAAAAAATTTTTAAATAAGTAAACTTTTTAAAAATTAAAAAATAATTATAAGATTAAAAACAGCATAAGTGGTAGATATAAAACAGACAAGGAGAGGTTAAGAATAGTATACAGAACGGAGAAACCAAAGAACTTATATATATGACTTATGGACATGAGCTAAGATGGGGGAATGATGGTGGAGGGGAGGTACAGGGTGGAGGGGAATAAAATAGAAAATATAATGAGACAACTGTAATAGCATAATCAATAAAATATATTTTTAAAATTTTCAGAAAACTATAGCACATTTACACAATGGAATGCTATGCAGCAGAAAGGAAGAAGGAGCTCCTACCCCTTCAGACAGCACAGATGGAACTGGAGAGCATTATGCTGAGTTAAATAAGCCAGGAGGTAAAAGACAAATACCATATGATCTCACCTATAAGTGGAACTTAATCACCAAAACAAATAAGCAAGCAAATTACAACCAGAGACATTGAAATAAAGAACAGTCCAACAGTAACCAGAGAGGAAGGGGGAGAGGGATAATAAGGGATAATAGGGGGCTATCAAGGAACATGTATGAAGGACACACGGACTAAGACAAGTAACTTCTGAGGACCTAATGTACAATATAGTGACTATAATTAATGTGCTGTATGGTTGAGAACTGCTAAGAAAGTACATCTCAAGTGATCTTACCACATACACAAAAATGGTAACAATGTGAAGTGATAGATATGTTAACTAACCTGATTGGGGTAATGATTTCACAATGCATACATATGCCTTAAATAGATAATATTTTTATTTATAAATCCCATTACACTAAAGCCAGAGAAAAAAGAATGAAGTACTGATATCTGCTATAAAATTCGTGAAGCTTGAAAACATGCTAAGTGAAATAAATCTGCCACAAAAAAACACATACTATATGAATCTATTTATATAAAATATTTACAATAAATAAATACATATAAATAAAAAAAGGTTAGTGACTGCCTAAGGCTTAGATTTGTGGAGAAGAATGGGAAGTGATTTAATTGGTAAAGGGTTTCTTTAAGTGGATTGCATAAATGTTTTAAAATTATATTAATGGTGATTCTTGGACAACTCCATGAATATGCTAATAATCATTAAACTGTACAATTAAAATGAGTGAATTTCAGGGATGTTAATTATATCTCAATAAAACTGTTAAAATTTTTTAAAAAGACCTTTCTAAGGAAATGACAATTTAGACAGAAAAAACTGAAAAAAAACATCCTATGATATATCACATATGCTAGAGCTAGGAAGACAAGAACCCTCTCTAATCTAGTTCTCTTCTCCAAAATTGGGCTCAGCTACTCTAGGCCCTGTAACAATGAAGTACCATCGCTTTATAGTTAGATCCAGGTTTAAGTCCCCTCACTGCCAAGTATATGCAGGAAGATTATAACCTCATTTCATTCATCTTATAATATAAAAACCAACATAATTTGCAGTAAGAGATTTTGAAAGAATATGTGTAAGGCCTCTATCATATGCATAAGGCCTCTTCCTTATGCATAGGAGAAATTCAACAGGTCAAAGAACTTATAACATTATTGTTGTTGCATTAAGAGCTTTGATGAACATCAGCTATAATATTAATATTGTTTCATGATGAAGATGATACCGATGTACCATGAGATTATGTACAATGGGAATTCTAATCCTACTGCAAATTCTACAACCCAAGTTGAACTTCAGCTAACAACCTTTGAATACTATTTGCAAAGTTTAAAAAAAATTCCATATACCACCTGCTCAAAAATTCAGCACCTCTATAGCTTTTCATTAGGAAGAATGCCAAAACAACAAGCTAGAAAGAAATGTCACAAAAATGAGTATTGCCATAGCATACCTCTCAGAATCACTAAAAATCAACAAGCATAATTCCAGTGTACATGTGAAATGCCAGGAAAAAATATATTTCCTCAGACTATACCCACATAAGTTATGGGAAAAGGTATCAGGAATAAAGAAGGACCATCCTCAACTTCACTTAATGCACTTTCTACTTTTCACATAACTGCAATGACAGTTTTGCTAAATGTCCCATCACTACATAAAAAGAATCCTCTTTCCTCTAATTTCCAATAAGATTATTTTCACTTTCCTTTATGCTTTCAACTGATTTCTTCTCAAAGGTAGACTTGCTTCTACAGTTTATTCCGTGCTGTGCAAGATTCCACTGGCACTCTACTTAAAATACAGTAACAGTGGAATAGTGAGGATGAAGAGATCCAGCCCAGCTGGAGTACAGAAATCTTTTGAACATTGCATTAACACCCACGGAATCCAGCTGAAAAAAAGAAGAAAGTAGTAAGTACCATGTCATAAAACACAATCTAACCTAGCCTCCCCTTAATAAAGACTAAAACCAAGCCCAAAGAAAAAGCTAAGAAAAGACAGCATTTGAAGCCTGAGTCCTCTGTCGGGATTCCCAAAATCACTCCCGGGTTTGGTAGTTCACTAGAAGGACTCAGAGGAGTCAGAAGAAGTTAAACTCACACAGTTTACTGCACAGGAAACACTCAAAGCAAAACCAGCAAAGCCTAATCAACAAAACAAACCAGCAGGCAAAATATAACCTGAGACATTGAAATAAAGAACAAACGGACAGTAACCAGAGGGGAGGTGGGAGGGGATAAGGAAGGAAAGAGGGGAAGGGTTGTCAAGGAATATGTATAAAGGACACATGGACAAAGTGAAAGGGGGGTTGGCTAGAGTGTGGGGGGGATGGCTGGGGTGGGTGGGAATAGTGGAGGGAAAATGGAGACAACTGTACTTGAACAACAATAAAAAAGAGAGAGAAAATTAAAAAATAGAATACGATACAATAGAAAATAAACTACCAAAGGGGAAAAGAAGGCACATGGGGTGAAGTCTTAAGAAAACCAAGCACAAGTTTCAACAGTGCTTTCACAATGATACCACTCAGGATACAATTCTTCCTCCAATGAATCATGACAACACGTGAGAAGTTTTATCGACCAGGAAAGCTCTCCTGAGCCTAGGGACCCAGGGTTTGAGGGGCATAATTAGTCACTGAAGCTCCAGACCCCCAGAAGGAACACAGATTTTCACCAAAAACTATGTAGACAAGCTAGTACCATGTTCTGTACTGGTACCAAGCACATAAAACATTCTTATCAGAACAGTGCAAGAGCATTTTAGAGTGGGTAAGGGCCAGGCCCTTCTTCATATTTTGAAAGATTTAAGAAACTCGTAATTACTGAATTCACTATTTCTTGCACAAGTTCCAAGTCAGAGGAGCTTGGGAAACACCTTGGGCTTTCCACAGATCCCCCCTTACAGAGCATACAGCTAAGTTCATATAACTTCAAGATGTTTAACTAGTATTTCAATTGACACTGCATCAAAAATCATCACTTTAGTTGATGAAATCAAAGCCAAGAGTTTCTACAATATATCATTCACAATGTCCAGTTTACAATAAACATTGCTAGTTATGCAAAGAAACATGAAAAGAAAAGAAATGCAGTCAACAGAGACCAACACACTGATGGCCCTGATTTTGGCTTTAGCAAACAAAGAATATATTACAAATAAATTCAAATGACTAAAGGAAGACATTGCAGAGAACTAAAGAAAGCTTCAGAATGAACAGAGAATCTTATATAAAAAGTATAATCTACAAAAAGAACCAAATGAAAATTATATAATTAAAATGTATAACATTGAAAATAAAAAATTATCTTAATGGATTTAAAAGCAGGTTAAAAGTGTCAGAATAAACAGACATCATTAGAAAATATTTAAACTGAATAACATAGAACAATAAAGTTGAAAAAATTAACAAAGTTACAGGAACCCATGGGAGAATAGCAAATACATAATAGGAGTTCCAAGGGGGCAAGTGAATGAGAAAGTAGCAAAAAGAAGTAAGCCCTAAACTTTTTCAAATCTGGTGAAAAACAACAATTTAAAGACCTAAGATCAGTAAACCTCAAATAAAATAAATATGCATGCAGAAAAATCCAATCTAGACAAATCACAATCAAATTGCTTAAAACCAAAGATAAGAAAAAAATCTTAAAAGCACAAGAGAAGAAAGATTACTGCATCCAGGGGTATAACAGTTGAGTCCTCATCAGAAAACAATGAAGATTATAAGACAATAGAATAATGTCATTAGTATTAAAACAAATAAAAGCAATCCAATGAAAATATCCTTTAAAATCAAGAGTGAAATAAACATGTAAACATTTCATATAAACATAAGCTAAGAGAATCCAGTGCGAGAAGATGCAGACTTGCACTATAAGAAATGACAAAAAATGTTTTTCAGGTTTATAGAAACCAATCTACAGGAAGAAAAACCAGATGTAAACCAGGATCTACAGGAAAGAATGAGGAAAAGAAGACATGGTTATATATTTTTAAAACTGTTTTTAATTTACAATTTTCTTAAAAGCCAACAACAGCATGGCTGGTATAGCTCAGTGGATTGAACATGGGTCTGCAAGGCAAAAGGTCACAGGTTCGCTTCCCAGTCAGGGCACACGCCTGGGTTGCAGGCCAGGTCCCCAGTAGGGGGTGCATAAGAGACAACCACACATTGATGTTTCTCATCCTCTTTCTCCTTCCCTTCCCCTCTCTCTAAAAATAAAATAAACAAAATCTTTAAAAAAAAAAAGAGCCAACTGACCAAACCCAAAATGTTAACAATGTAAAGTGAGGTTTATAACATTCAAAAAAATGAATAAATAACAAGAGTACTCAAAGGATGGGGACAAGGCAGGTCATCAGAATTGTACTATTATAAGATTTAAAAAGTTATTAAGTGTTGAGTGTGAAGTGAGAAGCAGAAAGTATTACATAGTAAGTGTGAAATATAAAGTGATACAATATTGACTCTAAATAGACTTTGATAAGTTAAGGAAGGATGCAAATCATTAGTCAGAGAGCAGCCACCAAAAACAAATAAATAAAGCTAAAAAGCTAATAAAGAAAATAAAATAGAATAATAAATATATATATTAACATGTATGTGTATGCATGTTAAATGCTTATTGTGAAATCACAAAAAATTTATGCCCTACTTTAGTTCAATTTTAAAAGTCCATTACAAATCCAGCCAAAATCTCCACTTTCATTATACTATTAACTTCCAAGAAATCAAATCATGTCAGTCTCCTGCCTAAATCTCTTCAATAGGTTCCCAATGC
The DNA here is from genome assembly GCA_004027735.1 of Carollia perspicillata. Lineage (NCBI taxonomy): Eukaryota > Metazoa > Chordata > Mammalia > Chiroptera > Phyllostomidae > Carollia > Carollia perspicillata. The sequence continues at coordinate 18,529 of PVKM010000007.1, forward strand.
ATATCACATGAAACACAAAGCCTTCACTATTTCCTACACCGCACGACCTGTTCACCCTTCTGGTTTCCTCTTCTGCCACTCTTTCACCTAGCGCACTCTCTTTTCGGTTCCTACAGCAAATGTCTCCTGGGTACTGGAAATATTGGGGGGAACGCTTTGTAAAGTATACGATTTTCTAACCATTATGCTATACACCTGAAACTAATACAAAATAATATTGAATGTAAACTAATTTTTTTAAATAAAATCTCTCTAAAAAGATTTTTTCCACCCATCTCCATTCCTGCCTTCTCATGGATGCCTCTTAATTGTCTAGTTCTCAGTTGAAAGGCTATCTCATCACAGAAGCCTTTCCTATCTACCCTCAAGTTTCCATAAATTTCTGTCTCTGAATTCTCTTCGTTACCTCCACAGACCTTCTCATATCATGCACTTATATGTGTTTATTAACTTTTTTCTTTTTTTATTATTGTTAAGTTAAAGTCATCCACTTTCCCCCACGAACTTCTTATTGACTTTCTTCCACCAGACTTCATCTCCTTAAAAGTAGAAACCATATAATTTTTGTTCATTCATGTATACTCTTGCCTACTATTATGTATGAAACATAGAATGTACTCAATAAATATGTGTTAAATAAATGACATGTAAATACCCATAACACAAAAGGACCCGAGTAAATTTTCTCTTTCTGGAATCACCACAAACAATGCTGATAAAATAGCATCACAGATATGTTCTCTTGAGTAATTTTCATCACTTGTCTTCCTTATCATAATATGCTGGTATCACATCTGAAAATAGCAAGAGCATAGTTGGAGAGTAGAACTATGCTCAGTAGAAGAAATGGCTTCAGTGTAGCCATGTTTATACGTCAGCAATAGCACTCATAGATTTATAATAGGAAAAAATCTGCTCATTTATATTTATAATAGAAAAACCCAATTACACAGTTGCTTGATAGAGAATAAAATAAAGTAAAAACCAGCAACTACATAAGATTGACAAACCATAATTGGTGGTTACTGAGAAATAAAAATGTACAAAAGCAGGAGCAAAACATAGACCACATACAAGAACAGAAGCAATTAAACTTTGAAGGATAGCCAAATGGCAGTTTGTGTAGGAAAAAAAAGAACAGTTATGGTCTCCTAATTATTATAAATCACTCATAGGAATGAGTATAAAACCACTGAAAAGGAAAAGAAAGGTAGATTTTTTTACATATTTTCATTGGCAGGCATTATACTTGGCCTTTATGTGTTTGTTTGGTAAATAAATCGATTCTCTCTTTTCTTACTCCAGGTCTTTATACTATTTCACCTCAACTATTAAAATGTTCCCAGCACTGGTCTCCAAGATGCAAGCCTTACCCAACTACATACACCAAACCTCACAACTGCCTCAATGCCAATTTTCCTGGTAAAAAGGGAAAAGGAATATGGTACGAATTCAATAGGTATAAACGTAAAACAGCTCTACATCAGATACTTGCTAGTTTCTTTAAATTTAACAAATAATTTAATATACTGGACTCCAATTTCTCATTTTTTAATGATAATTATACTCATTTCATATGGTTATACTAAGAGGAAATTATTAGTGCATATAAAAGATCCTTAAACAAGCTAAGGCACTCTGTCATTATTTGTTGCATGAATGAACACAATCTAACCAAATAACTAAAGTCCATTACTCTCTATTCCATTAATTTTATTCTGAGCATTCATTATTTAAAATTGAAATATTTTATATATATATTTAAATATATATATTGTTATGTATGGTATATTATGTGTAACTATATAATATATAAACTCATAGTATGCATTTGAAGCATATTTAAATATATATTTATGCACTGAAATATATCATACATTATATTTATTAATATGTTCATAGACTATCTCCCCCCACAAAAATATCAGATCTATGAAAGCAAGAACTTTGTCTATTTTGATAAGTCTAAACAGATTACCATGGCATGGAAGATACTCTCTATCATTTAACACCAAACGGTTTTCCAACATCTCTAACCATGCTGCTCTATGCCTCTCAGTCTTAGGCACGCCAAGGTACTCACTTGCTTCTTTAAACACAAAATGTACTAGAATAGTCCCAACGAGATGATACTTCCGGAATTAGGAACAGATGATAATGAACTGAAGAGCAGCACACAGAATGATGAAATGCTTCGAAGATAAAAATCAACAGAAATTGCAAATAGAATGAATATCAAAAGTGAGTGAAAGGGAGAACTGGTTGACTCTCATATTTCTGGCCTGAGAAAATATGAATAGAGGAGGGAATAGGTTCAAGGGAGAAAGTCTAGAATTCTTTTTTAAATTCTCATTATTTTTGAGATATTTGTGAGAATCCAAGTAAAGATGTCAATTAGACAATTGAACGTGTAGTTAGCTAAGAGAGAAGATCCAGGTAGGAAATTTAAATTTGGGAATCATTAAATGATAATAATAATCATATCTATGAGTAAACATTATCTCTCTTTCAGGTGAGAAAATGACCTTCATAGAGCTAGTAGCTTGCTCAAGGTTACACAGTAGGTGGTATTAAGAGAGTCAGATTCTAATCCTTACCATGAAAAATGCTTATATTTCCACTATATGATACTATAAATTAACTGCCACCGTTTGAGGGATACTCTCAAAGAATATTAACTGATCTGAATTTTAACACTTTGCATTTCAATTATTCATTTATAAATTTATCTCTCCTCAATGGTCAGTAAAAATATTGCTAGTAGACATTATTTTACTTATGCTTGTATCCTTCTGCTCCTACCACAGTACATGACCCAAAATAGATATTCAGTAAATAGATGGTGAAATTAATGTTGACTGAAAGAATACATCTGAGAACTTCAGTGGAGTATATCTTCTATTGTCCCAGAAACATAAATATTAATTCAATCATGGCTCTTTCATTTTGAGGTCCAGATTAATACTGGGAATTCAATACAATTCATCAAATATTTGCTGGACAATTGTCGTGTTTGGGATTTCACTAGATGTTGAAAGCTAAAAGGAATTAATTCAGAAAATAATTTTTAAAAACTTCTGTCCTTGAGATCTTAATATTAAACACTAAAATATAAATAGGTAAAATATGACGATCATACTCCCAACTGGGGACTGAACCTGCAACCTAGGCATGTGTCCTGACTGGGAATCACACCCGTGACCTTCCAGTTTACAGGATGGCACTCCAACCAACTGAGCCACACCAACCAGGGCTGAAATGATATGTTAATTGAATGGTAAGTATTTAGTCACATATGCTGTCCCAAACATAAGTGTAAGCTGAGGTATTTTATTAAGATAGACATGTCATTTTTAAGTATATGAAAAATTTTACTTAAATCTTAATCCTTTATGTTTTCCTGAAAGATAAAAAGACATTAAGAAACAGCAAGATATATTATATACCTAGATAAGCAGACTATTACAAAGTTGTAATTACTCCACAAATTAATGCAATTCCCACCTGAATCTCAATGGTATTTTTTGCATAACTTAACTCAAAAATTTATCTACAAAGTTTAATAAGTGAGCAAGGTGTAAAATTTCAAAAGAAAAAAAAAGAAAATTGTGCAATGTCCTATGTATTCATTAAGTACATCTAGCAGAGTCTCTAATTTAGAATTCAGTATCACGGATTCAAGGCCCACAAATATACATTTTAGTAAGAACCATCAACTGGGGTTCTGATTAGGAGGACTAAGGCCAAAATTTTATCAACCACAGAATACATATAGAGGTGTATAAGATGTAATAAAGGAAACATGACAAAAATCAGTAGAAGAGATAGATTATTCAATAAATAATGATGAAAATAGCTATTCAGAGACTTTCAAGTTAGAACCTCCATTTACAACATACACTTAATATAATTTAAATGAGGATTAAAGAAACCTATGGAACAAAACCATAATGAGGCTAGAAGCAAACTTAAGTATATATTTTCCTAATTTGAAAGGATTAAACACAAAAACAATGGTAGGATATGTTAAAAATCAACATATTTGAAGACATAAAATATGTACATCTTATGTCAAAAACATAATCATAAAATTAAAATATATTAAGCTAAAAAAATATTGGCCACAAAGATAACTAAGGTCTCACATTCTCAAACCATAAAGACATCGGATATACTAGAAAAATGCTAAAACTCCAACAGAAAAACATAAACAGACAATTCATAGGAACAGAAAAGCAAATATTAATAAATATATGAAACAAGTTCGACCTTATGAATAATCAAAGAAATCCAAATTAAAACAATTAAGGGCCATTTTTTGCCTATGAAAATAAGAAAAAGTTCCAATAGTGATTATTCTCAAAACTGATGAGTATGCAGTGACTTTCCCACACTGTTTGTAAAAGCTTAAGTTGGTACAATCTTTCTGAAAAGTAATTAGCAGTAGACTTTAAGGGCTCCAAAGTAAGATTCAGATCCATCGAAACTGTAATTTCACTTCTTAGTACAGTATCCTCAGCAAATGAGGAGAAATACAGACAAAAATATTATGTACCACAATGTTAAATGAAGCATTATTCATCATAGCAACATAAGCTATTAAATGTTCAACAATAGGGAAATCACTGAATAATTCTAACTACTGTTTAATATTCTGCAATATGGGTTAAATTATCTTTTTAAATATTTAATGATTTTTAAAAACAATCCTGGTATAGTGAGAAGTAAAAAACAAAAAAATGTTGTTTTCGCTCCATAAATAATCTCAAACATGTTTTTAAAAACTGTATTTCTGAGTTTTTCTATAAACCAAAAGGAAATGCACAGGTTAATAGAATTTATTTCTAGGTGGCAGAATTATGAGTTTTAAATTACAGATTATCTTATTTGCTTCACTATATCTTTTATACATTTCCCATAATGAATATATATTATTATTTTAATATTTACATAGCTCAGTTGGTTAGAGCATTGTTCCAATATGCTAAGGTTGTGGGTTTGATCCCTGGTCAAGGCACATAAAAGAATCAACCAATGAATGCATAATGACTTTTAAATTTTTAAATATATGGGTTAGTGTTATATTATGCCCCTATTGTATTCTGAGCTTTGAGAAAGAATCTTCCTAAATTATCTTATCATTAAAGTTGCACAAAATGACAGAACTACAATATACCTTCACTTTCATTCAGTTCTCTTCTGATATTAGTTTTCTGAATCTTAAAATGTTAATGTTTTTAGGAGCCAAAATTGCCATTGTACCTAGTACAATTAAAAGATTACATTAGTTATCCTGTGAGTCATTATCAATAGGTAAAATAAGTATACATTTCATTATTTTTTTAAAAAATTCATGTTCCTCCCTAATACTCAAGTACCTTTCATCAATAAAATGCCAAAAGCTTTATGTTGCCAAACAAAAAGAGAGGGAATATAATCTGATATATGACCACATTAACTAATTAGGAAGTAGATTATGAATGTTTGGTTGTATTTACATTATGCTATGAAGAGAAAATTCTATTTTACTCTATCTTTAAAAATGAAAATAACAAAAACAGCCTCAAAGGGCTGTTTTAAAGGTCTAATAAGCAATAAAAAACACTGAAAACAATGCTTTACACATGGTAACTGCTCAACAAAGAATGAAAGTATTAGTTACCTGATACTTCTCACAGTAATATAAAATTATTCACCATCAAATAATTAATTACTTCACATACATGAATTTAAATTTCTCCGATTATACATGTCTTGCGTTATTTCCAATAGGTGTTTAGTGTTCCTTAGGATAAATTCCCAGAAGTGGGATTATTAGGTCAAAAGGCAGATCCATTTTAAATTTTCTGAGGTATTTCCATATTTCTTTCCACAACGGCTGCACCAATCTGCTTCCCCACCAACAGTGCAAAAGGGTTCTCCTTTCTCCACATCCTCGCCAGCACTTGTTGTTTGTTGATTTATTGATGATGGCCATTGTGATTGATGTGAGGTGATATTTCATTGTGGTTTTAATTTGCATTTCTCTGATGAATGGTGACACTGAGCATCTTTTCATATGTCTATTGGACACCTGTATGTCCTGTTTGGAGAAGTGTCTATTCAGTTCCTTTGACCATTTTTTAATTGGATTGTTTGTTTTTTTGGTGTTGAGATTTGTAAATATTTTTAAAATTTTGGATATTAACCCCTTATCAGATGTATCAGAGAATATGTTCTGTGGGTTGTCTTTTTATTTTGTTGATTTCCTTTGCTGTGCAAAAATTTTCCAGTTTTATGTAGTCCCTTTGTTTATTTTTTTCTTTTGTTTCCCTTGCCTGGGGAGATATATCCAATAAAAACCTGCTAAAAGCATGTCTGAGATTTTGGTGCCTATGTTTTCTTCTAAGATTTTTATGATTTCAGGTATAACATTTAAGTCTTTGATAAATTTTAACTTTACTAATGTGTATGGTGTAAGAAGGTGGTGTTCTTTCATCTTTCTGCGCAAATCTGTCCAATTTTCCCAACGCCATTTATTAAATAAATTATCTTTAGCCCATTGTATGTGCTTGCTTCCTTTGTCAACTATTAACTGACTATACAGTGCAGGTCTATTTCTGAACTCTCTATTCTGTTCCATTGATCTATGTGTCTTTTTATGCTAGTACCACGCTGTTTTATTACGATGGCCTTATAGTATAGTTTGATATTAGGTAGCATGATTCTTCCACCTTTGTTCTTTCTCAGGATCACTGTTGTTATGCAAGGCCTTTTGTGGTTACATAAAAGTTTTTGAAATATTTCTTCTAATTCTGTGAAATACGTCATTGGTATCTTGATAGCAATTGTATTGAATCTATAAGCACCCATATGTCCATTGCAGATTTACCAAGGTAGCCAAGGTATGAAGGCAGTCCAAGTGTCCATCAATAGATGAGTGGATAAAACTATGGGACATTTACACAATGGAATACTACTCAATGGTAAAAAAGAAGAAAATTTTACCCTTTGTGACAGTATAGATGGACCTGAAGAATATTATGCTAAGTAAAATAAGCCAGTCAGAGAAAGACAAATACTATATGGTTTCACTCATCTGTAGAATCTAATGAACAAACTGAGCTAAAAGCCAAACAGAGACAGACTCATGAATAGAGAGCAGATGACAGCTAGTGGGAAGGGGAGGTTAGCAGGTGGAGGGATTGTGCAAAATGGAAAAAGGACTCATGGACATGGACAATAGTGTGGTGATTGCTGGGGGGGAAGGGTTATAAAGGGGCTAAGTGGTAATGGAAAAATATAATAAAGATTAAATAAAAAAATTATACATGTCTTTAATGTAACTTAAAATCTTGGGCTTATGAGTTTCTTTTTACAGATATGACATAAGATGTCATTTTATAATTTCTTTATATAGTTTGTTGAAGAATGCATCTGTGTGCCAATTGGTTTCTCTATGAGGAACCTATTCATCTGCTCATCTGCTCATTCATCTGCTCATGAGGAACCTATTCATCTGATATATTTAATATTAAGTACTTTAATTTAACTTCTTATTACCTCCTTTATGTGGGTTAGACTGCTAATTCAATACTAACATTTTAATGCAACCAAAGAACTTTTTAAATGACAATTACAATATTATATCCAAAGGCCTTTGCATTAAATATTTGTTATTTTATTTTAAAAATTCAGAAAGCATTTTATTTTATTTCAATGATTTCCAGTTATTTGTAAATTAAATGTTAATCGTCCCCAGACAAAGTCAACACACACTTAAATGTTTAGTTGCAGATAAAATGATAATACAGATTAATCCTTCAAAATCGTAGCTATTTATCTCTACTTTGGAAGCTAAGGAACATGTCAAAAAATAGTTTTGAAATAAAGAATTTTCTAGGATACCATCCACTCGCCATTAGCTTAAGGTTAAAAAATTATAATGGTGCTATGAAACAATGAATTTAGATTCTCAAATAGGGTACACAATGAATTACTATCTCAGTGGTGCAGCATGTACATGCAAATGCCTCGCCAATGTTAATTTTCATTAAAAGCATCCTTTGGCCACACAGACTGCTTTAAAATATATGACTTTCTTTGTCATTCTAATAATTAGCCCTGCTTCAACTATAAAAAAATAAAATGTGATCAGAAGCTTTAGAAGCCAAGGTTGTAAATCAAAGAGAAAAATCCAGACTCAGCTTTGGGAGATGTTCAGAAACACAAAAACCTCAGAATTATAGTAGTTGAAATCATTTCAAAGAAATCCTGAGCCTGAAATCAACAACATCTTCCTGACTCTGTGTGTGTTGTCCAAAGCTCCATGAATAATACCCTTGTTTGGAAAGACAAGCAATTTTAGCACCAAGGCTAGATGCACACAAAAATCCATTCTGGGACCCCTCCTGACTCACCAATTTTTCATATTATATTCAGGAAACTCATATCTGAAAATAACAGTAAAACCAAAATAAATACAGTAGGGAATAAAATCATCAGACTTAAAAGTCATCTCTATTATCTTGTAACTAGGGAATTGAGGGTGATGAGCAGGAAATACTGTCAAAGAAATTAACATTTAGCAAGAATACAACATACAAAATAGTAGTTAAATTCCTTTATACACATTACCTAATTCCATTCTCTAAAGGAATATTATCCTTATAAAGCTGAAAAAAAAAATGGCTCTAAGAGGATAAGTAACATGCCCAAGATCATACAAGTTGGTGTCAGAGCTAGTATAGTTAAATCAAAGGCTACCTGATTCACTACCTCTAAACACAAACTTAGGCTAAAATAATTGTGGGTACATACTATATATAAAATAAAGATTTTCAAATGAATGTGTGCAGATACATAGAATTTACATAAAGCATAGCCTCAGTCTCCTAAAAGAATACCCTAACATCTTTCATTTCTTTGCAGCAAGCATGGCTGAAAGTCAACTGTATTCAAAACAGTGCTAGGTATGAGCGGGTAAAGGAAGAGGGAGGTATAACAAGAGATATGACTTTTATCTTTAAAGAAATTATAATCTAACGAAGGAGACATATGTATAAACAAGGAAAAAAGAAGGAAATATGAGAAATTTGCAAAATTTTGAAGGGCAGTCTTTTTGTATTAAACAAAGCATGGACTTATGAATCAGACTAATAGATTTCAATCTTACTTCTACCACAGGAAAGGAAGTATGATATCAGGCAAGTTAAATTTCCTCTTTCAGCATGAGTTTCCCCCACCTATAAATGGAAATGACAGTTAACTTGATGATTAAATGATATAATATATGTAGAGCACTAGCACATATGAACCCATAACTAATAGTGTTACTATTGTTAAACTGTGATCATGTAGTAGGTATGATCAGTTGTCCTGTCAGGAGAATTGGTTGGTAGTCTAAGGGAATTTGAGAAAGTTTTATGCTAGAAATGACTGCTACTTGGGATATAAAAGGCTTGAAAAATGCTTAAAGGTTATTTATAGGAAGTAAGGATAATACAAGGGAGAAAAGAAGAAAGATAAATTCTAGAATGAAAGGACAAGTGTAAAGGTATTATGGAGTGAAAGGGATGGCATCATTAAATATAATACATTGGCCAAATGGACCAAATGGTCACACAACATATGACAATGTAAAGAATTACAAACTGTTAAGTCATTCTGTATATATTCGAAGAAAGCAGTGATAAGTATACATAATCTCCTTGAGTTTCTAGTAGTACTTATAATGATATCTACATACCTGCTAAAGAATATAGATAGTGGTCCAGATGGACAAGAAAATAAAATGACACCTTCCATCATTGTAGGAAGGAGTGGAAAGAGAGGGGCTAACTGCAAGAAACATAAAACATGTCAGCTCCACAGTATCTGCCATTAGCTACTATTAACTTATTTTAACTTGCTGTTATCTGTTTGGATGTGTAACAGACTCTTAGGTGGCCTCCATAATCTCCAACCTCTGGTGTTCACACCATTGTGTGATCCTCTCCCCTTAAGTATAGGTGGGACTTGAAGTAGTCTCTAGCAAATAAAATTAAAACTAATACAGGAAGTGAGAAACTAGACAATTAGAACTGTAAAGACCTATGTCTAAATAAATCAATAATGCACCTGAGGTTTTCATATACAAAAAAAAAGTACATGAGCTTTAAAACACTTATTCTATACATTATGATTCTTTACTGTTTTCTTTTCAGTTCTTAAGTTGTGTTTTTAACAACTGCCCAGAGAAGTAGCTCAGTTGAGATGGTACTAATATACCTCCCTATACTAAGCAAAGTGGAACCTACATATTTGTGTATAACAAGCACCTTTCTTGAAAACATTTTATGAAAGATATCATAGAGCAACCACTGTCCAAAACTGTCTTTTCAATTGGCTTCTCACAGTATTTGAAAATCTTTCATTACAACATAATTCTTCTGGAAATAAAGTTAACTATCTTTACAGATATTCTTTGAATGAAAATATCCCAATGAAGAACACATTAGATTGTTATCTGCTACCAATATATTACTGATTCAATTTCCCATATAGTCATTGCCTTAGCAAACCTTTTAGTAAATGGTCAAAGAACAAGAAAAAATAATTTAATGAATAGCTAGATGATGGATAGATGAAAGAAAAGAAAAAAATACGAGAAAGAAAAGAAAAGAAAGAAAAGAAATGGCATTAAGTGTATCCCAAGAGCATCAAGTTCAGGAGATCAAGGAGACTGCACCACTGAATCTCACAGGTCTCCTACCATAGAAGTTCAAACCACAAAGTCAAGAAATCAAAACAGATCAGTTTAAGATGCAGAAGCAAAAAAGAAGAGTCTCACAAATAATGGGAAAACAAAGAAACAACCCCCAATCAAAAGGAAAGGAGGAATCCTGAGAAAGAGTGCTAAATGAAATAGAGGCAAGTCAACTATCAGATATTGAGTTCAAAACAATGGTTATGAGGATGCTCAATGAGCTCAGTGAGAAACACCAAAAACTACAGGGAAGCTATGAGGAACTTACTGCAAACTATATCAGCATGAAAAAGGACATAGAACTATCAACAAGAGCCAAGAGGAAATCAAGAATACAATTTCCAAATTGAAGAACACAGTAGAAGGAATCAAAAGCAAGCTAGATGAAGCAGAAGACTGAATCAGTGAGCTGGAGGACAAGGTAGGAAAAAACTCCCAGAAACAGCACAAAAAGGAAAAAAAGACTCAAAAGAAAATGAAGAAAGGCTAAGGGAACTGCAGGACAATGTGAAATGTAATAATATCCACATAATAGGAATACCAGAAGAAGAGGAGGAGGAGCAAGGGATAGAAAACATATTTTAAAAAGCAATGATGGAAAACTTCCCTAATTTGATGAGAGAAAAAGTTACACAGGTAAGCACAATGGGTCCCAATCAAGAGGAACTCAAAGAGGCCCACTCCAAGACACATGATAATTAAAATGGCAAAATTTAAAGACAAAGAGAATCATAAAAGCAACAAGGGAGAAACAGGAAGTAACACACAAGGAAGCCCCAATAAGGCTAGCAGCTGACTTCTCAACAAAAACACTACAAGCCAGAGGGAATGGCAAGAAATATTCCAAGTAATGAAAAACAAAGGCCTGCAACTGACACTACTCTACCCAGTAAGGCTGTCAGTTAAAGTGAAAGGTGAAATAAGGAGCTTCCCAGACAAATGGAGGCTGAAAGAATACACCTCCTCCAAATCAGCATTGCGAGATATGCTAAAGGGACTGCTTTAAGAAGATGAAGAAAAAGAGTGAGAGAGAGAAACACAGGAACAAATGGTGTAAAATGGCAATGAATAAGTACCTATCAATAATAACCTTAAATATAAATGGATTAAATGCTCAATCAAAAGACATAGGGTAGCTGAATGGATAAGAAAACATGACTCACACGTATGCTGGCTACAAGACATTTACCTCACATCAAAAGTCCTACACAGACTGAAAGTGAAGTGTTGGGAAAAAATACTTCAAGCAAATGGACAGGGAAAAAAAGCCAGGTAGCAATACTTACATCAGAAAAAAATAGACTTCAAAATAAAGGCCATAAAAAGAGACACAGAAAGACATTTCATAATACTCAAGGGAGGAGTCCACAAAGAAGACATAAAAATTATAAACATATATGCATCCAACATAGGAGCACCCAAATATATAAGAAAAGTCTTGGAGGACTTCAAGAAAGATATAGACAGCAACATACTTATATGAGGAATTTGAACACAGCACTGTCAACAATGGATGTATCTTCCAAACAAAATATCACCAAGGATATTGTGGAACTGATCAACACATTAGACCAAATGGACTTTATATGTATATTTAAAATACACATGGAACATTTTCAAAGGTAGGACACAAAACAAGCTGCAACAAATTCAAGAAAACTGAAATCATATCAAGCATTTTCTCAGACCACAATGGCTTGAAACTAAAAAAAAAACCTCAAAGAAAAAACTCAAAAACATTTAAACACATGGACATTGAACAGCAGGCTATTCAACAGCCAATGGGTTAACAATGATCAAGAAAGAAATCAAAAAGTTTCTGTAAAGAAACAAAAATGAACACACAACAGTCCAAAACCTATGAGACATACTGAAGGCAGTTCTGAGACAGAAGTTCATAGCAATACAGGACTACCTGAAAAAGACAGAAATATCTCAAGTAAATAACCTAACTCTACATCTACAAGAACTAGAGGAACAACAACAAACAAAGCCCAGAGCAAGTAGAAGGAAGGAAATAACCAAGATCAGAGCCGAATTAAACAATATAGAGACTAAAAGAATAATTCAAAGGATCAATAAATTCAGGACCTAGTTCTTTGAAAAGATAAACAAAATTGACAAGCTTTTAACCAGACACATCAAGAAAAAAAGGGAGAGGAATCAAATAAATAAAATCAGAAATGAAAGAGGAGAAATTACATATGATATGACAGAAATACAAAGGATTGTAAGAAATTACTATGAAAAACTATATGCCAAGAATAGTGAATACCTAGGTGAAATGGACAAATTTCTAGAAAAACATAATCTTCCCAAAATGAATGAAGAAGACACAGAAAGCCTAAACAGACTGATAACTGCTGGTGAAATTGAAGCAATAATCAAAAAACTCCCAGCACACAAAAGCCCTGGACTGGACAGTTTCACAGGAGAATTTTACAAAACATGTAAGGAGGGTCTAACCCCTATCCTTCTCAAACTATTCCAAAAAATCCAAGAAGAGGGGTCTTCCACCCTCAAACTCTTTTTAAGAGGTTGGCATAATTCTAATCCCCAAACCAGGTAAAGACACAACAAAGAGAAAACAACAAGCCAATATCACTGATGAACATAGATGATAAAATCCTCAACAAAACATTGGCAAACTGCATCCAGCGATACATTAAAAAAAATCATATACCATAATTAAGTGGAATTCATCTCAAGGATGCAAGGATGGTACAATATTCATAAATCAATATACATAATACATCACATAACAAAAAAAAAGACAAAAATCACATGGTCATATCAATAGATACGGAAAGAACATTTGATAAGGTGCAGAACCTACTTATGATACACTCAGCAAAGTTGCAGGAGAGGAGGCATTCCTCAACAAAATAAAGGCCACATATGAAAAACTCACAGCCAATATCATACTCAATGAGCAAAAACAAAAAGCTTTTCCACTGAGATCAGGAACAAGACAAGGATGTCCACTTTCACCACTTCTATTCAAATAGTATTGGAAGTCTTAGCCACAGTAATCAGACAAGAAAAAGGAAAAAAAAGCATTCAAATTAGAAAGCAGGAAATAAAACTGTCATTGTTCGCAGATGGCATGATAGTGTACATAGAAAACCCTATAGACTACACCAAAGAACTAGTCAACCTAATAAGGGAATTTGGCAAAGCAACAGGATATAAAGTCAATATTCAGAAATTGAAGGCATTTTTGTATGTCAACAATGAAATACAGAAACAGGAATTAGGGAAAAAATCCCATTTGCTATAGCAACAAGAAAAATAAAGTACCTAAGAATAATCCTAACAAAGGAGGTAAAAGACCTTCAGAAAACTATATAACACTGAAGAAAGAAATTAAGGAAGACACAAATAAATGGAAGTATATACCATGTTCATGGACTGGAAAAACTAACATCATCAAAATGGCCATATTACCCAAAGCAATTTATGCAATCTCTATTAAAATACCATGTCATATTTCACAGATATGAAAAAAAATTTCAAAAATTTATGTGGAACCATAAATGACCCTTAATAGCAGCAGCAATTTTAAGACAAAAGAACAAAGTAGGAGGGATCACAATACCTGATATCAAACTATATTACAAGGCCACAGTAATCAAAACAATCTGGTACTTGCATAAGAACAGACACATAAACCAGTGGAACAGAATAGAGAGCCCAAAATAAACCCATGTCTCTATGGTCAGTTAATATTCAACAAAGAGGGCAGAAACATAAAATGGAGTAAAAATAATTGCTTCAATAAATGGTGTTGGGAGAGTGGGACAACTACATGCAAAAAAATATGAAACTTGACCACCTACTTACACCACACACAAAAATAAAGTCAAGATGGATAAAAGACGTAAATGTAAGTTGCAACACCATAAAAGTCCAAGAGGAGAACATAGGCTGAAAAATCTCAGATATTCCACGCAGCAGTAATTTTCACTGATAGGTCCCCTAGAGCAAGGGACATAAAGGTAAGAAGAAACAAGTGGGACTGCATCAAATTAAAAAGCCTCTCCATGGCGAAAGAAAACATCAGCAAAATGAAAAGGGAACTAACCATTTGGGAAAATATATATGCCAATGATACTTCAGACAAGGGTTTGATCTCCAAAATACATAAAGAACTCACATGACTCCACTCCAGGAACACAAACAACCCAAATAAAAAAAGGGAAAAGGACCTGAACAGACACTTCTCTGAGGAAAACACACAAAAGTCCCATGGACATATGAAAGGATGCTCAACATCACTAGCCATCTGAGAGATGCTAATTAAAACCTAATGAGATATGACTTAACACTGGTCAGAATAGCCATCATAAATGAATCAACAAACAAATGCTGACAAGGTGGTGGAAAAAAGGGAACCCTACTACATTGTTGGTGGAAATATATACTGGTGCAGTCTCTGGAAAACAGTATGGAATTTCCTTGAAAACTAAAGATGGAACTGGCTTTTTACCTGACAGTTCCACTGCTAGGATTATATCCTAAGAATCCTGAAACACCAATTCAAGAGAACCTATGCAGCTCAACATTCATAGCAGCACAATTTACAATAGCCAAGTGCTGGAAGCAACCTAAGTGCCCATCAGTAAATTGGGTGGATCAAAAAATTATGGTACATTTACACAATGGAATACTACTCAGTGGAAAGGAAGAAAGAGCTCCTACCCTTCATGACAGCATGGATGGAGCTAAAGAGCATTACACTAACTGACATAAGCCAAGTGGTGAAAGACCACCATATGATCTCACCTATAAGTGGAACCTAATCAACAAAACAAACAAGCAAGCAAAATATAACCAGAGACATGGAAATTAAGAACAAACTGACAGTAACCAGAGGGGTGGGACAGGGAGCTAACAGTAGAAAGAAGGGGAAGGGTCATCAAGGCACATGTATAAAGGACCCACGGACAAGCCAACAGTGGGTAAGATTGAGGGTGGGAGGTGAGGTGGATGGAATGGGGGAAAGTGGTGGCAGGAAAATGGCAACAACTGTACTTGAATAACAATTAAAAAAGGAAAGGAAAGAAATATATATGTTACTTGGGGGGATTTTACAATTTCTAAAGAACATTTACAGAATAGTTTATTTAATGAAGAATCAGATATAAATATCCTAAGACAATGCCTGCTTATAATTTTTGCTCAACAAATGTTTATTCATTATCTTCCATGTAATCCTAAAAACATTTATTTTCCCATGTTTTTTAATGAGGAGACTAAGTAGTAAGAATTACTAATCCATCAGACAGAATATGAAAATCTAAATAACATTCTCATTTGTTCTCTCTCTCTGAAAATACTGTTTTTTAATTTTTTATTGTTATTCTATTACAGTTGTTCCAATTTTCCTCCTTTGCCCTCCTCCATCCATCCCACCCCTCACTCCCACAGTCAATTCCCACGCTGTTGTTCATGTCCATGGGTCATTCATACATGTTCTTTAACTAGTCCCTTCCCTTTCTTTCTATCATTAGCCACATTTCCTCTCTCCTCTGAAATGTGTCAATTCCTGAATACTGGCTTTGTGTCCTGCTCTTTTGCCAAATTCACTTATTAGGCCAAGTAGTTTTTTGGTGGAGACATTAGAGTTTTGTACATATACTATCACATTTTCTGTGACCAATGACAGTTTTACTTCCTCCTTTCTAATTCTAATGTTTTTTTTTCTTTTTCTTGTCTGATCATTGTGGCTAGAACTTCCACTACTACATTAAATAAGAATGATGAAAGCAGACACCCTTATCTTGTTCCAGATCTTAGTTTTTGCTTGTTGAGTGTGATGTTGGATGTAGGCTTCTCATACATGGCCTTTGTTATGTGGAGTTATACTCCCTCTATTCCCACTTTGCTGAGTGTTTTTATCATAAATGGGAGCTGGATTTTATTAAATGCTTTTTCATCATCTATTGATATGATCATGTGCTTTTTGTCCTTCATTTTGTTTATATGGTGTATTTATCACATTTATTGCTTTGCAAATATTGTACAATCTTTGCATCCCTGAGATGAATCCCACTTGATCATAGTATATGATCTTATTAATGTATTGCTAATTGTAGGTTACCAATATTTTGTTGAGAATTTTAGCATCTGTGTTTATCAGATATTACCTATAGTTTTCTTTCTTTGTTCTACATTTACCTGGTCTTGGGATTAAGATGATGCTGGTCTCATGGAGAGTTTGGGAGTCTTCCCTCTTTTTGAATTTTTGGTATAATTTGAGAAGGATAGGAGTTAGTTCTTCTTTAAATGTTTGCTAAAATTTACCTGTGACACCATCTGGTCCAGGGCTTTTGTGTGCCAGGAGTTTTTTGATTACTGCTTCATATTCACTAGTTGTTATTGGTCTATTCAGGCTTTCTATTTCTTCTTGATTCACTTTTGGAAGTTTGTATGTCTTTTGCTACCTGGATTATTTCACTTCATAGTATTCTCCGGTTCCATCCATACTGTCAAAAAAGGTAGGAGTTCCCTCTTTCTTCTGCTGCGTAGTATTCCATTATGTAAGTGTACCACAGTTTTTTTGATCCACTCTTCTACTGATGGGCATATAGGCTGTTTCCAACACTTGGCACTTGTAAATAGTGATGCTATAAAGTTAGGGGTTCGTAAGTCTTTTGAATTGGTGATATGGGATTCTTAGGGTATATTCACAGCAGCAGAATCACTGGGTCCAAGTGCAGTTCCATTTTTATTTTTCTGAGTAAATTCTGCTTTGCTTTCCACAGTGGCTGCACCAGTCTGCATTCCCACCAACAGTGCACTAGTCTTTCCTTTTTCTGCATCCTCGTCAGCATTTGTTGTTTGTTGACTTATTAATGATGGCCATTCTGACAGGTATGAGGTGATAGCTCATTGTGATTTTAATTTGCATCTCACTGATGGCTAACATTGATATCTTTCTTGAAGTTCTCCAAGATTTTTCTTATACATTTAGATGCTCTTATGTTGAATTCATATATGTTTATAAGGGGTATATTTTCTTGGTGGACTACTTCTTTAGTGACCTTCTTTGTCTCTTTTTATAGCCTTTGTTTTGAAGTCTTTGTTGTCAGATACAAGTCTTGCTACCCATGCTTTTTTTTTTTTCATGTACGTTTGCTTGGAATATTTTTTTTCATCCCTTTCAGCCTGTAGATAATTTGATCTGAGGTGGGTCTCTTGTAGACAGCATATACTCAAGATGTGTTTTCATCCATTCAGCTACCGTATGTCTTTTGATTGGAGCATTTAATCCATTTATGTTTAAAGTTATTATACATAGGTGCTTATTCATTGCCATTTATTCCATACCTATGTCCCTCCCATCCACCCATGCCCCCCCCCTTTCTTCTCCTTGTTATAGCAGTCCCTTTAGTATCTCTTGCAGTGCTGACTTGATGAAGATGTACTCTTTTAGCCTACTTTTGTCTGGGAAGCTTTTTATTTCACCTTCCATTTTAAATGAGAGCCTTGCTTTGTAGAGTAGTCTTGGTTGCAGGCCTTTGCTCATAATTACTTGGATTATTTCATACCAGTCCTTCCTGGCATGTAGTATTTCTGTTGAGAAATCAGCCAATAGTCTTATCGGATCTCCCTTGTATATTACTAGCTGCTTTTCCCTTGCTGCCTTTAAGATTCTCTTTGTCTTTAAATTTGGCCCTTTTAGTTATGATGTATGTTGGAGTGGGCCTCTGTGAGTTCATCTTTACTGGGTCCCTTTGTGCTTCCTGAACTTGTGTAATATTTTCTCTCCCAACTTAAGGAAGTTTTCTGCCATTGTTTTTTCAAACATGTTTTCTGTACCTTGTTCCTTTTCTTCTCCTTCTGATATTCCTGTGATGCAAATGTTGTTATGTTTCATGTTTTCCTGATGCTCCCTTAAATGATCCTCATTTGTTTTTAGCCTTTATTTTGTTGCTCTTACTGGTTATTTTTTCTACCATGTCTTCCAGTTCACTGATCTGGTCCTCTGTTTCATCTAGCCTACTTTGATTCCTTCTAGTGTATTCTTCATTTCTTCCTGGTTCTTGTTCATCATTTCTATGTCTTTTTTCATGCTGCTGTAGCTCCCGTTTAGTTCCTTGTAGTTCTCACTGAGTTCCTTAAGCATTCCTATAATCCTTACTTTGAATTCTATGATAATTCTATATGCTTGCCTCAATTTCATTTTGTCTTTTTCTGGGGATTCCACCATTCCTTTCGATTGGGGGTTATTTCCTTGGCTCCCCATTTTAGGTAAGTCTTTTCATTTGTTTCTGTGTCTCAGATTGCTCTGTTTTGACTGCCTGTCTTCGTGGGGTGGCCTTCTGTGGTAGGAGTACTGTGGGACTCACTAGTGCAGTCTCTACAGCACCACTACTGATCTGGATGCTCCGGGAATGTCCTTTATTCAGTGTATGTGGGCTAAAAATACTGTGTTGATAAGCCTTACATAGTTCGGACTTTTTTGTTAACACTTAAAATTTGGCAGTTTACTTACAACTTCTCACGACAGAAACCTTCAAATATAAAACATACAGTCTTTTATAGTAACATATAATGTTAGAAGCATTCTTTGTTCTCATATAAAAAACTGACAACGTGTTAGGATAAGCCTTTCTCTAAATATAGCACACAATGCATTGAGATTAACAATAAAGGGCAATTAATAAATTGAAATCATTTATTTAGTTATATTCAATATTTATTATGAAATATTATTTTACCTATATGTAAGTAATTCACACCATAATGGCCCAGATTCACAACAGAAAAAAAAATCATGTATTCAATTCATGATATTTATTATTTTAAAAAACACTTTCACTAAATAATCAAAGACTGAACTTACTGAGTGATTCATAAAATTGAATTCTACCTTATTCATGAATTGTAGTATTAGACTAACTAGAGTAACTCTCTTGTCTGTCTGCATGGAGACAACATAATTGTTATTTTGATTTCTTATTATTATGCATCATGGATAATGAATTCTTTTAGAAGAAAGGGGATAAATAATTTGCATTTTCATGAATCAACTAGCACTTGTATTTGCTGTTAACATTGAAATCTATCAATACAGTCTGCAAATAAATTTAAAAACTTAAAAATCATGCATTACATTTGCTTTCAAAGTGATGTAGTCAACCCTTACATTCTGTATTCATAGCTGCATAAAAAATCACAACAAAACTTTGTAGCTCAAGACAACAGCATTTTTATTATTTCTGCCAATTTTGTGGGTTAGCCAATGATTCATATGGGCTCACCTTAGTAAATATGAGTCTAGAAATAAGTATCTGAACCTAGTAGGAGAGATGTCAGTACTGGAGATATATGACAGTGTGTAAAGGATATTTAAAGTGAAGTTATCAGATGAGATAACCAAAAGGAGTAACTGTAAAGAGAGAAGGGGAAAAGGTGCAGGAACTGAGCCCTGAAACATTCCAGAGTTTAGAAGGTAAAGGAATGAGGTAGAACCAATACATTTGAAGAAGTAGACACTAAAAAGGAAAGAATACTAGAGAAATGGTATTCATCTTTGAAGCCCAAAAAAGAATTATATCATAGAGGTGAGAATGGAAATAGTCATGATGGGTCAAATTCTGCTAATAAAACTATAAGAATATAAGATGAAAACTGTGATTTAACAACCTGGGGGTTATTTGTGACCATGAGAAAAGCAATTTTGGAGGAGGGTTCATGAAAGCCTGACTGAATGGACTCCAGGGAGAAAGGTACTAGATGCAAACAACTCTTTCAATATTTCTTTTCTGTAAAAGGGAGCAGAAAAGGAAGTAGTAGCTGATAGGGTTGTGAGAGAAACTGCAATTTTTAAAGATAGAAAAAATAACAGTATATTTATATGCTGATAAAAATAACACAGTACAGAAAAAATAATAATAATGAAGATAGAGAAAGGAATTGCTGAAGTGGTATCTTTGAGTATATGAGAAAAAAAAATGTGATCTAATGTGCAAGTGAAAAGGTTAAATTCCAATAAAAGCAGAAACAGTTTCTCCAATAAAGAAATAGGATAGAGTACAGATTTAAGTGAGTTGGTAGATACAGTGAGAGAAACTTTGCAGAAGCACTTTTCCAACTGCTCTTGTTTTCTCTATTTATTGATTTTATATTAGCTATCAGCCTATACTAGGCTATAAGAACACAAAGTGAAGAAAGGTATGGTCCAGCCTTAAGGAGATTTTTTGTTTGAGTGACAGAGTATATAAGGATACCAACAGACTCAGATAGAAAAAACAGGAGGAGGATCAGGGTTGAGGAGATCACTAAGTTTGGGGCACACTGAATTTGTGGTGCCTCTGAGACAACCTTCTTCATAATTTTGCACAGAAAGTCAGTTAATAGATATATCATTATAACACCACAAGTTCTTCTTTATTACTATTAAAATAATTTAAAATTATATATGTGTGTGCATGTGTGTGTCATTCTTTCTATAGTCTGTCCATTGGGAACCAGAATTCAAGCAATGAACTGCTAGTTTAAGAATGTTATTCATACTTTACAAAGTGACTCCCTCCCAATATTTCAAGTACCCACCTTACAAAGTTATTACAATATCATTGACTATATTCCCTAAGCTAATAAAAAATAATGTTTAATGTAAACTGTAATTTAAATTTTTAATTAAAGAAAGAATGTCACTCATCTTACATAAGAGGTTTACTATTTCCAAATAGTTCTAAATATTAGAAGAAAAAGCACACTGAATATATCAGAAAAATATCCTGTTCCTAACTTAGTAAAAGCTAATTTATGTTTATGACATCAGAGTATATGAATAATTTGCACATGAGTATGATTCAAGTTAGCAGTCTATAGAAGATTGCTAGGATATGGAATCCCATTGTATATTATGGTAATTTACTTCCCCATTATTGCATTGTTATAGATTCAAAGTTCTCACTAGCTTCTGAAAAAAAATGCAGTGATAATATATGGTTTATTCCCCATTTGCTTTCAGAAATAAAAATACTAAATAAAAATTAACATGAAAAATATCCAAACCTAGTAGGCAGCTAGGCACTTGACAAGAATCGATCAGTGTAAATAGAAACATTTATGTGCTACCAATGGAATAATACTATTGAACATTACACTTTTATTGCAATGGGTTTTCAACTACAAAGGAAGGGTGTTAAAAATTCTTTCCTAGCAATATCCAATGACACTCTTAGGAAACCAAAAATGTTTTGGATAACACTAGTGCCATGGACATGTAGAGTCTATCAAGATTTAGTAGAACTACTAAATCAGAACTCTTTACAAGTCCATAAACCAAAGTACAAAAGGCACTCTTCCCTTTTTTCCAACTATTCCCTAACATCTAATTGTTCTAATCAGACCATGTATTGTCAAACCCAAGTGATGTTATATAATAAATCAAAATTAATACCAGCTTCAAACTCCTCATATGTGATAAAGAAAATTTTACGAGAAGAAATGGTCACAGCCAGACAGAATGCAATGAACAATCAGGCTTCAGCCTTGTCTTCCTTCTTCTATATATTGAAATCCCTCTTCTAACATTTAAGAATAGTAGCAAACTTGAGATTATATACATATATCTCCAGTGATTTCTCAAATTTATGTTTATCAAGTAGACTAGCTATCTCCAATTATATCTTCCCATCCTTTGTTAACTATTAGGTCTCCCACTGACTACTTCAATTCCATTAAAAAATACTAGTTTGTTTCTAAACCAATAATAACTATCATTCAGTATAAAATCCACTGTGTTGCAAATGCTTTACATATCTTATATCATTTAATATTTACTATTTCCTTCCCCGTAAGGTAGGTATAAGCTTTCCTTCCAGTGGAGGAAACTGAAGCTCAGCTAAGTAACTTAGACAAAGTCACGCAACCAGTAAGCAGCAAAGACAGAATCTGAAATCAAGTCTGCCTGACTCCAAAGCCCCTTCTGTTCTATCTGTAACTCACCAGATTGTACCAGATCTATGTACCAGATTCTGTTTGAAGTCCATCAGAAAATTAAAAGTAGAAATAAGAAATAATTTACAGCATTAAAGTACTTATTACATTCAAGGGAAAGGTAGCCAAAATTACAAAGAAGAATATGTTACATTGTGAGAAACATTCAAATAATTGGTTAGTATAAGCAGACATCATACACACACACCTGATAATATTTTTCAGAAAGGGTTTTATGGATGAGATGATACTTTAAATAGGTCTTAAACAGTAAGTTATTTTATTCAAAAGGTGAATAGTTGGTGGTGGGAGTGGGGATGGAGGAAGGACATAGAGTCAGAAGCCTAAGACAAGAGAATGAAGAAAACCCAAACAAAAAGCATGTTTAACATACAGTGAATATTTCAGATTGTCTAAAGCACTGGATAAGTACTGTGTAGTGAAACAAAGGAAGACTAGAAAAGTTCCATACTAAAGGGTCTTAAATAGCAATTTGAAGAAATTTTACTGCATTTATAAGGCACAGGAAAGTTACTGAAAGCTTTTGAGTAAGGAGTGATGTGATTCAAGCTATGCTTCCATAAAATGGCAGTCAAAAGTACTCTTTTAATATACAAAACAAAAACTAAAAAATTTAATATATACAATATATTGAAAGGGTACATGACTGAGGAAGGAAGGTAAAATTTGGAAATTACTGCAATAATCCTGGCAGTCTGAATTAAGACAAACAAAATAGTAGAAATGGATAGGGCAGAACAGTATGAAATCTAAATACTTTGTCAAAATACAGATTAAGTAAAAAGTCTAAGATAATCCAGAATCCAAAGCTGTCTGATTCCAAAATGCATATTCGTTGCCTCATACCACACTACCTCCAGTGACACGTGCCCCAGTGGTGGGCACAAAAGTACATATTCAAAGCATATTCATTGGCTTTTTGTTGTGGTTGTTAAGTATTTAAATATTGTGCATAAGCAAACATTGCATATAATTAACAGTCAATGCATATTTGTTGAATGAATGAAGATTTGGTGAGGAAACGGAAACTCTTAAAGAGATTAGAACCTATAAACACAGACATTGAAGGAGTAGTAGATTCGTTGCACTGCTTATGTATACAATCATTCTCCTTCTGGCTTAGTATTAAAATAGTCGCATAAAACAGTCATAACTACATTTCCTAAACTCTGATTGTTTGGGCTAGTACATCTAAGGTAGAGTGGAGGGGAGAAATATCCATAGGAGTCCCTCTGAACTTGGCTCCTTCTAGCACCTACACTGGGACCATTAAGAGTGGGAACCACGGCCATAGAATGAGGTCTGTCCAGAAGGTATCCAGCACAAAAAAAGGAGACTTTTTTTAAGAAGATACAAGATACAAGAAACATTGTACCCAAGACAATGACACCTCGGTCCCCTTCAAAGTAGGCACCTTGGGACCTCATACAGTGCTCTAAATTGCCATCAGCTGCCCCATCGTATTTTCCTGAGTCTCATCAACAGTCTGAAATCTCTTCCCTTACAAAGGTGATTTCAGTTTTGGGAAAAACCAGAAGTCACAAGGCACCAAATCTGGGCTATAGGGGGACTGAGTCACCTGGGTAATTTGATATTTCTCAAAAAAATCCTGCTTGAGATGTGATGCATGAGTGGGCATTTTTTCATGATGAAGCTGCCAATCACCAGCTGCCCATAGCTGTGGCCTTCTGAATCATCCGAACAGTTTCCATGGAGGAATGTATAATCTTAATGCAAAATTTGATGCAGATTTGTTGCTCTACTCAGTCATGTTTAATACACGTACACCTGCTCACTCAACAGCATCCACTGCTCCACTCTGACTATTACGGTGAAGTTGTCATTGTTCACGCATGCACATGAGCATTCCAGTCCACTCTCCTTGGCTGCCAGGGTACATCAATGTCGTGCAAATGATTCTCATTATATTAACAATGGCTGGACTTTTTCCAGACAGATCTCACTACTTAGACTTATATATTTGGAGACCAACAGTTGTGATGTTGCAGTAACGATGCACCACATTTATGTACATGCATCGAAGTAGATGTATTCATTAACATTTTTCCCACCTAAGGGACACTGACATGAAGGTGCAAGGCTATGATAAAAGAGTACACATTTATTTGTTGGTGTCTCCACATAATCCATGAACATTGACAGTAGGGAGACAGGCACTGGGCTAGCTGGTTGTTTTAGGAATGTTGACTTTAGGGGAACTATTGGAAGTGTCTGAGCATGGAAGAATCATTGAGGTGTTTAAAATCTATCACTTAGCCTATTACACAAATCATCCTTTCTCCCTCTCATATGTTTACTTGATAAGTGGTAATTTTCTGCACTTAGTCTCATTAATTTTCTATTCACTCATCCCACATTTACTGCAGAGCTACCATGTGCCAGTTACTGTACCAAGCTACACTATAGGAAATAAAGTTTTAAAGAAGTCCTTGTCTTCCAACAGCTCAAAGTCTAATGGAAAGGACCTACATATAAATAAATCATTATAGTGCAATGAAAGAAGTAGATATATGAATCTTCCAGATGAAAGATATGGGAAAGAAGCCAGAGCTATAAGATTTAATGGACCAAAAGTGCACCATCTGCAAGAATCTTAAACAATAGCTGTAAAAGTGTTGCTAATGAAAAATCACAGAATTCTAGAATATTCCAGCTCTAAGGGAACAATTGTTAATTTACTTCCCAGTCACTGTGTCAGGCTCTGAGCATACATACACAAATAAACCTTGGTCCTGCCCTCAAGAAACATACAACCCAGTAGAAAAGTTAATGACTACTCATTAGTAGGCAGAGACATTAAAAAGACTATGAATAAACAATAAATTTTGAAAAGTTTATTAACATAGAATGCCACACCACTAGGGTGAGATT
The DNA here is from genome assembly GCA_004027735.1 of Carollia perspicillata. Taxonomy (NCBI): domain Eukaryota; kingdom Metazoa; phylum Chordata; class Mammalia; order Chiroptera; family Phyllostomidae; genus Carollia; species Carollia perspicillata. Next base: position 44,126 of record PVKM010000007.1, read on the forward strand.
TAAAAACATCCCTTGCCTAAGACATTCTCTTGCCATAGCACATGAAAAAACTATCTATCTACTTCCACCCGCTCCCCATTCTCAGACCACACCTCCTGATACCACCCTTTGCCCCCAGGTAAACATAACCACTCCCTCCTTGGTGAATCTATAATACCCTATCCAGACTCTATTCATTTGTAGCTGATTCATTAATTCATGAATTCCCTTACTTAATCAAAAAGTATTTTTTGATCATCCATTCCATAGAAGACCCTGTACTAGGTGCTAGGGATATAAAGCACTCAACAATACAAAACAACTCTATTTTCATGAAGCTTACATTTTAGAGGGGAAGACAAAATAATCAAACAAAAACATAAATATATAACAAGGCTGGTGATGATGAATGCTAAGAACAAAAATAAATTGGGGTAAGAGGGATAGGAGAGTGTAAAAGAGAGTACTATATTAGTTGTGTATCCAGCAAAGTCCTCCCTGATAGGATGACATTTTAGCAGAAATCTGAATGAAGTGAGAGCTGTGCCATGTTAAGTATCTTGGTGGCAGAGCATTCCAGGCAGAAGTGCAAAGGGCTTGGGGTGAGAATTTGCACAGTGTATGAAAGACCTGTCCGATGAGAGATGGGAGAGACTTAAACAATATCAGCCCCTTAACTTTTTTAGCATACTTACTTGAACCTCAATCAGACCATGACCTCCTTGACAGCAAGAATGTAATCTTAGTTACATTTGCCCCAATGGCTAGAATAAAACACGATGTGGGGTAAACACAATAAATATCTGAGTAATTAATTAATAAGCGAGAATTCAATCCTTCTCTCTCTTGCTTGATTCACTCTCCTGATACTGTTGATGAACACGAGCTATGTCCTTCACTGGGCATTACGCTTTTCTGAAAACAAGGCCTATATGAGAGGTATCTTTTCTCTTCTTCCTTTTCCCACACCCATCCCTATATAATACAAGACCAACAGAAATGAAATTACTAAAGCAATATCTTGGTGTGGTACTTTAGAAATCCCAGGAAATCAAAATTCTCTATAATAACAAATGGTATAAAAATATTGAAAAGCAGCCCTTTCTTAGGCAAGGTAAACACCTAATTTCTAACACTACTATCCTTAACTCTCACCTATACCACTTTACAGATACAACTAGAGTCATACTGTCACAATTAGAGTGTGCTTTCAGGATCCAGAGCTGGGTCTGAAGAGAGTGATCACAGTGAGGGTAGCCAGGAAGTTTCATGCACAGTGCCCAAAAAGCACAAGATGCTGAGGCATAATTTCAGCTGAAAAATGTTCCAAAAGATCTAGGCTGTGGGCAGTAATGCAGATCAAACATATTTACCACTGAGTGGTCCAGGGGAATTTGTCTAGTCACATCTGGATCTCAGATGAAGCTAATAAGTAAATTTGAGTATAGAAGTGGTGAAAACTAAGCCTTCCAGCCCAGATTCCTATTGAGAGGGCAAGGGTTCAAGGCAATACCCAGGCTTAAAGGGATACCAATTCTAAAACACAAAATTATGCCACAGAAAAGGAGCTATAAAGCAAGAATCCAGTTTTCCAGACTATACCAATGCAGGAAAAGCTACAACTTGAAGACTAACGACCAGAGTTTGTCTCTTGTACGTGAGATAACAAGGCTAGATGGCAGCAACTCTGACACTACACTGGTCAAGACTGGCTCAGGAATGAGGCATACCAGGATGAAAAGTAAGGGCCATCTGCAGTATATCTAACTGCGGGAAGTCAGAATGAGAAAGGTAAAGGTATGTGTAGTAGCTGTTCCACAAAATCAGAGATGTGTCAACCTGGAAGAACCATAGCAGACCTGCTGGCCCAAGTATTTCAGAGATGTCTATCATTCCTCACTACCTACAGTCCCTTATTAGAGAATCTGTCCTACCCACAGCCCTGAAAAGCAGCCATAGATAACCAATGACCACCTTCTTTCATCACAACTGACCAGACCCAAGCTGAGTCAGTGATGTTTTCCTTTTGATAATAGGAATGGATACATAAGACTGAGTTTACCAGAATATGTTCATTAGGACAAAATCAACACTATGGCAACTGAAAGTTACAGCAAACTGAAAACAGGTGAGAATATGCAGGCCCAGGCAAATATGGAAAAAGGAAGAGACTGCCTGACAAGTTTCTAGTTTCCTTTATGCCCTATATGCATGGGTTAAAAATGCTTGTTTAATAGTGACTGAAAATTCTTGGATAAAATTTCCTTTGAAAACTAGTCTTGATCTCTAGAATTTTAGGGATATTTAGTAATATGTAACTCTCATTTACTGTGCTGTTATATACAATGCTATGTTAAATGTTTAGATTCAATTATAATTATTTTATTTCTAATTGCTATTAAGTTATACTTTAAAAATCACCCAGTATCACAGAATCCACAAACCCCAGGAAGAAAATATACAAACAAACAAACGAAAAATATATACCCTTCCCTTCAGCGATGGGCATCCAAATTTTACTTACAAAATTGCTTCCCATATTTTACTCTGTTTAGATATATAAAAGGTTAACATCTAATTCCATTTACAATGCTGATCCAGCAAGAAAGAAATTAATTTGGCATTAGAGTAGTAACATCAATTTCCCATGTATCTGAAGTAATGCATTTACTGGAAAGAGATTAATATCAATTCCATAAATCATTCACATGCTTTTTCCGGAGTTTGAGACATCTGAGTAATGTCATATATGTGAGCTGATATCACTTTGTGCATACTCCATTCATTAATCTATGCCTAGGATTGCAAAGTAGTTGTCAGGAGAAAATATAAAACTTGGAAAAGAATCAATCTTTCTGTTCTTTATTTTTTGTGACTTGTTTTAGGTAAGGTAAGCCAAATGATGCCAGAAATGCAATGACATTAATCAATACTGGCAGCCAGCATTTTCAGAAAAAAAAATTAAACATTTGGTCAATTATCTTCCTAGCGATAACAACTACTTAATACTCATGTGATAAGACACATGTAAATGTCAATGCAAAAATTCCATTAAGGATCCTCCATAAAATGCTGACTGAAAGAAGAAATGAGTCTGAACCTCTCGTAAATAGCAGCTCTTCATTGTTACTGTTGATTTTCATAATCACAAAATCTCAAAGTTGTTTGTGCCTGTATTAGGTTCTCCAGAGAAACAGAACCAGTGGCATATGTGTGAGTGTGAGTGTATATAGAAATAAATTTATTATAAGCATTCAGCTCACATTATTATAGAGGCTGACAAGTCTCAAGATCTGCAGTTAGCAAACCATATAGACCCAGGAGAGCCAATGGTGTAGTTCTGGCTCAAATACAAGCAGACTCAAAATTCAGGAAGAACCAATGCTTTGGTTCACATGAAGGCAGTGAAAAATTGATGCCCCAGCTCAAGGCACTCAGGTAGGTCAAGTTACCCCCTATTCAGGGGAGGTTCAGCCTTTTTGTTCTATTCAGGCTTCCAACTGATTAGAGAAGCCCCACCCACATTAAAGAAAGCAACCTGCTTTACTCAGTCTACCAATTCAAATGTTAATCTCATCCACAAACACCTTCATAGATTCACTCGGAATAATGTTTTACTAAATGTCTGGGCACTCTATGGATCAGTTAAGTTGGCACATAAAATCAACTATCCCCATACCTTACAGATCTTCTACCAACCCCCAAAACACAGCCCCAAATTCCTTCATGACACAGAATAAAAAAAACAAGACTCAGACATATCAACTCAAAGCTCCTTATTCCCTAGTATTAGTTGTTTTTTTTTTTGAGCAATTAAAAATTATTACCCTAAACTTAAATCTTTCATTCCAAGTCATCTGTGGCTAACAAAACTTCAGAGAAAAGAAGTGTGTAATCCAGGAGAAAGAATCCAGGCCTCTGAATCAGACAAAGGTTAAATCCTGGCTCTGTTATTTATTAACCATTACTTACTTAAATTTAGACCCTCAGATTTCCACCTGAAATATAGGGAGACTGATGCCTATTTCATAGAATTATAGGGAAAAATAGAGATAAGGTACAGAATGTTTCACGTGTAGTGCTTGACATTTAATAGATGATCAATGTTTCCCTAACTGTTCATATTCTGCTCACTTTCAGAACCTATGGGAGAATTCTACTTTTTACCCTCTTGAAAATAAACATGGCTGCCCTGGCCGAGTGGCTCAGTTGGTGGAGCATCATCCCACAGCAATCATCACTTTGATGTCTCTCTCTGTCTCTCCATCTCTCTCTCTCTCTCATCCCCTTTCTCTCTCTCTCAAATCAATTTAAAAACATATACTCGGGTGAGGGTTTAAAAAAAAAGGAAAGAAACATGGCCATATTACATTTTGCCCAAAACAATGTGACTAAAAATTATTAGTAATAATTTCCAAGGGTTTCTATGTTACTTTAAAATTACTTAACTTTCTTGACTTAAAAACTTACTGAGAAATTTCTCTCTTGCCACAAACTGACAAACCAAAATTCTTTACATTTTAGAGCACAGGTGGCAAACACAAGGCCCATGGGCCAAATCTGGCCCTCCACGTTGGGCCTGGCACCTTGTCTCTGCCCAGTGGCAGCACTGAGCTCCTTGCCCCTAGTTAAGGAGTAGTTACATTTATACAGTCCTAAAATTACATTCAGCCCTTTGAAGGCAACCGCAAGGCTAATGTGGCCCCCAATGAAAATGAGTTTGACACCCCGGGTTCAGAGTATATTAACAGAGGACATTTTCCCTATCTTCTATCATTTGTGTGTAATAACAATATTGTAAACTAGGTACGATGGGCTAAATTATTTCATTTTAGTGATTAGATCACACACTCAGAGAAGTTAAATGAGTTGCCCAAGGCCATATACATAATATAGCCAGGACTTCTGATTCCTAGGCAATAGAATCTATGAATGAGAAAAAAAAATACCACACTAAGAGTAATTACTTCTACAAAATAGCTTATTGAGATGTTGATTTGTTTTGGTGTTTTGTATGTGATATTCCACACTCTATTTTTCCCACACTGAATTCAGCCCCCCACTACACACACACAAACATACATACTCTTCTCCAGGCCCTTCAAATTCTCTTGCCTCAGAGGAGATTTGTGAAGCAACAAATGGTGAAGGTACTTCCAACACTCCTCTTCCAGACCTTAGCTAGGATTATGCTAGTAGAAAAAGGAGACTTGAATTGGAAACAGAAGAAAATAAATAATCCCCCATGCTGGGAAAATGATAAAAGTCAATGATCCAACAAGTGGTAGAAGGAAGAGGTACCCCCTACTAGTCCTCAGCAGAGAAATAGCTGTGCAGGGCACCTAGGGAGGAAGAGCTATGGGCACTAGAGCTATGGATGTAGGCAAAGGTTCCCATTAAAACCCCCATTTCCAGATCACAGTCAGGCTTTCCATTTTCAAGGATCTGCATGGGCTTAGATGATGAGGATGTCATGGTTGCTAGACATTTCAAAATCAGTTAGGTCTTATCTCATTGCCTAAGTCTTAGGGTCTTTGTCACTTTAGGGAAAGAAAAAGAGCCTAAATAAAAAAGGAAAATCAAATTTTCCAAAATCCCAATTAGATGGAGACCACGAATCAGATGAGTTTGATTTAAATAAACTAAAATAATTTGACATTTCTATGGAGTGCATGAACTAGGATCCACACTCACAACATACAAACAGGCCAAAGTCCTTCTGAAAACAAATATGCTTAACTCCCAATTTCAAGTAAATGTCTATAACATTTTCCCGACTATTCCTAAAGGATTGAGTTCTCCAAATTCACAAATGTCACCCTTTCTCTATTAACTGTTGGAAAACCCAATTATCTGCCTCCATCAGTGAAGAGCAAACTAAGCTATGAATACATGCAATTAGCCTTCCAAGATCAAATACAAAGGTCTGTCTGGAAAAAGTCCAGCTATTGTTAATGTAATGAGAACAGTTTACATGACATCAATGTAACCTGGCAGCCAAGTAGAGAGGACTAAAATGTACATGCATGAACAATGACAACTTCACTGTACTAGTCACTGGGGGCAGTAGACACCATTGAATGAGCATGTGTACTGTGTGGCCATTGCATACAAAATGACTGAGCTAGTAGAGCAAAGAATCTGCATCAAATTTTGCATTAAGTGTGAATATTCCTGTGAGGAAACTATTCAGATGATTCAGAAGGCCACAGCTATGAGCAGCTAGTGATTAGCAGCTTCATCACGATAACCCATCCACTCAAGGATCACATCTTCTGCAGAGTTTTGGGGGGAAACCCTCCTCCTCATGCCCCTCCTATTCAACTAGTGAATGTGGCTTCTGTAAATCATTGGTTGTTAGACTTCCATACAGCTCAATTTTCTGACAATTTTGGGTGATCTTTGTTGTGTATTCTAGTTGTAATTTTTGCTGTAGTTGTGTGAGGAGGTGAGACGTGTTTACCTGTGCCTCCATCTTGACTGGAAGTCCCTGATAATGTAGTTTTATGAAGGTGGTCAGACTGAAAACCTAGGAAAGAGCTGACGTTACAGTTTAAGTCAGAAGGTTGTCTCTTGGCAGAATTTCTTCTTGTTCTGAGTAGATCAGTCTTTTGTTCTATTTAGGCTTTCAGCTGATAAGGTAAAGCCCAACTGCAATATGAAGGACAATTTGCTTTACTCAAAATGCTCTTATTTAAATGTTAATCGCATTCTAATACACCCTCACAGAAACATCCAGAATAATGTCTGATCACATATCCAAGCACTATGACCCAAACAAATTGACACATAAAATTAGAACACTTAGCCTCTATGAAATTCAGTTTTCTTATTTTAAAATATGTAGAATAATAAGGTATTTCATAGAATGGTAGTGAAGATCACAAAAGGTTATGTATCAAATGCCTAACACATGGACAACACTCCAAAAATGTCAACAACATTAATTCTCCTTATTTTATTCCTCTTCTCCATCTCTCTCTTCCTCCTTTTCATGTTGTCATGGAATAAAAGTTGTAAGAATTCCTAATATTTATATATTATTTTATAGCTCACAAAGTGTTTTCTCATCTATTATGGGCTCTTATAAATTCTGGACCAAAACTAGAGCAAGCATTTTATTTCTATTTTAGGAAAAGGAAAATGTGTAAATTGAGGTTCAGAGAAGTTGTATGATTTCCTTAACTGAACACAGCAAGTAAATCTGGAGTTTACCCAAGGTTTACCTAACCTCAAAGCCTGTGTTCAGACACCTTAGCTCATTCTCAGTTATTCAATATTGATCCTTTTACTTGCTGGCTTATTCATGACAACCTGAGCATTGCCAAGTACAAGCAGTTAACCAGTCAGATAGGACAGTAAGTTGAAACCCTTTGAGGTGAGTGATGGGAATGTACCTGTTACCACTTCGGGGAGTGTGAACTCATTCCCCATAAAATATTTGAATATTATCTGTCTGTAAAAATTCCAGCCACTGTTAATACAATAAGAATGGTTTATGCGACACTGAAATAACCTGGCATCCAAGGAGAGTGGACTGGAATAAGCATGCATGGACAATGACAACTTCACTGTACTAGTCAGTGGGGGGCAGCAGACATCATTGACTGAGCATGTGTACTTGTGGCCATCACATTCAAAATGACTGAGCGAGTACAGCAATGAATCTGCATCAAATTTTGCATTAAGCTTGAACATTCCTCTGCAGAAACTATTCAGATGATTCAGAAGTCTTTCAGGGACAATGCAATGAGTGCAGTGCAAATAAAAGTGTGGTACAAATGCTTTGAAGATGGTCAAAAATCTGGTGAAAGTGATTCATGTTCTGGAAGATCTGTAACAAGCAGGACACCTGAGAATATTAAACGTTGTATGGGCTGTAATCAACAAAGATGGGTGACTGACAGTGCGAGAACTAGAAGCTGAGCCAGTGATTCCAAAATCTACTGTGTCCGAGATTGTGACACAAGCCCTTGTCATCAAACATGTTGTGGTAAAATTCATTCTGCAGCTTCTGCTACCAGAGCAGAAGGAACATCATGCTACAGTTGCTAATAACTTGATTCAAACCACTCTTACTGAACAAAATTGCCTCAAGAAGGTCATAACTTGAGATGAACTGAGGGTCCATGGCCGTAAGTATGATTCAGAAACAAAGACCCAGCCATTCCAATGGAAGTCACCTGGTTCTCCATGCCCAAAGAAGGCACAGCAAAGTCACAGCAAGATCAAGACCATGTTAACTGAGTTTTTGATTGGGTAGGTGTTGTCCATTATGAGTATTCCCCTCCAGGCCAAACAGTTAATAAGAACTCCTACCTCAATGTTCTACGTCAGTTGAGAGATGCAATATGATGAAAACTGCTGCAGCTATAGGCAACTGGTGATTGGCAGCTTCATCATGACAATGCACCTGCTCATGCATCACGTCTCCTGTAGAGTTTTTTTGGCAGAACAGAAAATCATCCAGGTGACTCAGACTCCCTACAGCCCAGATTTAGTGCGCTGCAACTTCTGGCTTTTCCCAAAACTAAAATCACCTTTGAAACGGGACAGATTTCAGACCATTGATGAGATTCACAAAGATACAATGGGGTAGCTTTTGGCAATTTGGAGAACTGTGTGAGGTCCCAAGGTGCCTACTTGGAAGGGGACCAAGGTGTCATTGTCCTAAATGTAATGTTTCTTGTATCTTATATCTTCTTCAATAAATGTCTCTATTTTTTCATATTACATGGATGGACACTTTCTGGACAGACCCTGTCGTTTATGAGCATTGCCTTCTAAATGTTGCAATGAAACCTTCCCTATGATATATTTCTTCCAACACTGTTATTTTAAACAAACATGTTCTACTACATTTAAGAAACGCTTCAAACACAAATGTTCTATGATTGATATGTAAATTATGAATAGAATGACAAATTGAAAATTAAGATGAAGGCATTGAGTCAGGTTAATCCATTGGATATTAGGCTATCCAATATAAGTTTGAGTAAATGATAAGGCAAGGAATCTTATTGGTATTCCATTATCTCTCCTTCTCCAATAACTCTATTTCTGTATAGACAACAAAGATAGCGCTAGAAGACTTCAGAAAAATATCTCACTCATCTAAAAGAGCATGAGGACTTTCAGTTGAGTAGAAACTTAACAAATACTTTAGTACCTACCCTTTTCATTTTTAAACAATTGTCATTTATTCATTCATTCCTGGATGTTTTAAGTACCTATTAAAAGCTAGCCATTGTAAGAAAAGGGAAGAAATCATGGTTGCTACCCACAAGAGGCCTATGCTTGCAAAAAATAATAAAAATCTATGCTCTGTAATAGAAATATCAAAAAGGTTGTAATGGGAAATTAGAAGAGTGAAAAGCCATATATAGCTAGAGGATTGTAAAAGTAACTTCACTGAAAAGCAGCTCTGTGTGCAGGTCTTCAGGATGGATCTAGTCTTAATAAATATGTGAAAAAGAACTCTCAAAAAGGATATCATGATCAAAATCAAAATAACAAAGATTTAATATTGAAGGAGGAAAACAAAATGCATATGTAAGAAGAAACATACATATAAAGGCATGCATTCTCAACAGTGGTGGTATCTAGAGAGGTAAATTTTAGATATTACAATGATTTGTGACACTCTGAAAAGCTGAAGTGCATAAAGAGTTATGCAGTACATCTGTAGCATTAAAATGTTGTGGGTTTGGGGGGAATTAGAAAAAGAAAATGTGTAAAAAAGATCCTTAGCAAAGTGATAATGAAATATAGGTTAAGAAAAACTGAAGTAGAGTAACAAAATTTAATGAGTAATTAGGTAGAGAGACAAAGAAAAGCTTAAAATGACTCTAGATACAAAGAAACTGTTAGAATTTTGAAATTAGGGATAGGTGGGGTGGGGGAAAATGGAGACAACTGTACTTGAACAACAATAAAAAAAGTGAAAGGGTTTTTTCTTTTTTGAAGTTAGAATATGATAGGTTTGGTTCAGGGAGATGTACAGTTTAAAATACCAATAGAACATCTAGGCAGAGACACAATTAGTTAGATTAGATACGGAATTGGTGCCTTGAAAAGAGTTCAAAACTGATGATACTCTCCAAAACTGTGCTTATTCAAAATTTAGCCTTCAGACTGATGCTGGCCTACAAACTGTTTACTACAGATCTACTATAAAACAGGTAGAGCATTATACTTTAATAACCATTTGATATCCAAACTCATGATTGGTGTATTTAGTTGAACAGGGTATAAGCCAGCTTAAATGTTGACAAATTCATGTAGTAAACTGCATGTGGCATGAGCTTCATGTAAGTCATGCACAGCAAGACTATACAGAGCCATAAAAATGGAAATTTAAAACAAACAGTTCTTGAGCACACATAGTTTTTTCAGAACCACTGTACCAGTATATTTATTTGTTCCAACATTATGACTTAATAAAAGTGTATTCCAAAGTTTCTAACAGGGCAGGGACACTAGTAGGGTGGATAATAAACAGTACTCAAGAAATCAAGCATTCTAATTTCTAGGAAAGTTTTTCCTACATGCACATAAATGCATTTTTATTGGAAGAGATCTCCGAGTTTTAATTAGATTCTCAAAAAAGTCTGTGACCTAGGAAAGGCTAATAAGTACTGCAGTACAAATTACTTACCACTATTATCTCTGTATCCACGGTACTCGCCACAGACCTCATTCATCCTTTTGACAAATAGTCATTGAATGCCTACTGTATGTCAGGCTCTGGTGATAAAGCAAATAGATCAAGCGACTGTTTTTTTCTGTAGGGGAGGCATATAAATAAACAAGTAAATGAACAGGCAGAGAATAAAGACAGGATGATACGATAGAATGATTGGGTGGCCACTTTAGACAGGCTGATCAGAGAAGGCCTCGCCGAGGAAGCAATAAGTAAGCTAGGATCTGAATGTCAGGATGCAAATACAGTGGTGAAAGACAGCAGGGTGGTCAGAATTCCGAGAAGAAGGAATGGCTGCATCAAACTGTCTAAAGCGGAAACAAATTTGGCCTGTTCTACCAACAGGCAGAAAGTCACTGTGGCTAAAGCCGTATTGGGAAGAGTGAGAACGGCATAAGGCAAAGTCAGAAAAGTAGTCAAGGGCCAGATCATTGCAGTCAGGGTAAGAAATCAGGATTTTATACTACATTTGGTGGGAAGACAGCAGAATGTTTTAAATAGGACAGAAATAGGATCTGATATGAGTTTTAAAAGGATCACTCTAGACGCTGCGGTGAGGATGGACAGGGGGAAAAGGGAGCAAGAAGAAGGGAAGGGAGCAAGAGAAGAGGCAGTTCCCAGTGACAGACAGTGGCTTGAATGAGGGAAGCAGATAGAAAGAAATTAACAAATTCAGGATATTCAATAAGCATAATCATTTTCAATGGATGGATGGATGGTGAATTATTAGATGTGATACTCAAGATTTATAAAGATTAAAGATGGGTGAACTGAATCTTAGAGAATTCCTTAGGTAGATGTGTCGATGAAAATAAGACAGGTCAGTCAGAAGTGGGGGTGGAGAATGAGGATGGAGGATGAGAAGTTGGGGTGGAGGATGAGAAGTTGGGGTGGAGGATGAGGATGGTGGAGGATGAGGGGGTGGAGGATGAGGATGGTATAGTCAGTGTGGTCAGGGGAAAAGCATTTCAAAACACTGCAGAGGAATCAAGAGCTAAGACAAGACCACAAAATTACATGAATAAGTCCCTGGGAACCTTTCAGAGAATTATCTTGCTGGAGTAATGAGGCTACAAACCAGACTGTAAGGATAAAGATGTAATAGGTATATAGAGATATTTCTATTTTTACTGAAAATATTTCTAAAATCATCATGTATGTAATTTAAACTGATCTTGATGATAGATAATATATAATCTTGTACTGATAATAAAGAACAGATATCTAGAAAATTGTATGATTACATTTTGTTATTTACTTTTATATTTCTGCTTCCTCCCCTCCATCGACTTGTCAACTTTGATTTCTCAGCAAAGAACATTCCTGTCTCCTCAGGTTCCACTCTGTCCACAAATTTCCTGAGATGAAAACCCACATTATTGAGATAGTTGGAATCGTGTCTAAATAAAATGGAATGAATTCTAGGTATCTACTCCAAGGAGTAAGGTACATGAATATTTTGTAACAATTCTTTTGGCTAATCAAAAGTTGCCCCATCCTGACTCACCCAAGTCTCAGTAATACTCTCAAAAAAGTAAGGTTACTGAATATGTGTTCGTTTTCCATAATTCAATATAGCCATGCTAAATTCCTCAATTTTGCATCTTATAATTTGAGGCCAATAGTTATGAGTACAATAAATGCATATATAACTAATTTCATCTTGTACAGTTCTACTCATTCTCGCACTTTTTCTTTCAACGAATATTTTCTAAGCACCTATGCCAGGCAATGTTCTGGGCACCAGGGAAAAAAAGAAAGAAAAATTCCACCTTTACAAAGTTTATATTCTAGTAGAGGAGACAGACAACAAGTTAAAATATAAATAAATAAGTAAAATTTATATTATGTTAGTGTAAATACTAAGGAGAAAAAATAAAGCGTATAGAGAAATAGTAAATGAAAGGGTAAAAGTGCTGAAAATTTATACAGGGTAGCTAAGACAGGCCTCACTGAAAACATGACATTTGAATAAATAACTGAAGTGAGGGAGAAAACCATGCCATCTGGAAAAACATGCCAGGAAGAGTATTAAGATGTAGTTTCTGTGTTGTCTCCTCTGTAAAGTTTCGCAGTAGCTTCCCACACTCACCAGACCCCAACCCATCCTACCCCATCCACAGGCACAGAAATGAATTACTTGCCTCCTTGCGGGGAGGGAAGTAATTTCAGTACTTACTGTTGACTATCTGCTAGGCTAATGGTAATTCTAATCCACATGACAACCCTGTAGTATAAATATTGTTATATCTATTTTAAAGATGTGCTGAGGCTTTGTGTCTAAATGACCTTCTCCAGGTACAGCATTAATGAATGGTGGAGCTGAGATTTAATTCCTTCTGCTCTGTAGAACTCCCTCTCTGACTACCATGCTTCTAGCCTCTTACTTTACACAGCAAGCAGAATAAGAGAAGGGGGACACTTTCACTTATTCAAAAGCTCGGTCCTGTCTGAAAGAAAAACAAATTTCAAAATAAATGATAATTACCCCCCCAAAAAGTGCAAATTTGGAGAATGAAGTGAATTCACATGGGTATATTCTCAAAACCAAACCATGTCTATGACTTCAGAGTAGGCCATAGGTTACCAACTCAGCAGGGGGCCAAAAATATTCTGTCACAACATGATAATATTTCTACATAATTGCAGTTTATTTTTGAATTTTTATATAAACCAGACCCAAAAACAAAAATCTGGGCAGCCCTTCAGAATGCACCCGTAAATTCTATTTCAAAATGTAAAAATCTGGCCAAGAGCACAGCTTACTCACTAAGGTGGCATAAAATAACTAAGCATGACCTAGCTCAGGAAATTACTAGATTGGCAACACAAATCCTGTAGTGTTAACTCTGACCATTGAAACAGAACTTCTCCAAACATTCAGCAAATCATGCTGACTACTCTGGCCCTGAGCTATGAGAAGAAGCAGGTGGTGAGTTGAAGATCTAGTCTCACCATTTACAGGAACCTCAAGGAATCATTGAGCAAGGTCCCTTGCCTTCACCATTAAGGCATGGGTCAATCAAAGGTAAGTCATACATCATAATTCAATAAAAGAAATGTATTATTAGCAGGGGTGTCCAACCTTTTGGCATCTCCGGGCCACAATGGAATAAGAGTTGCCTTGGGCCACACATTAAATACACAAACACTAATGAAGACTGATGAGCAAAAAAAAAAGGTTTTAAGTAAATTTATGATTTTGTGTTGGGCCACATCCATAGCCATCCTGGGCTGCATGTGGCCCAGGGGCTGCAGGTTGGACACCCTTGTCAGGAAACTAGTTGCAAAAGTGTTGAGAGCTGAACAGCCAAACAGATGAGAGTGGGTCAACACAGAGATTAAAAACAACAAGAAGTCCCCACTACACTCATGGATAGAGGAGCAAAGGCGGGAGGCCACAATATTCTGGGAGCAAGGGCAACCCCACAAAGTTGGAATCACAAGGAAGGGGCTGTCTGAGAAAGCATGAAGGAGATGTAGCCACTTCTGAACATGCTGCACAAAACAGAAAACAGGAAAAATACTCAGGTTTCTCCCTTCTTCCTGACCTTCAACCTCCTGATAGAGCCTTCTATTTGCTGACCCTAGCCAGAATCTGGATGTCAAGGGAGCCTGGCAAGTGCCATTTTCAGGGATATAGGCCCCTGCCATACAGAGAAGAATGGGAAAGGACGGCAAATTGAACAAATGGCAAACAGGTCACCTGTGCGAGATATTCCCACACTCTCAAAAGACAAGTTTATTTGCAAACTGTATTACAACGCACAGTTTATATGGATTTTTCAATACTTGGAGAATACCATCAAAGTAGGACTCTTTTATGGAGGATAAAGAGTAAAACAGATAACATTCTAGTTATCCTAATTAACATAAAAAATTTAATTGAATTGAGAAGCAGTAATAATAAAAAATTAAAAGGAAATTCTAATCATTTGGTTATCACTTTAAAAAGTACTAGGTCTTCCTGGCTGGTGTAGCTCAGTGGATTGAGCCTGGGCCTGCAAACCAAACAACCGGTTCAATTCCCAGTCAGGGCACATGCCTGGGTTTCAGGCCAGGTCCCATCCCAGCAGGGGACGCACGAGAGGCAACCGTATATTGATATTTCTCTCCCTCTCTCCTTCCCTTCACCTCTAAAGATAAATAAATAAAATCTTTCAAAAAAAGTACTATGTCTTATATCTTAAACTGATACACATACATACTGCAATCATTCAAGTAGTACCTTAAGTTTTTATTGGAAAGAGGAGGGGTACAACCACACTCAATCAACCATATTTAATCACATGATGTGTCCCCTCTTCTTGCAGTTCTCTCGCTCCTAAAGCACAACAAGATGGTCTATGTGTACTGCAAGTCTCCTCCAAAGCAGTGTCTGGGGTGATCTGAAAAGAGCAGTTGAAGAAGTGCACAACCAAGATTCCATGAAACACAGTTCCTACCTCTTCAACTGGGTCTTTCCCAGGCTTCTAGAGTTAGGAATGCTACCGTAGGAAAGGTCATAATTCTTAGAGGAAAGTTATTTGGGAATGAAATACTTTACTTCTTCCTCAAAGAGGAGGTAGAGGGAAAAAAAGAGAAATATATATAAGGAGATGCACAACCATGTATATTTGATATAATTCAGTGAAGAGGTCAGAAATTATTTTTAAAGTTGAAAACACTAGTATAAAAGAAGTTCAGCTTTGTTTTAATTAAGAGTTAGAAACAAAGAACAGAATTAAATAATCCACCTACAGTTTCATAGCTACCAATATTTCTCCAAAAGAAATTCTAAACATGGTGAAACACTCCTTTATATTTCATAACTATGCTGCTTTCTCCTAAATATGTTAACTTTTTCTCTAAAAGAGATAATGGCCTTGTAAGATAGAATGTTCAGGAATAAACTGGTAGTATTAATAAGAAGAAAATTTGTATCAGATCTTATGTTAAAGATATTACTGGTAGACAGTCTGTCCAGAGCACTGGGGAGACTCCCCCATCAGCCAAGATGGTGGCAGAGGGAAGTTCTTAGACTGAGCATAAGAAAAGCTAGCAAGATAACCAGGTAGAAAAAAAGCCCTTCTGCACGCTTAGCAGGTTGTGGGTGGGATCAGGGGAAGGCAGGCACAAGTGCCATAGAAGTCAAAACGGCACAGAGGGGGTGCTGGATCAAAGAGGCCTGTCAGTCTAGGCTGCGGAAGGAAAGGATTGGTTGGGCAGTGGATCCAACTGAAGCCCACAGAAGTTTAGGGAGTTGATTGTTCATTTTGGGAAAGCACTTGGTACATCTCAACTCAAGCTAATATAGTCCCAAGAGAAGAAAGGACCATCACTCTCCAGCTCAATGACATGTACTCCAACAGTGGACTCACCCATCTGTTCTCTCCATGGGCCACATGGTCTTAGCAGCCACATGGTCCATTGCCTCCAGGAGGGAGCCTCCCTCTCTCGACTACCTGGTGATGTGCTCGCCAGTGTGTTCATGTGCTCTGTCATGTAGGGGCAGGTGACCTTATAGCCACAGCAGCCCCATGGCCCATGTCCATGCAGGCTCCACACACAGGTTCCCAGAGGAAGCCTGAAACAGACAGCAGCAAGGAAACAAGCTAAGCTGCCCCGATGGGGACTAATGACCACTTAGTAGATGCCTGAAGGCTTCAACGTATTGTGCTTTAAAATGGAGCAGGAACTCTGGATACTGGCTATTGTCTTGGTCTTGCTGAAGAGATGGGCTTTGAGATGGGGAATCTGCCATTTTTCCATGTTGTTCAGCACCTGAATAAAACTCTTTCCTTTTGCACTAGCATCTACCTCACGACTTTGGCTTCTGTGCTGACAGGCAGCTGAACCTGTTTTTTTGTTCAGTAACAAAGATATTGTTAAATTAAAGCATTTGGATTTTACCCTGAGGACAAGTGAGTCATGAAAGATTTAAAGCAGTAAAGTAATATGATCAGATGATTTCCATTTCGGCTTTGGAGGCATTATGGAGGATAAACCAGAAAGAGGTTGTGCCAGAATTATTACCTGAAGTTGACTGCCAGATGTTGTGCTATGTCAATTTTACACAATTGACATAGCACAATGTCATAATAATTTGCATAGTAATTCAATAATAGTTCTTTATTTTCCTAGTTTTACAGATGAGTAAACTTTAAGTAATATCATCAACATGGCACAAACATTAAGTGCCAATGTTGGTATACCAACACAGGTCCATCTGAAACTAAAGCCTGTGTTTTTTGGTGTTTTACTGTGATGCATTTTGTTTTACGTTTATTTAGCATAGTTCCCTCCAGATTCATCCATGCTGTCATAAATGGTAGGATTTCCTTCAATTTATAGCTGAATAATATTCCCTTGTGTATATACACTATGTTTTCTTTATACATGCATCTGCCAAAGGACATTTATGTTGTAACCATATTTTGGCTATTGTGAATAATGCTTCAATGTTGCCAATTTCACAGAAACAGAGAATAGAGTTGTGGTTGCCAGGGGCCAGAGGAAAAGGGAAATGAGCTGGTGCAGGTCATAGGGTACACATTTTCAGTGATAACTTCTGAGCAGCTAATGTACAGGAGGTCCTTGAATGATGTCATTTCATTGTAATGTTGACAAGATGACATAGGAACTTAACTTTTTTTTATTGCCGTTCAATTACAGTTGTTCCTATTTTCCCCCCACCACGCTCCCCTGCCCCACCCACCTCCTAATTTCAATCCTCCCCACGCTGTCGTCTTTGTACATGGGTCCTTTATACATGCTCCTTGACAACTCTTTCCATTCTTTCCCTCATTATCCCCCTCTCCCCTCATCTCTGGTCACTCTCCATTTGTTCTTTATTTCCATGTCTCTGGTTATATTTTGCTCACTTGTTTGTTTTGTTGATTATGTTCCACTTATTAGTGAGATCATACGGTATTTGTCTTTCACTGCCTGGCTTATTTCAATTAGCAGAATGCTCTCTAGTTCCATCCATGCTGTCATGAAGAGTATGAGCTCCTTCTTTCTTTCTGCTGCATAGTATTCCATTGTGTAATTGTACCATAGTTTTTTGATCCACTCATTTACTGATGGGCACTTGGACTGTTTCCAGCACTTGGCTATAGTAAACTGTGCTGCTATGAACATTGGGGTGCATAGGTTCTTTTGAATTGGTGTTTCAGTATTCTTAAGGAATAATCCCAGCAGTGAAACTGAAAACTAGAGGCCAATGTCACTGATGAACATAGACACTAAAATCCTCAACAAAATATTGGAAAACCACATCCAGCAATACCTTAAAAAGACAATATGCCATGATCAAGAAGGACTCATCCCAGGGAAGCAAGGATGGCACAACATTCGCAAAATAGTAAATGTAATACATCACATAAATAAAAGGAAAGACAAAAAATCACATGATCATTTCAACAGATGCTGAAAGAACATTTGATAAGATACAGCATCCATTTATGATAAAAAACACTCATCAAAGTGGGAGTAGAGGGAACATACTTCAACATAATAAAGGCCATATACAAGATGTAGGAGATGGTTCTGTGTGGCATGGGCCCAGCTCCTACTTGGAGATGCACAGGACCCACACCCATGGATAGGTTCTCCCATGAGGAATCAGGCCTGCAATTTGCCTAGGCCATTTTGAGTCTTGCTTTTTGCTAAAAACTCCCTCACCCAGATTTGTGGCAAACATTTACTGCAAAGTAACTTCCTAAACTCCATGCTAAACCTTCCAAAGATGAATATAACCAGTTCAACCAGTTTTGCCTTTTCATTTGCAAATACCCCTCTTCTGTGATATGATTACCAGCATCCTCTCCTTTGTTTTCTGTAAAAGGTAACCACCTAAAGCAACCTGTGCATAATAAATAAGGACCATCATGTAATATGTGGAGGAACCCAATAAAAGCTGGTCACAGCAAGGGCCGTAGCTTTTGCTCCCCTTGAGAGAAAAAGCCATGCTGTCCCTTTTCCTCCACAGGACTCAGTAATCCATGTAAGTGTCTCATTTCATCCATAATGACGTAGACACTGTGGGCCAGTGTCCACATCACAAGAAATCTACGGCCATCATCATACTCAAGAGGAATAAAATAAAAGCTTTTCCTGACTAAGGTCAGGAACTCTTGTTTATATCAATTAGCCTAGAGTAAAATTCATTTCATTGTAAGTTCTTTTGCCTCAAGTAACAGAACCTATTGACAAGTTAAGTGAGGATTTATTGTACAGCATGGTGTCTACAGTTAATAACATCGTATTGTATATTTGAAAGTTGCTGAGTACATCTTAAGCACTCACCACTCACACAAAAAAATCAACTAATTAACTATGTGAGGTAAAGGATGTGTTAGTTATCTTGATCTTAGCAATTATTCTACAATATATACATATATCCAATCATCACATTGTATACTTTAAATATATGAAATTATTTTTACCAATTATTCCTCATAAAGTTAAAAAACAAAGTATATCATCCATTTAGACATATAAAAAAAGAAAAGTTTAGGTGAGACATTGAAATAAAAATCCTAATTTCTAACGTAGTCGTGGCATATGTGCCATGAATGAAGAGCATTTTTATGAAAAGGAAATATTAAGTTTTTAAGATTATATAAGTAAATGTAGTAAATTCCACTGGAGGGATAAATTAAAAATATAAGTTTTAATCTTTTATTTTCATTGTTTTGAAATAGTATGCAAATAAGTGATCTATATCATAATTTCACTGAACCTTTTCCTTGCTACAGTAATTTATTTTTTAATATATTTTATTGATTATGCTATTACAGTTGTCCCATTTTCCCCCCTTCACTCTCCTCCACCCTACACACCCCCTCTCGCCCACATTCCCCACCTTTAGCTCATGTCCATGTGTCATACATATAAATTCTTTGGATTCTACATTTCCCATACTATTCTTACCCTCCCCCTGTCTGTTTTCTACCTACCATCTACGCTACTGATTTTCTGTACCTTTCCCCCTCTCTCCCCCTTCCACTCCCCTGTTGATAACCCTACATGTGAGCTCATTTCTGTGTTTCTGTTCCTGTTATAGTTGTTTGCTTAGTTTGTTTTTGTTTTGTTTTAGGTGTGGTTGTTAATAATTGTAAGTTTCCTGTCATTTTACTGTACATATTTTTTTATCTTCTTTTTCTTAGATAAATCCCTTTAACATTTCATGTAATAAGGGCTTGGTGATGATGAATTCCTTTAACTTGAACTTATCTGAGAAGCACTTTATCTGCTCTTCCATTCTAAATGAAAGCTTTGCTGGATAGAGCAATCTTAGATGTAGGTCTTGCCTTTCATGACTTGGAATACTTCTTTCCAGCCCCTTCTTGCCTGCAAGGTCTCTTTTGAGAAATCAGCTGACAGTCTGATGGGAACTCCTTTGTAGGTAACTCTCTCCTTTTGTCTTGCTGATTCTAGGATTCTCTCCTTAATTTTTCTCTTGGGTAATGTAATTATGATGTGCCTTGGTGTGTTCCTCCTTAGGTCCAACTTCTTTGGGACTCTGAACTTCCTGGACTTCCTGGAAATCTATTTCCTTCACCAGACTGGGGAAGTTTTCCTTCATTATTTGTTCAAATTACTTTTCCACTTGTTGCTCTTCCTCTTCTCCTTCTGGTACCCCTATAATTTGGATGTTGGAACATTTAAAGATGTCCTGGAGGGTCCTAAGACTCTCTTCATCTTTTTGAATTCTTGTTTCTTCGTTCTTTTCTGATTGGATGTTTCTTTCTTCTTTCTGGTCCACAACATTGATTTGAGTCCTAGTCTCCTTCCCATCATTATTGGTTCCCTGTACATTTTCCTTTATTTCACTTAGCATAGTCTTCACTTGTTCATCTAATTTGCAACCAAATTCAACCAATTCTGTGAGCATTCTGATCACCAGTGTTTTGAACTGTGCATTTGAGAGGTTGGCTACCTCTTGGTCACTTAGTTGTATTTTTTCTGGAGCTTTGATCTATTCTTTCTTTTGGGCCATTTTTTTTTGTCTTGACACACCTGTTACATAGTGAGAGGCAGAGCCTTAGGTGTTTACCAGGGCGGGGTAACCCACATAGCTGATTTCTGACACTGTATGTGGGGAAAGGGTCTGAGAGGGAACAATAGCATTTGCTCTGCTCTCTGCTGAATTTCTGTCACTTCTCCTGCTTCCCACAAGCAAATTGGGCCCTTCTGGTGCTGATTCCCGGGTGGGTAGGTTTGTGTACATTCTGGGACCCTATGGGTCTCTCCAACAAACTCTCCTGTGAGGCCGGGAGTTTCTCCCACTACTGCAACCCCCACAGGTGTTTTCAATTGTGGTTTTGAGGCTTTATTTTCCCACACTGGTCCCCTGTGTTGTGTGGTCTGTCCTGCTACCCAGTTTCCCCTGGTTTATCTATGCACAAATGTGGGACCACCAGGTCCACCAGCCACCTTGTGTGCTGTGCCCCATTCCACAATCCACAGCCTCGCTGGGCCTGCCAGCCACCACTTTGCTGCAAGTCCTCTCTGCCCAGCTGCCTGACTCCGTCCCTCCTACTGATCTGGATGAATGTGTCTTCTTTAACTCCTTGGTTGTCAGACTTCCATACAGTTCAATTTTCTGTCATTTCTGGTTGCTTTTTGTTTTTAAATTGTTGTTGTCCTTCTTTTGGTTGTGCAAGGAGGCACAGTGTATCTACCTATGCCTCCATCTTGGCTGGAAGTGTCCTTGCTATAGTAATTTAAACAACATATTAAATCTCTCAGGCTAACCAATTAATTTGAAGTATAATTTACAGTGCTCTTTTCATATTCAATACATATATACTCATATCAATCACAGAACAATAATCAAATTGCATATATGGCAATAAAACAGTATTTATTTGAATGGTTTAACAGGTAGAAAATTTTTTCATTTTTCTTTATTACAAAACCTTTTCCTATTTGTCTTATCACCTAAGGAGTAACTTTCAGCAATATATTATTTATATGTCATAAATTGACCTATGACAAGATTATACTATATATATTATGTGTAATATATATATATTCAGTGGTTATAAATGTAGCTTTTGGAGTGAGGAAATTCTCAGTTTCATATTCAAGTACACCATTTTTCAGTCATTTCAAAGTAAATAGCTTTATATCTCTGAGCATCAGTTTTTTCACCTACAAAGAGAAATATAATACCTCAGAAAGTTTCGTGAGTATTAAATAAAATAGACTATGCATATCACTTATGATAATGTCTGGCAAGCAATAAGTAAGTGATAATTCTTATTTATTTTTCTCCTTAACATTTCTATTGCTTTTAATGTTAAATTTTTATTTAAATTTAAAAATATTTGATTAATCTTAAAGTCTCACTTTATGAAGATTATTCTGTTCACTATCTGTCCACCCTCTTTATTAATATATTTATTGAGTTCATTATTATAGATGGCTGACAGTAAACAAGGTGCTGAAAAAAAATTAATAAGAAACCATCCTGACTTCAAGGAACTTTTAGTGATAAGGAAAAAGAAAGACAATTAAATGACTGCAATGCATAAGGGCTCTCCCAGACAAGCTTAAGAAGTGCCTGTAAATGTGGAGATAAAGACAGCTAAACCTGCCTGAGGTGTACTATTTCTTAGAGGAAGAAATGTTGGACTGAGTCTGAATAACATTTTACCAGGTAGAGAAAAGGATCTGGGGCACAGAAAAAAACAGCATCTATAAAGGTATGCAAACTTCTGAGAATCTGGTGGATTAGGGAATAAGAAGCAATTAAATACAACTTTCTCATCAAAGCTATCCAAAAGTTAATCTTTTCCCCATCTTTCTGTTGCTCAAATTACTCCATTCAACAAATAAATACAGTATTAATTTAGTGCTTAATTTTGTAAACACTCTGCTTGGTTCTGTGGGAGAACAGGGATTAATCAGACTCAGATTCTGTCCTGAAGCAGGTTACTAATACAAGAGAACAAAACAAGTTTTTTTTAAAAAAATCAAAAAAAGTGCCGAATGTGTCTAGAGAAATAAAATGAGAGTGGTGTGGCTGTTTTCCCAAGGGGAATATATTTACAGAGAGGTGTCTGTAGAAAAAATCTGATCAGGGATTCATAGGAGAATTCATATTTAACCTGCAGACCTTATTTCTCATAAGAAAAACATTATTTATCACCAGCTCAGGGCCAGGCAATGTGCTAGGCACTTTACATATTCTACAATTGTGAAAGGAGAAAAATTATAGATGTTTATGTGAAGGCAATATACTTTATCCAAATGAACCAATACTCCCCACTTGCTGAGTCTTCTGATCTTTAAAATAAGGATAATTCCTACTCTCACAAGTTATTAATATAAAGAACCTTCATTCCTTAACCTGAGGTTAAAAAAAAAACCAAAAGGTATTTTCTAGGCACTAAGGAGATCCTAGAAAAGGCAATAGTACTATATTCACAGTAGAAACATTGTTCCCAACAATGTGGAAAGTGCTCATATCTGACTGGAAGGACACTACAGTACTATGTTATGAGATAAATTATGTCCCCCCAAAACTCTGATGTTGAAGTCCTAACTCCCCAGTACCTCATATTGTGAAAAAGGAGTATTTTGAGTCAGACACGCACAGAAAGCAAAGGCAGAGATCAAGGTGATACTTCTACAAACCAAGGAACAACAAAGATTTCTAGCAAACCACCAGAATCTAGAAAAGAGGCTTCAAACAGATTCTCCCTCGAAACCCTTGGAATGAACCAATCCTGCCAATACCTTGATCTCAGACTTCTAGCCTCCAGAACTATGAGACAATAAATTTCTGTTGTTTAAGCCACTGAGTTTGTGGCTCTCTGTTAAGGAGCCCTAGCAAACTAAAACAACATAAAATAAAGAGCAAATCTCTGCATAAACAACTTTTCAATTGTTGATATAAATGACCCATATTTTTAAGGTTCAGAGATCTGGCATATCCCTTCAAACACACAAATATATACACACATGAATTTTGTTACCTTTCTCACTAATATTTTCAGCATATTCAGAATATCTACTGTTCACCTTTCATAGTAGAACATGAGGCTCAGGGAGTAAAGAATTCAACAAGATCCAATCCCTACTGGATTGGAATTCACAATCAAGTCCTGATCTCCCCTTTTAGAATACCCATAACATTTGTTGATTGTGATGCAATATTACTTTTGATATTTTGTTTGTGTTCATTTGAATCTGTTCTCTCATCATTTCTTTACAGGGAAGACTCTTGACTCACAATTAAGTTCTGTGAGAATGTCATATAGAACCAGATTATAATAGACATTTGATAATTGATTTATCATATCAAATTATACCAGTCTTATCCCAAAAGAAATTATGTCTAGGTGAGTATTTTATAAAATATAAGTTACGATATGAATGTTCACTAGTATTACCATTGTACTTCTAATAATTTATAGCAACAAAACATTGCATTTCATTTTTATGTATTTCCAATTTAATTCCATCAAAATTGATTTTCTCTGACAACTTATTTCATTCTGATGAAATTAATTAAATGGGTTGAATCTCACTGAATGGTTAGGTGGAACTGGCATCTAAAAAACCCTCACCAGACAAGCTCAAAAGCAAAGGGCTTTAATACACTCACCACTTTCAAAGCAAGCATCAAAGGTAAGATGTCCTTTCTTGGGCTGTCCACAGTATCCAGCTGGAAACACCATATATTTGCTCACATTCCCTCCAATGGTATCATCACTTCCCATATCGTTGCCTATTTAAAAAAAAATTGGCTCACATTAATCAGAAATCAAAATGGATTTAGTAATATAAATCTAATTAGATGTTTGTCATTGATTTTCCTCCTCCCTTGCTAATCCTGGCAGTAAGAAATTAACCACATCTTTGTAGTAGAGTACAAAGAGAGTACATTTTGAAATCAGAAAGATATGGGCTCAGATCTTATCTGTACTACCTGCTAATTCTCTGTGATGCAAAGCAATCAACTTAATCCCTTTAAGCCTCAGTTTCTTTTCTTTCATCCATAAAGAGGGAATACTAAAACCCACATTTTGAAATTATGCTGAGAATTATATGAAAAATATTTAGTATGACTACTGAAATCCAAAAAATGTCATTAAATTACATCAATTACTTAATAATATGGTAATATATCTAATTTGTCACAAACATATAGTTAATTACTTTATCTTAAAACAAGCAATAGTTACACAACTAGCATTATAAATACTTAATGTTGCACCAACAGAAATAATTTGAGAACCACTGAATTAACACACAGAAGTTGTATTAGGTTGGCCAAAAAAGTTTGTTTAGTTTTTTCCATACAATGGCTCTAGTAGTGCTCAGTTGTCTTCAACTCATTCGAAACATTTTTGTTAGATTGTATTGTGACACCTGTCATATCAGTGTGCATTTAAAAAAAACTTACCAAAATTGGTGAATTTTTGTGCAGCCATTTTAATATTGAACATGGAAGAAGATAGGCAACATTTTCAATGTGTTACGCTTTATTATTTCAAGAAAGGTAAAGACACAACTGAAACACACAAAAAAGATTTATGCAGTGTATGGAAAAGGTGCTGTGATTGATCAAATGTGTGAAAGCAGTCTGTGAAGTTTCTTTGCTGTGGCGCTGTCTATTGCACTGGAAGATGTTTAGCCACACCCCTGGCCTCTACCCACTAGAGGCCATTAGTGGGAAATAGCCAACATACTCAAAATATCCAAATCAATAAAGATATTGGTAAAAATGAAAAATGTGTTCTTTATTTCACAGGAAAAAAAAAGACAGCCATTTTGGCCAACCCAATATTTCCTACCAGGGACTTTAATTTTTCAAAGATGTATAAGTTTCATTTCCATGGAATATGTAGAAAGCTAGAAAGAGCTTTGCTTCTGCCTTAACAAGAAATATCCCCCATGACCAAAATCATAACTTTTAAAAATCTATGAGAAAACTGAGATTTTAGGACACTCAATAATCTGTTATCCAAGAAAAGTTAGGTCCCATCAAAAGAAGATGGGAAGAAAGCACCAACTCCTCTATGGCAGAGCACAGAAGAAAGAAATGCTGGGTGTTACACCAGTATGTAGAAATAATTAAGCTTAATTTTCTTTTTAAATTGTTAAAGGTCAAGTGTACAGGAAACATGAGAGTGTAGAACACCTGAGAGTCATAGATACAAAAGGAAATTCACACCCACTGAGAGACTCCTGTGTAGGCCTCTATCAGGGAGTTAGAAGAAAGACTGGAGCAGGACAGAAGACTAGAAAATGCCATTCTTTTTGATGCTGGAATGGAGAAAGGGAGTGGCTTCTGTTATTGAAAAGGCATGAAGCACCACCCGTATCCATTTCCCTACAGAAAAAAGGGTCTAAGTCACTAGGTGAAAATAACAAAATTTATAACCATGTGAGACAATTGCAAGAGGAGGAGCAAAAGAAAAAATCCTTCTCACCTAGGTGACAGACAGGAAGCAGTCATGGGCCTAAGACTGTATTATCAGCATTACTAGAGGGCTCCTAACCCTGGAGAAAGGGTAGAAAATTCTGTCTCACATAACACATATCAAAGATTCAAGACAGAGCTGAAATAAGAAAGAGATGGTACTTTTTAAAAACTCCACTCCAAGACCAGAACATACAGGGCCTACCTAAGAGTAAGGAGAATAGAACTATTCCTACTTCCTCAACACCAAGATTGGATACCAAGCAGTGGATTACCAACATCAGCAATCTACTTCCAGCAGAGTAGGGACAAAAGCATTGAGAGAAGCAACCTCTATGGTAGCAGTACCCAGAGAAGGACAAAAGTTCACGGCAGAGCAGAATACTGATGAAATAGCCTCAATCACCCTAGCCTTCTCCCTCACAAAGTAACACTAAAAAAATTTGAAGCCAAGTTCTGGCCAAGATGGAGGTGTAGGTAGAAACCCTTCACTTCCTTGCACAACCAAAAGGAGGATATCTAAAATCAATAAACAACCAGAAATGCCAGAAACTGCAAGGAACTCTGACAACCAAGGAATTAAAGAAACAGTCAACCAGACCAACCAGACCAACCAGATCAACCAGTCTGGTAAGAACAGGGAGAACCCATGGCAAGGCGGCAAACCGCTCGGACGGAGCTGGCTGAACTGGAAACTGAGACTCAGAGCTGACTGTGGACTATGGTGGGGGTTGCCACAGTGGGACAAACTCCCAGACTCACACAAGAGTTCATGGAAAGTGGGGCTAGAGCCAAGCAGGGGAGTTGCATTGTTCCCTCTCTGGCCCCTCCCCCACAGGCAGCATGGGTTGCCCTGCCTGCGTGAATACTTAAGACCCCACCCCTTACAACTTAACAGGTGCATGGAGACAAAGAAATATGGCCCAAATGAAAGAACAAAGCAAAACTCCAGAAAGAGAGCTAAGTGATGAGGAGATAGTCAACCTATCTGATGGAGAATTTAAAGCCCTGGTAATCAAAATGCTCACAGAACTGCTTGAGCTTGGTCAAACAATGAAAGAACAAATGAAAGATACCCAAAATGAAATAAAGCATATCCAGGGAACCAACAGTGACAGAAAGAAAACCAGGACTCAGATCAACAATTTGGAACAAAAGGAAGAAATATACATCCAACCAGAACAGAATGAAGAAACAAGAATTCAAAAAAATGAAGAGAGGCTGAGGAATCTCTGAGACAACTTTAAACATTCCAATATCTGAATTATAGGGGATCCAGATGGAGAATAACAATAGCAAAAAACTGAAAACTTATTTGAACAAATAATGAAGGAAAAATTCCACAATCTGGCGAAGGAAATAGACTTCCAGGAAGTCCAGGAAGCCCAGAGAGTCCCAAAGAAGTTGAAGCCAAAGAGGAACACACCAAGGTACATCATCATTAAGTTACCCAAGATTAAAGATAAGAAAGAATCTTAAAAGCAACAAGAGGAAAAGAGAGAGTTACCTACAAAGGAGTTCCCATAAGACTATCAGCTGATTTCTCAAAAGAAACCTTGCAGGCAAAAAGGGGCTGGAAAGAAGTATTCGAAGTCATGCAAGGCAAGGACCTTCATCCAAGAATACTCTATCCAGCACAGCTATCATGTAGAATGGAAGGGCAGGTAAAGTGCTTCCTAGGTAAGTTAAAGTTAAAGGAATTCATTATAACCAAGCCCTTATTATATTAAACATTAAATAGACTTATCTAAGAAATTGAAAAAGATCAAAGGCTATGAACAGTAAAATGACAACAAACTCACAACTAATTACAAATGAACCTAAAAAAAGAAAAACAACAAAAACAAAAACTAAAGAAACAACTAGAATAGGAACAGAATCAGAGAAATGGACATCACATGGAGGGTTTTCAGTGGGAACAGGGAGAGGAGGAATAAGAGGGGAAAGGTACAGGGAAGAAGAAGCATAATTTGTAGGCATGAAATAGACCAGGAAAGGTCAAAAATGGTATAGGAAATGGAGAATTCAAAGAACTTATATGTACAACCCATGGACGTGAACTAAATGGGGGAATGTTGGAAGGTTGGAGGGTGCAGGGTGGAGGGGGAATAAAGGAGGAAAAACTGTGAAAACCATAATAGCAAATCAATAAAACATACTTAAAAAATTTGAAGCCAATGGCAAACTGTAAGTAACCATAGCAACAATGAGACTCAACATAACTTAACTCCTGACTAAGTGGACATAAGCCCTAATACAAATGACTTAGAAGAAGAAGTGTATCCATTTCCAGTGACAAACAGTATTTCTATTATTATCTACTGTCCTACACTAGGTATCCAGTATTCAATAAAATATTCTGAAACATATAAAAATTTGAAGAAAAAATGACCTACTCTCTAGGTGAGAAAAATATAAACAGAACTAGATGCAGAATGACCAGAGTTTGAAATTAGTGAATTTAAACTAAGATTAATATGTTAAGGCCTCTAGTGGGAAATGAGGACAAAATGCATGAACAAATGGGAAATTTCAGTAAAGAGATGAAAACTACAGTAATGAGTCCAAAGGAAATGCTAAAGCACGGTAACAGAAATAAATGTCTCCAATATACTCACCAATGGACTTGACACAGGTGAGTAATTAGTGAACTCTAGGTCAACAGAAACAAGCTGAGCAAAAACACAAAGACAAAAAGAGGAAGGGGAAAAAGGAAACAGAAAGAACACAGCATCTAAGAGCTCTAGAATAATATCAAATGACCTAACATATATATAACTATAATTCCATGAGGAGATAAAAGAAAATGGGGTAGAAGAAATATTTGAAGAAATAATACCTGAAAAATTTCCACAACAAAAGATATCTAGCTTGACAGGCCCAAAAATCACCAATCAGAATAATTTTTAAACTGGATATTTCATATTTTAATATACAAATAACATACAAAGGAACTAAGATTTAAAAATTACAATAAACTACTCATGAGAAACTACAAACCAGAAGTTCTGAAATGAATTAATGACAAGTACCATGGAACCACTGGTACTTGCAAAACACATATGTGATTAAGTACTGTGTCTAGTATACATACAAAATTTTATCAGACACTTCATTAAAGAAGATATGTGGGTGTCAATTAAGTTCATGAAAAAATGCTCAACATCATTAGTCAACAGGAAAATGTAAGTTGAAACCACAATGAGATATTACTCTATACCTATTAAAAGGCTAAAATCAAAGAAACTGATCAAACCAAGGGTGGCTGATGATGCACAGCAATGAAAACGTTCCTGCATTCCAGATAGAAATGTAAAATAGTAGAGCCACTTTATAAAATAGTTTGACACTTGGTTATAAAATTAAATATATACACATACAACCCAGAAATTTGACTCTTAGGAATTTACACAAGAGATATGAAAACATATGTTCAAAAACAAACAACCAAAAACCTGCATCTTTGTTCATAATCACCCCCAAACTGGAAACAATCCAAATGGTTTCACTGGCAAATGTATAAATGATCTGTGGTACTTCTGTACAAGAATGAGTCAGCAATAAAAAAGAACAAATAACTGATGCACATGGCAACATGCATGAACCTCACATGCATTCTACCAAATACCAAACTCAAAAGGCTGTATTCTTTTTTTTAATTTTATTTTAATTGCTGTTCAAGTACAGTTTTCCGTTATTTACTCCCATCCCGGCCCACCCACCCATCCCTCCCCAAATGGCTATATTCTTTATAATCTATTTTTTATTGTGGTGCAATTACAGTTATCCCCATTTCCCCCCATTACTCTCCCCCACCCTACCCACTTTATAATCTATTTACATGACATTTTTTTAAAGGCAAAATTCTAGGTATTATCAGTGGTTGCCAGGGGCTGCAGGGAAGGGAAGGGACTGACTGTAGTGTTATCAAAACTTTGAAATTTTCTTTGACCCGTATGTCAGCCAAGTTATACATACCTTCCTCTCCTCTGCCAGGTGAAGTATATGTGTGCATGCGTAAGTTTAGAGGTGGATGTTTGCAACAGTGACTTGCAAACTCTTCCAGAAAAGTCCTCAATGTACTTACAGGAATAATGGAGGGGAAAGCAGTTACTAAAAATGAAAACTACTACCCATGAGAAAGTAACTAGGACTATAGCCCAACCATAAGCAACTAGAAAACTGAACAAATGTATCTGAAGCAACTATTTTCAGATTTGGGTGACAAGTAGTGCCAAACTGTGATGCCTGAGAGAAGGGAAATAAATGAGAGGAGCCTCGTGATACTCCTAGCTTTCAAACTAGTGACACTTTCCAGAAGATGGTACAGAGAGAGGGTTTCAAACCACAACAGGGTGGTTCTCTGAGTTGAGAAGACTGACATAAGAATTTGAAGAGGTAACAAAAGCTTAAATTTGAAGGTCAGAGTACTCAAGAGGAGAGAGCTTTGCAGAGCAAGAGCACCAAATATCTATATAAGGTCTGCTTGATACTTGAGCCGAATACTAAGTCTTGCAGAGTGAAACTCCGTGAGACCAGGCAAAAAATAACCAAGAAGTTGTAGACTAAACAATTTCCAAAGTACACAGGGGTGGGAAACATTCAAACTGCAACCACCCACAGTGGAGAATCCATGTTGAAAACCCAGGGCATTAAGTAGAGATCCCAGAAAGGTACTGGCCACAAACACTTCAAAAATGAAATTTGAAATATAATATCATTATAATAGCATCACAAAACACAAAATACTCAGCCTTAAATTTAACAAATTACCTACAAGAACTGTATACTGAAAACTAAAAGACACTGCTGATAGATATTAAGGAAGACCCAATTAATGACAAGGTAAATCATGTTCATAGATTAGAACATTCATTATTGTTAAGGTGACGATATTCCATAAATTAATTTCTAGGGTAAATGCAATCCAAATCAAAATTTTAGCATAGTTTTTAGAAATCAACAAGCTGACTATATAATTTATATGAAAACTCAAAGGACCTGGGATAGCCAATATAACTTTGAAAAATAAGAAAAAGTTGGAGAATTTATATTGCATGATTAATGAGACTTACTTTAAACTCACAGTAACCAAGAAAAGAGTGGTGTGACCATCGGGATAGTCATATAAATTAGTGGATTAGAATGAAGAGTGCAGAAACACATACATATGCATGTGGTCAGTTAAGTTTCCACACAGGTGCAGTGTTGATCTAACATGGAAAGAACAGTCTTTAAAAACTAAAATACCTAGGAATAAACCTAACCAAAGAGGTGAAAGACCTGTATGCAGAAAACTACACAACACTGAAAAAAGAAATCAAGAAAGACACAAACAAATGGAAACATATACCATGTTCATGGATTAGAAGAATTAACATCATCAAAAAGTCCATACTACCCAAAGCAATTTACAGATTCAATGCAATACCTATTAAAGACCCAATGGCATATTTCACAGATATAGAACAAACACTTCAAAAATTTATATGGAACCATAAATGACCCTAAATAGCTGCTGTAATTTTGAGAAAGAACAACAAAGTAGGAGGGATCACAATACCTGATACCAAACTGTATTACAAGGCCACTGTAATCAAAATAGCCTGGTACTGCCATAAAAACAGGCACATAGACCAATGGAACAGAACAGAGAGCCCAGAAATAAACCCAAGTCTCTACTGTCAATTAATATTCAACAAAGGGGACAGCAACATAAAATGGAGTAAACATAGCCTCTTCAATAAATGGTGTTGGGAGAACTGGACAGCTACATGCAAAAAAATGAAACTTGAGCACCAACTTACACCATACACAAAAATAAATTCAAGATGGATAAAAGACTTAAATATAAGCCATGACACCATTAAAGTCATAGAGGAAAACATAGGCAGGAAAATCTCAGATATTTCATGCAGCAACATTTTTACTGATATGTCCCTTAGAGCAAGGGACATAAAGGAAACAATAAACAAATGGGATCTCATCAAAATAAAAAGCTTCTGCATGGCTAAAGAAAACAGTATTAAAATAAAAAGAGAACTAACCAAATGGGAAAACATAGTTGCCAATGATACCTCAGACAAAGGTTTAATCTCCAAAATATATAAAGAACTTACACGAATCCACTCTAAGAAGACAAGCAACCCAATTAAAAAATGGGCAAAGGACTTGAACTGATGCTTCTCCAAGGAGGACATACACAGGATCCAGAAACACATGAACAGATGCTCAATATCGCTAGCTATCAGAGAGATGCAAATTAAAACCACAATGAGATACCCCTTCACACTGGTCAGAATGGCCATCATAAACAAAGCAACAAACAAGTGTTGGAGAGGTTGTGGAGAAAAGGGAACCCTAGTGCACTGTTGGTGGATTGCAGACTGGTACGACCACTATGAAAAACAGTATGGAATTTTCTAAGAAAACTAAAAATGGATTTGCCTTTCGACCCGGCAGTAGGATTATACCCCAGGAACCCTGAAACACCAATCCAAAAGAACCTATGCACCCCAATGTTCATAGCAGCACAATTTACAATAGCCAAGTGCTGGAAGCAACCTAGATGTCCATCAGTAAATGAATGGATCAAAAAACTGTGGTACATTTACACAATGGAATTCTATGCAGCAGAAAGAAAGAAGGAACTCCTACCCTTTGCAACAAACAGCATGGATGGAACTGGAAAGCATTATGCTAAGTGAAGTAAACCAGGCAGTGAAAGACAAATACCACATGATCTCACCTTTAACCAGAACCTAAACAACAAAACAAACAAACAAGCAAAATATAACCAAAGTTACTGAAATAAAGAACAGTCTGACAATGTCCAGAGGGGAAAGGGGAGGGAATTTCAGGGGAAAAGGGGAAGGGTTTACAGGAAAAAGTATGAAAGACACATGGACAAAAACTAGAGGGGGTGGAAATGGGAGGGAGCAGGGAGGGCTGGGTGGGTGGGCTGGGAAGAAAGTAAAAGACAGAAGTCTGTACTTGAACAACAATTAAAATAAAAAATTAAAATTAAAAAAATAAAACTTATTCTGAAAAAAAAAGAACAGTCTTTAAAACAAATACTTTTTGAAGACTGGACATCTTTTAAAAAAAAAAGAACCCTGTGCATGTGTGTGATGGTGGTGGAGGTTACATTGGTGTATATTATATATTTATTATGTATTTGCCAAACTCATTAAATCATACTGTTAAGATTTTATAATATGTAAGTTATAACCCAACAGAGTTGATTTTTAAATGTTCAAAAGTAAAAAAGCAAGAATGATTTTCATGTCATGGAAGTGATTCTTTGTCTGTATGTTTGTGTGTGTGTATTTAAAAGTAAAATTATTCTGCCCTGGCCAGTGTGTCTCAGTGGATTGAGTGCAGACTTGTGAACCAAAGGGTTACAGTTCAGTTCCCAGTCAGTGCACATGCCTGGGTTGTGGGCCAGGTCCCCAGTAGGGAGTTTGCAAGAGGCAACTACACAATGATGTTTCTCTCATTCTCCCTCCCTTCACCTCACTCTAAAAATAAATAAATAAAAATCTTTTTAAAAAAGTAAAATTATTGTATGACTCATACCCCTGAAATCCTATTCATTCCCTAAATGCAAATACTCTTAATTATTTCTGTTTTTAGTTTCTAGGGTATTATTCTACACAATATCTTTACATATCTGTATCTTCATTTATCAGCATCAAATAATCTCTGTTGACACTCTACTAGAGAAGAAAAGGAAATACATTATGTACATTATTCCCCACTTCTCTTTCTGACAACTTTATTAGTTCTATTATTTTAATTATTCTGTTGTGTTGGTTAGAAATGTCAGCAGTATCTCAAGAAGATATTTTGCAAATTTGTTGAGGCATTATTTTGTTTTCATAATGATGGAAGAGCACTAAAGGTATTTGGTTTTAGAGGTCGGGTATTCTAGAAGTACAGCAAAGTAGAGAAAAGTCATGCACAACTTTCAATGTCCTATACAAATATTCCTGTACGTAAAAGTTCTACTTATTATAAAGTCAGCTTAGAGCCTAATGCTGTTTTAAACATGCAAAGTATTTTGCGTGACTTTAATGAATACTGATTTTTTTCAAGAATGCAACTATCATGTATATTAAGGCATAATTATAGTGATTTGTTCACAATTTTATCCAGAAGTATCACCATTGTAGAAAATCATTCAGCAACAGCATTATCACTCACTGTATTTGATTTACTAATACAACACTCCTATATCAGTTATTATTTCTAATAGTTGTGATTATAGTGATTCTACACAAATGAAAACATTGGAACTCTTTATTAGGTTTTCAAATTCTAGAAATATGCACACACCCATTTATCCTTGTAAAGAAATTCTGTTCAATCTATAGACCTACAGGAAATGTCATCTCCTCTGGGAAGCAATGACAGTCATTGTTCCTCACCCCTCCCACTGCATCCTGTTTCTAACTTTATTACACCACTGTATGTTATTATTAATTATGTGCATCATTTTACCTCTGCTGAGTGTGGCTTCTCCTCAGAAGAATCTAATGTCTTATCTTTTTACCACTACTCTCTCTCCCCTCACCCCAGCTATGATATAATGCTTGACACAATGACAGTAATCTATAAATATTTGTTGATTTAAGGACTTTTAAAAGCTAAATTTAATTTCAATGGAGACTTTTTTTGCTTATCTGTTGACAGCATAGTGAATTAAAATATGTGATATATTTTAAATTTATCAAAAGAACAAACAGCATGGAGAGAGCAAATAGTAAAAGAAGGCACTACACTGCAAAATACACATATACGGACATAAAGACAGAAAGGGGTGGGGGGTGCCATAGCCCTCAATGTCAATGCATTATAATGGCTGAGTATTTAAATGCACAAGGCAGAAAATAAGATATAATTATTCTCATAGAAATTACAGCTCAATTACATTACAGATGTATATAAAACCATTAAAAATAATGGCATTTACAGTAGTAGAAAATAATCCAAGGTGGCATGGAATAATGATACTTAATATAGAATAAGAACTTTTAATTTCTTGACTTCTATACGTGTTAACGTTTAGCCATATAGCTGTTTCACCCAGATTTCAGAAACCAAACTCCTTACTCTCATTTTTAAATACCCCACATTAAGGCAGCATGACTTAATAGTAAGAATTTGGATTTCAAAATCACATAGATCTGAGACTAAATACATCTAACTCAGATATGAATGTAGTGTAGCCTTTGTTAAAAAAATTTAACCTAAACTCTTTGAGTCTGTTTGTGTATGTTGTTCTGAAAATATATGTAGCAGAAAATATAGGTTATAGAAAACATATGTAAATCACTTAGAATATAGTATATATTCAATAAGTACTTGGTTATTACTATTATCATCATCATGATCATCATCAACACACCTGTATCTTGAAAGAAATATATTTAACAAAACAAATAAAAGATTCAATTATACAAAGTATAAGGAAGGATTCAAAAAAGGAAGGGAATAATTTAAATTGAAATTCATAAAGAAAGTCTTAGTAAAATATCTTTTCTTTGAAGTAAACACTGAATACTGTAACATCCAGTTAAATTACAAACTATAAAACACCCTTATTATAGTGTGTAAAATATTTTGTCTCCAAACACAGAGACAGAATAACACAATGAATCTTTTCAATTTAAGGAAGATAGTGGCAAAACACAAAATAAATGCAGGTTTATTGTTAAGAAAATAAATATGCAATCCTATTAATGTTATTATTATTTGTGTCTTTTTAAAAATACTACCTAAATAAATATTTAGCAATAAAAAATCAGCATATTTTGAGGAGGGAAAAACAAAGAACAATGTATGTACACAGATGTACCTAATGCAACAATGAGATAATTATACCTTACTTCAGTCTGATAAATAGGCCCGCTGATGCATCTAGAAATAGACTTTAAGGCTGCACAGAGCTTTTGACATTTAAGTGGGTTATGCTGATGATGGATGTGACAAAGTCTCAATTTATTTTACTTTTACATGGAAAACTACTTTATACAAAAGTTACAAGCAATTCATACTGGTCAAAAACAAGGAAAACAGCTTATTAATTAAAACTGACCTTTATATAGAACATGTATTCCACCTCTTGGGCTAAAACACCTTGGAAGAAGTAACAAATTACCTCTATGTATATGTGACATGCAGTTAAAGGGATCTGTCAAGAGACCTATTATAAAGCCATATTTCCAAGGCTTCATGATTTTGAGGGAAAATTACATTGAAGATGAGACTTAACCCACCAATTCTCAGCCAAGAAAGTAATTCTAAAATTCCTACTGGAGGGTGATTTAGGAAAGAGAACTTATTGATTTGTGGACTCGAATCTCAGTCAGCTAGTACCCACTACACAGCTTTTTCCTAGCATTTTATTAAATTGTACCATGTTTGTTCTCATTATAAATATATTTATAAGGTATACTGCAAGGACTCAAAAAACAAAATTTTTGAAAAAATAATTTGCTAAATATACATGTCCTATTTCTCTCTAGGCACGTGTATCTATAATATAAATAAGATGCCTAGATTTGTTAAGCTCCAACCAATCAGAGGCTGTTTCAATTACCAAATATATATTGACTACCTAATTTGTACCCACCCTATCTTGTGTCCAGAACTAAGGAAAATATATAGGAAAAATAAGCTATAAATCAATCCATCATCAATAAAAGAATAAAGATATACTAAAAATATTCTCAAAAAGCTGACCATCTAGATAAGAACAATACTGAAAATTAATAAAACATTTTAGAGGTCAAACCCTTGTCTGAGGTATTATTGGCAAATATGTTTTCCCATATGGTTGCGACTCCACTCTAGGAGGACAAAAATCCCAATTTAAAAATGGGCAAAGGACTTGAACAGACACTTCTCCAAGGAAGACATACAAAGGGTCCAGAGACAGGCATACAAAAAGATGTTCAGCATCACTAGCCATCAGAGAGATACAAATTAAAACCACAATGAGAGATCACTTCACATTGGTCAGAATGGCCATCATGAACAAATCAATAATGATGAGGTTGTGGAGAAAAGGGAACCCTAGTGCACTGTTGGTGGGAATGCAGACTGGTGCAGCCACTGTGGAAAACAGTATGGAATTTCCTCAGAAAACTAAAAATGACCCAGCAATTCCACTGCTGGGATTATACCCTAAGAACCCTGAAACACCAATCCAAAAGAACCTATGCATCCCAATGTTCATAGCAGCAAAATTTACAATAGCCAAGTGCTGGAAGCAAACTAAGTGCCCACCAGTAAATGAATGGACCAAAAACTATGGTACATTTACACAATGGAATACTATGCAGCAGAAAGAAAAGAGTCCCTGCCCTTTGTGACAGTATGATTGGGTCTAGAGAGCATTATGCTAAGTGAAATAAGCCAGGCGGTGAAAGACAAATGCCATATGATCTCACCCTTAAGTGGAACCTAATCAACAAAACAAATAAGCAAGCAAAATATAACCAGAGACATTGAAATTAAGAACAAATGGACAGTAACCAGAGGGCAGGAGGGAGGGGTTAATGTGGGGAAGGGGGGAAGGGTTTTCAGGAACAACTACAAAGGACACATGGACAAAATCAGGGGTGGGGAGAGTGGAACCAGGGAGGGAAGTGGGGAAGGCTAGGATGGGTGGGGGAGTAGTGAGGGGCAAAGGCAGACAACTGTACTTGAACAATAAAATTAAAAATTGTAAAAAAAGAAAATTAACAAAACATATAATAAAAGTAATTACATTTGGTAAGAAGGGACAGCTCACTACAGACAGGATAGTTTGGTGCCATGGAGTTTGGGGAAATATGGGCCCAAGGCTAAATCCTTACTTGGCTACTTTTCAAATGTGTGACCATGGATGAGCCCCAAGTCAGCACACTATTGTCTTGGACTTCTCTACCTACATCCTAAACCCTTTCAGAAGAAATTGTTGGCCCATTTTTCCCTGAAAGAATAGTTTGCATCCAATTTCCCAATGTTTTGCAGTAAATGATCTCTCTGCCTTGATTTACAAAGACTCTTCATATACCTATTCTATTTCATATTACAGCTAATTGCATATGCCTTAATACTCATTTCCCACATAAACACCAACATTTCATTTCTGTGTTATTAACAGTGCAGATAACCATATGTTCTTTGATTACCATTAATAGGTACACTTGCACTCACTGTAGAACTAACAAATGCCAGTTATAGGACAATATCAATATATAATTATTGAACTAAAAATTCCGTTGGAAAAAGAATTTCTTAGAAGCCTATTTTTCTACTCCATACCAAATAGGAGCAATTTTTTAATTGCCTCCTCAGCTCTGAGTATGGAGTTATTAATTTGTTTCACAAAATATTTATTTATGACTAGTATACATCCACTATGCTAGGTTCCAGTAATATGCATATAAATCTTAAAAGATATTGTCCATCAAGGATATTAGTGAAAGAAGCAAATTCAGTAAACCACTACACTACAGTATAATATGATAAATACTAGAAATGTAGGGTAAGCTCAAGGTACTCTACAAGAGCACAGGGTAGCAACAATAAACATTTCTCACAGAAGGCTTTCTGAACCACCTTTAAAATATGTGTAAAAATTAGCCAAGTAAAGAATTATGAGGAAAGTTCCAGGAGGACTGTATGGAGGAACAAGGTGGGAATGTGTAGGGAGAGACAGGAAGTAGATCATGGAAGGCCTTGTAAGGCATGCTAAGAAGGTTAGATTGTAGTCTGAAAGCAGTAAAAACCTGCCCCTGAAGGATCTGAAGGACAGGGTGCAATCTAGCCCTAGGGCTCAGAGCCCAGAGCATTTTCAAAGAGAGAAGAGGAAAGCGCTGCCTGGTGGTGATGACTTGAGCACAATAGGTCAACTGGTGGTACCTGAATGAGATACACAGGAGGACTATAAGGCAAGGATCGAGGATGCAGACTTGAAGACCCTTCTACTTCCACACAAACTGCGCCATTTAAGGAAGGCATGATGATGGATCAGCCTTTGGAGAATTTACATATGTAATCTTGTCAAGCTCTACCACTGAATTCTGGTTCCCAAATTAGGCTTGTAATTCTAAATGAAATTTTAATTTACACACTAAAAACAGAATCCTTAAAAACAACATCTGGCTGGTTTTCCTAATCTATTTCTGCCAGATTCAATATTCGAAGAGTTCTGGCACATTGCTCTCCAAACCGTAGCCTATCAAAAGTTTCTGGTGGTTCTCACTGCTCTCCCTCAGCATCCACTGGTCACCCACTCTGTGCCAGGCACTGTGGTGCGTGCTGAAGATGCAGAGGTAAATACGACTTAAGATCTCCTTCAAGGAATATTGGCAGTGGAAGTGAAAAAAGAAACAAAAAGGTGCTTTACATTCTCTTAAATAAACATGCCCATCACACAATGGAGACTTAAGTGATACTGTGTTGAAGAAAGTGGGGGAAGAATCCAGAAGGTTTTTCTAGAGAAGAGGTAACAGGTGACAGTTTAAGTTGTGAGTAAGTGCCTACCAGGCAACCAA
Organism: Carollia perspicillata; assembly: GCA_004027735.1. Classification (NCBI taxonomy): domain Eukaryota; kingdom Metazoa; phylum Chordata; class Mammalia; order Chiroptera; family Phyllostomidae; genus Carollia; species Carollia perspicillata. Next base: position 83,781 of record PVKM010000007.1, read on the forward strand.
CACATGAAGAAGTTGCAATTCTAGAAAAAAATAAGTTGCCCTGAAATATTATAAAAGGCCCAGAGATTTAAGAGAGCAGCCTAGAGAGTTATATAAAAATCAGTCTATGGAGAACCTTACATGTTTATTTCAAAATGTCTACTTTATCTCATAAACCACTGAAATTATTAGTGGATCTTAAGTAGTAAAATTACAGGATGTACTTGCACAACAGAAAGACACCGCTAGCATTAGTGTTGATAACGGACTGGAAAGGGATGAGAGTGTACAGAAAATGTAGCTAGGAGGCTGAAGCAGTAGTCTAGATGAGAGATGATGAGGGTCTGAACCAAGGTGAAAGCAATGGAGACGAAGAGTGGGATAAAAATGAGAGCCACCCACAGGCTTGCTTTTTAATTAGAAGATATTATTCCCCTAATGCTTGTATCCTATTCTTGGAAGTACATTGTCCTTATAAATGGAGCAACAATAATAAGTGAATATAAGAGGAAACATGATAAAAATAAAGAAACAGCAAGGTTCAACCATGACAATATTAAATCCTCACATTTCCCAAACATAATTGATCAAAGAGGCTCAAAAATTTTATTGAACCTCTTAGACACAGAGAAAATAAATGCTTATTACATATTTTTTTCAGATGTCTCAAAACTAGGAGGCCTAGCTATAGCATAGATGTCAGACTCAAGAGTCAAACAATCTTTATAAGCAAAGATAGATGTTGGGCCAAAATTGACAAAGACCAAAAAAAAAAGTCCTGCACTTAACTTGTGAAAAAAAAATCAATTGCACAAGTGTAAATCCAGACCAGTGGAAGAAAATGTGAAAAAAAATCTCTTAAGTTTTGGTTAATCAACATTACAAAAAAGTCAACACAACTTATAGCAACATTGGTAAAAGTGAGTTATCCTGATCATGTAATAAAATGATATGTTTTAATGAAGTATGTTCTATACTGATCAGATTGAAGCATTCTGGCACATCTCAGGCATCACATTTTAAGGGAGACACAAATCAGTGCTTACACAGGAATCATGACCTTGCTAAGTCATCTAAAATCAAGATCCAAGGCAGAGAAGATGAGAAAAATAAGTACCAGTAACAAATCTATATTCATGTCCACAACACAGGAGATATTCCAACTGTTTAATAGATGAAAATTTAAAAAAAAATAAACTTGAAGAAACACTTTATAACTCACTGTAAAACCTGAAGAGCTAACCAAGTAAAAAGAGGACTGGATTATGGTACTTGCATTATTAAACTGGACTAAATCATCAATGGATAGATTTCAGGCCAAAATATAAAAATAATAAACATCTAATGAGCATCATCTTCCAACAGTGAAATAGGCTGCCCTAGAAAAGTATTCTCCTCTTAATGATAGACATTTATAGCACAGGCTAGCTAGTCTGTCCTCAAGTTTTCTGTGAAAAGAGATCTTTCTTGAACAAGAAGTTGAACAAAATGGCCTCTATGCACCCTTTAAAATTTATGATTCAAAGAACTTATATACTACATGCCCAGCCAGTAGAAATAAAAATAATAATAAGTGCAAGTAAAGTTTTCTGCTCTCAATAAGCTTGTCCTAAACCTGAGAGATTTCAGTTAATATATGTAAAATATTATCAGATGACATAATATATTATCATTAAATAATAATTATTCAGTAATAAATAGTATACGGCACATGATAAAAAAAGTTAGGGGGTGGCGAGAGATGAACTTACGGAAAGGACTCTCGTAGTTGTGAAATTTCAGTTAGTCCCTTTAAGGGTAGACAACATTGGTTTTAAAATTTTCATCAGCTGACTAATCAGATAATACTTTTGTTCTTTTTTTAGTTCACTTAAGTGATAACATATTTTTTAGTTTCCAATATATGTATGGGAAAATAGAATTATAATGCAATGACTAAATATCTCAGGTCATTTCTATACTACTACTGGTAAAGAATATTTTATTTTTTTAATTTTTTTATTATTGTTCAAATACAGCTATCTCCATTTTCCCCCACCCATCCCCACATCTACCCTCAATCCTACCCCACTTTGATTTTGTCCATGTGTCCTTTATATATATTCCTTGATGACCCTTCCCTCTTTTTCCCCCATCCCCTCTGGTTACTATCCATTTGTTCTTAATTTCAATGTCTCTGGTTGTATTTTGCTTGCTTATTTGTTTTGTTCATTACATTCCACTTACAGGTGAGATCATATGGTGGTCTTTCACTGCCTGGCTTACTTCACTTAGCATAATGCTCTCTAGACCCAATCATGCTGTCGCAAAGGGCAGGAGCTCTTTTTTTTTTTTTTTCTGCTGTGTAGTAGTCCATTGTGCAAATGTACACCGTTTTTGATCCACTCATTTACTGATGGGCACTTAGTTTGCTTCCCGCACTTGGCTATTGTAAATAATGCTGCTATGAACATTGGGGGGCATAGGTTCTTTTGAACTGGTGTTTCAGGATTCTTAGAGTATAATCCCAGCAGTGGAATTGCTAGGTCAAAAGGCAGCTCCATTTTTAGTTTTCTGAGGAAATTCCATACTGTTTTCCATAGTAGCTGTACCAGTCTACATTCCCACAAAACAACAAAGTAGGAGAGATAGCAATACCTAATATCAAACTATATTACAAGGCGATGGTAATCAAAACAACCTGGTACTGCCATAAGAACAGCCACATAGATTAACAGATCAGCATAGAGAGCCCAGAAATAAACCCAAGCCTCTATGGTCAATTAATATTTGACAAAGGGGAAGAAGCATAAAATGGAGTAAAAATAGCCTCTTCAACAAATGGTGTTGGGAGATCTGGACAGGTACACGCCAAAAAAAAAATGAAACTTGACCACCAACTTACACCATACACAAAAATAAACCCAAGATGAATAAAAGACTTAAATATAAGTCCTAACACCATAAAAGTCCTGGAGGAGACCATAAGCAGGAAAATCTCAGATATTCCATGCAGCAATATTTTCACCAATATGTCCCCTGAAGCAAGGGACATAAAGGAAAGAATAAACAAGTAGCACTTCACCAAAATAAAAAGCTTCTGCATGACTAAAGAAAACATCAGCAAAATGAAAAGGGAACCAGCTGCATGGGAAAATATATTTGCAAATGACACCTTGGACAAGGGTTTGATCTCCAAACTATATAAAAAACTCACACAGCTCCGCTCCAGGAAGATTAACAACCCAATTAACAAATAAGCAAATGACCTGAATAGACACTTCTCCAAAGAGGACATACAGAGGGCCCAGAGACATATGAAACGATGCTCAGCATCACCAGCCATCATAGAAATGCAAATTAAAACCACAATGAGATACCACTTTACAATGGTCTGAATGGCCATCATAAACAAATCAACAAACAAGTGCTGGGGAGGTTGTGGAGAAAAGGGAACCCTAGTACACAGTTGGTGGGAATGAAGAATATTTTATTTTAAAAAATTGTTTTAGGTCTTAAGGTAGGTTGATACTTCAAAGAGGGTTCAAATAATAATGGAAAGAGTAATTGTATTACATGACTTATATAGAATTACCATGAATAAGATTCTAAGATTCTCTTATTACTCAGAGACTAAGCATATTTCTTCAAAATAAAAATAATAAAATCTTTCCCATATTTATCCTTGAATACGTTAACTAAATATAGAGTTAATCAGGTTGTATAAAACTCCTCTAAATTTAAATACTGCAGTAGAGAACAAGTTTTTCTTGTCTCCCTATATTACCTAACAAAGTGTCTTAAATAGATGAGTTATAAACAGTTTCATTAATGGAGGAATAAATGATTAAATGACAATACATATGTAGGCTGTCTCAAATTATGCTTATGTCATTTCACTAAGTCAAAAAGATATGAAAATTATGTGTACTGAATCACAGTAAACAAAATGAGTTAATCAGAATTCGAAGTAGAATTTGGTTAAAAGCAGTAAAAATAGCTATTATTTATTGAGAACTTATGATGTTTGAGACATTGGGTTAAACATTTTATATATTATTTCAAATAATGCAATAACCCCTAAGGTTATATAATAATCCCATAGGATTGTTGTGTTAACAAATGAAGTAATTCTTATTCCAGATGGGAAAACTGAGGCTCAGAATGGTTAAATATGTTTTCCAATATCACACAGATAGTAGAAAAGCCATAACAAATGCAACTCTGATTTCAAAACCAGTACTCATTCATGCGTTCATTTACTTAATAAGTAACTGAGTACCTACTGCTTACCAGAAACAGTTCTAAGTTTGGAGACAGAGGCAGAAAAGATAGACAACAATCATTCAGTGATTCTTGCAGCAAATATTATGAGCACCAGTTACACACCAGATATTGTTCTTGGCACTTGGGATACCATAGGAAACAAAACAGTCAAACATCCCTGCTTCCAATGAATTTATATTCTTGTTAGGAAAACATTTAATAAAAATACAATAATATTGTAGCAGAGCTGATATAATGGTTCCACCAAACTCAATTTCCTTTTTTCTCCTGGGTACAAAAGCTAACTACATTTCCCAGTCTCTGTTGTGGTTAGGTACAGCCATGTGACTAAATTCCAGCCAATATAACTATAGAAAAAAGAGATTATATTCCTTACAGATTTGCTTTCTAACCAAACCTCCACACTCTCTTTTTGCATTCACCAATCAAAAAGAGAAAAAGGGAAGACTCCAGCAGATGGAGGAGCCATGTAAAGGAAAGAGCTTAAGTTCCTGAATGGCTGCATGACCCTCCAACCGGCACAAAACTATAATCACAGTAAAAACTAAATCTTATTGTTTTAAGTCAGTGAAACTTAGGCTTAGTCTGTTCTAACAGTAAGCTTACTCTTTTTAAAACAAATATGACAGGTAGTGATAAATGCTATGAAGAAAAATAAAATTAGTAAATGGGATTGAGAGGAAAGGTGCTATTTTAGATAAAGCAGTCAGAAAAGACTCCTCTAAAGAAATGATATTTTATGTGGTACCTGGGCAAAATGACACAGTGATTCCTGAGCATATCTAGAGGAAGAACATCACAGGCAAAGAAAGGACAAGTAAAAAGACCCTGAGGCAGAAGCAGTGTTCAAGGAACAGAAAGAAGTAATAGAAATTGAAGGCACAATCCCACTGTGAGTTTAACTGTAGGCTTTTGATCAAAAATGGAAAAATGAGCAAACAAGTTAACTTCCCTTCACCTAAAATACCAGTGAAATGAAGTGGAGATGTGTAAGAAAAGTTCACATCTCTTTACCTATAACAGTGGTTCGAAATCCTGGACAATTTTGTCCCCCAAAGGATATTTGGCAATGTCTAAAGACATTGTTCACTGTCACAACTGTGGGAGATGCTTCAACATCCAGAAGGTAGAGACCGGGGATGCTGCTGAAGGGTTATAATGCACAGGACAAACTCCCACAACAAAGAGTATCTGACCCAAACTGTCAATAGTACCAAGGTGGAGATGCAACCTAACCTAACAAGCCAACGAACGCTGCTTGAAAGTAAACCTGGTATAAACCTTGAAGGTTCAGCAAAAGTTGCTTTGGTGAAGAGGAGAAAATGATCGAGGCTAATAAACTTCCACCCTGAAGGCCAACAACAGGATATATCAGAAACCACAAGAGAATTGAATGCATTCTGCATTCGCAGCGCAGAATGTGAAGAGCAGCTGACAGTGCACACCTTCCGCACTCAGCAGTGCTGGTCTTCACATTCATTCCCATGCCGCTGCTCATGCTCTTTTCATAACTAAGGCTTTCCTACCTTCAGATAAAGTGAAAAGCAAATCTTAAAATTTAAGCCCTTACCTTAAGAACTATCTCATTAATTCCAAAACATTTCAATGTCAACTTGCTGAATAAAATTAACTCAAAAGCAGAAAATGCCTAAACAGCCTCCCTTCCTGAAGTTCACACAGACACATCAGCAAACAGTGTCCTCTCAGCCCAGCAACCTAAGTACCCGCTTTGAATTTGGCAAGATCTACTTGAATACTTGTTAATACCTACATTATAATCTATAGAAGCATTATCAATTTTTCTATGCACATCCTCTATAAAATATATCTGCCTTTTTCTGACTTGCTAAAGCAGAAAAAACTATAATAAAGTAGCTTTCAAATGGCTGATAAAAGTTTCCTCCTTAATTCCAATTATTCTACTACCAACCAGTATGCTAAATTAGCATACCCAAATTATTCATTCCTTCAATGTGTTCCTCTGCCTTCTTACCTAATATGTATTTAAGTTTCCCTTTTATCTCTTATGCTCTCTCATATAATACCAATGTTATTTTTACAAATCACTATACTTTCTCTGCTTATTCTATCTCTTTGCCATCTCTTTCCTTTCTACCACATGCTTAACTACTACCAACTTCATCAGCATCGTCCCCTTAAAAAGTACACTATGCCTCAGAGGTTTCAAAATCCTTTCTCCCTGAGGTCATTAGAAAAATACTATTAGACAGGCATAACAAGTATTACGCCTATTTTGTAGATGACAAGACTAGACGTCAACTATACCTCAAATTTCTGCTTCAAACTTCCCTCTTACCTTCAACTTCAATAATTTCCCTCTTTCCTTCGCTACCTCATATTAGAAGTAAATGCCTAAAGCCACAATTTGAATCTCCAGTTCACTCCATTATAATACACACTAGTCTGCTTCCATGACTCCTCTTTGAGTCATTCCAATCCCTTTTCCCTTCTCTTTTCCAAATACTTCACGGTTTTGTATAAGTCCTCAGAGTCTTAGAAATACCATAAATAGGAATCTATCCAGGAAAAATTCGGTGGAATATACTAGAAGCATTCCAGGGTCATCAAGAAGCTTCCTGAAAAAAAGGTCCACCAAGGTCAAAAAATGGAAAAAACAATCCTACTAAGGTGAGGAAGCAGATACAAAAATTCATGGCATTATGTCTTCTTTTCCATTGTTATAATCAACTGATTGAGTTGATTATAGCTGAGTCATTGATTATGTCCCTGAGAGTCAACCAAGCATACTGGAAAGAGCCCTGATCTAGAAATAAAATTTAGGTTCATGTCCTTTCTATGCCACTTATCATGTACCTTAAAAAAAGCCATTTGACCTACATGGACTTAAGTTTAATCATCTGTAAAGTAAAGGGCATTGAATTAAGTGCCCTTTTAATAACTTTCACCAATAAAATAACGGTCGTTAACTAATAAATAGATTTGAGCAAGATAGGATTTGTTCTGCATCCTAATTTGATTTAATTGGCTTGGTACATAATAAAGTGTGTAGTAAATGTTTGCTCAACAACTGGGGACATGAAATAGGTTAGATAAACAACCAACAACTTCGCCACAATCAAATGGAAAGATGTTAAATAGTCTTAGTATCTTGAACTGTTCACAAACTGCAAAAGTAAGCATCTGCTAATGCCAAGAGGTCTTAGAAATTCAAGGAATGAGATGGCAGAATTCTTCCTATCTCCAACTCTGTTCCTACACCTGAGATGCAGCAAATACCACACTGATCCCTAAGCCACATTATGATCCCCTGAGAACAGAGCAAAGCAGATCCAGAGGATGAAACAGGAGGCCTAAAGGCTCATGTCAGACTGTGTTTGTGGTCTCCTGGAAACTCCTCCAATTCAACAGGCTGAGAGTATCATTCTACTTCACAAGGCTCTGATACACACTACTAAAGGCTGACAGATCATCTTTAAATGCACATGCAAATAGGTAACCTTCTGCAGAATGCAGAATCTTCAGCTACAGTACAAACATAAAGTCTTGGGTTATATAGATATTTTTGTTTAAAAGTGTTACTGCTGTTGGCCTGGCTGGTGTAGCTCAGTGGATTGAGCGCGGGCCTGCAAACCAGAGGATCGCAGTTCGATTCCCAGTCAGGGCACATGCCTGGGTTGCAGGCCAGTTCCCAGCAGGGGACACACAAGAGGCAACCATACATTGATATTTCTCTCCCTAACCCTTCCCCTCTAAAGATAAATAAATAAAATCTTTTAAAAGTGTTACTGCTGTTGTTGTTTTGGGTTGTTTTTTTTTATAGCTACCATTTATGTGAGGTAGCTACATAAATGACTTTGGATCAAAGTGACCTATGTTTCAACTTTCCACTTTTACTACGCTATAGTTGTGTGACCTTCAGAAAGTTCCCTAAGCTCTTCTAGCCAGTTTCTGTCTACTATAAAGTAGGACTAATATTACCTCTCTCATATGTTTTTATAAGAATTAAACTAATAATAGATGAAATACCTATAACCGATACTGGCAAATAACTGACCATATCTGGTGTTCAAGAAAGACTCTTTTTTCTAAATTTATTTTTCAACTACAGTTTACATGCAATTTTATTTTGTATTAGTTTCAAGTGTACAGCATTGTATTTGATGAACATATAGTTCACAAAGTGACTCCCCAGTATTTTCAATATACATCTGACACCACGCATAGGTATTATAATATTATTGACTATATTTCCTATGTTGTACTTTACTAGTGTGACTATTTTCTATTTTGTGACTACCAATTTGTTCTTTATTCCTTCAACTTTTTCACCCAGATGCCCAAGCCCCCATTGCTCTGGCAACCATCAGTCTATACTCTGTACTTACCAGTCTATTTCTATTTTGTATGTTCATTTATTTTGTCCTTTAGATTCTACATATAAGTGAAATCATATAATATTTGTTGTTCTGTGTCTGATTTATTTCACTTGGCATAATACCCTCTAGGTCCATCCATGCTGTTACAAATGGTAAGATTTCATTCTTTTTTGTGGCCAAGTAATATTCCAATGTATATATGTACCACAGCTTTTTTACCCACTTTCTATTGATGGGCATTTGGGTAGCATACATATTTTAGCTATTATAAATAATGCTTCAATGAACATAGGAGTTTATATATTCTTTAGGATTAGTGTTTTGGGTTCCTTTGGATATATAACTGGAAGTGAAATTGCTGGGTATTAAGGCAGTTTCATTTTTAATTTTTTGAGGAACCTTCATACTGTTTTCCACTGTGGCACCTTCTTACACCATATATAAGAATAAACTCAAAATGTATTAAAGACTTAAATGTAATACTTGAAACTATAAAACACCTAGAAAAAAACAAAGGAAGTAAAATCTCTGACATTTCTCTTAGCAATATTTTTTCTAATATATCTCCTCAGGCCAAGGAAACAAAAGAAAAAAAAAACAATGAGACCACATCAAACTAAAAAGTTTTTCTACGGCAAAGGAAAACATAAACAAAATAAAAAGACAACCCACAGAATGGGAGGACATATTCAGTGATACATCTGATAAGTGGTTAATATTTGAAATTTACAAAGTACCTATAAAACTCAACACAAAAAAAAACAATTTAAAAAATGGGCAAAGAACCTGATAAGACACGTCTCCAAAGAGGACATACAGATGGCCAATACACATATGGAAAGATGCTCAACATCATTAATCATCAGAGAAATGCAAATTAAAACCACAATGAGATATCACCTCACACCTGTCAGAATGGCTATCAGCAATAAATCAACAAACAACAAATGTTGTCGAGGATGTGGAGAAAAGGGAACTCTCATTCATATTGGTGGGAATGCAGATTGCTGCAGCCACTATAGAAAGAAATACTCATTCTTATCATTGTAATCATATATAATTTGAGTCCTAAATAGAGCTGAATAAGTCAGAAAGTTGTGAAAAGTACAGTTAAATTATGTAGGCTGCATACAGGGCAATAGTAATTAACAGAGATATAAAGGTATTGTGGTATCAGATCAAAATGCCAGGCAAAGAGTTTAAATCCCACATAGGGCTGATTAGCAGCCTCGAGCAATGAGAACATGTGGGGAAATGTTCATCTCACTACTGACCATCCAAAGAATTATGCAGTGGTGCCCTGGCTGGTGTAGCTCAGTGGATTGAGCACGGGCCTGTGAACCAAAGGATTGCGGTTCGATTCCCAGTCAGGGCACATGCCTGGGTTGCAGGCCAGTTCCCAGCAGGGGACTCAGGAGAGGCAACCATACATTGATATTTCTCTCCCTAACCCTTCCCCTCTAAAGATAAATAAAATCTTTAAAAAAAAAAAGAATTATGCAGTGGTTTTCAGAGTTCAACGAGTGGAAAGAAGAGAAGAAATGCATGCAATACAAATCTAGAAATTTACGTTCCAGAAATACAAGTTTCATTAATAAATAACTACTAACAAACAGAGTGGAAACAGACTCATGAATACAGAGAACAGACTAGCAGCTGTCAGAGGGCAGGGCACTGAGGGTTCGGTGAGAAAGGTGAAGGCATTACACAAAGGAAAAAGAAGAAAGATTCATGGACACAGATGACAGTATGGTGATTTCCAGAAGGAAGGAGGATCAGAGGCAGGTAGAGGACGGTAAAGAGGCGATTAATGTGATGAAAGGAGACTTGATGTGAGATGGTAAACACATGAGACAATATACAGATGATGTACGGTAAAACTGTATACCTGAAACCTATATAATTTTATTAACCAATATCACCCCAATAAATACAATAAAAAATAAATTTTAAAAAGATAACTACTACAGATAAGGTAGGCATGTTGGCAGGTGGCAGACACTGGACATATGCATTCATATATATAGTAAAAGTAGATTTGCAGTTATAATATCAATATATAATATAACAAGAATAAACTGTTTAACATATGACTGTAAACCTAGTTTTGCCCACCCCTATACATATCCCACTAATTACCAGCTACTCTAATAAATGCTAAAGATATAATGGTAAATTAGACATTGTTCCTATCTACAAAGATTTTACAATTGTAATGTGAGAGATATAAAGGTAATCATATTTGAATTCCTGCCTCAAAATATTCTCTTCCCTTGATCCTGTTTTTCCATCAGGCTCTTCAGTTGGCCTTTTTAGTCCTTCTTTATTACCTCTTCTTTAAGTTCCCCCTCCTCCTCCTCCTGATACTTAAATATTGGACTTCTTCAGCCCCTGTTCTCGTCTATAAACTCTGTCAAGTTTACTCTGTATTATGACCGTGCATAGGAATAATACACACTCAAATGGGCAAGGGTCGACAAGATTCTGGGCAATATTAACAGACTACATTCAAGACTCAGCAACATCTTCAGCAACAAGAATCATAGAAAACCATACTATGCAACACACAAGGGCAGAAATGTGGATTAAAAGATGTCAGGCAGTACCATTTTTAAGTCTTTGAGGAAACTCCATACTCTTTCCCACAATGGCTACACCAGTCTGCATTCTCACCAGTGCATGAGAGTTCCCTTTTCTCCCCATCCTCACCAGGACTTTTTGTTTGTTGATTTATTGATGCCAGCCATTTGGCCAGATTTGAGGTGATAATCTCACTGCGGTTTTAATTTGCATCTCTTTGACGAATAGTGGTGTTGAGCATTTTTCATTTGTCTCTGGGCCCTCTCTGTATATCCTCTTTGGAGAAGTGTCCATTCAGGTCCTTTGCCCATTTTTTTAATTGGATTGTTTGTCTTCTGGACATTGAGTTGTATAAATTCTCTATATATTTTGGAAATTACACCTTTATCAGATATATCATTGGCATATATGTTCTCCCATACAGTGGGTTCACTTTTCATTTTTATGATAGCTTCTTTAACTGTGCAGAAGCTTTTGAATTTGATGTAGTCCTGTTGGTTTATTTTTTCCTTTGTTTCTCGACTTAGGAGATATATTAGCAAAAATATTGCCACACAAGATATCTGAAATTTTACTGCCTATGTTTTATTCTATGATTTTTATGGTTCACAACTCGCATTTCAGTCTTTTATTGATTTTAAGTTTATTCTTATGTATGGTATAAGTTTCCTTTTGACCCAGTGATTCCACTTCTGGGAATATACCCTAAGAATCTGAAATAGCAATTCAAAAGAATATACGCACCCCTATGTTCCTAAGAGCATTATTTACAATAGCCAAGATCTGGAAGCAGCCTAAATGCCCATCAGTAAATGAGTGGATAAAAAAGCTGTGGTACATTTACACAGTGGAATACTACACAGTGGCTCAGTGGATTGAGTGCTGGCCTGCAAATCAAAGGGTCACCAGTTGGATTCCAGGTCTAGGTCACATGCCTGGGTTGCAGGCCAGGTCCCCAGTAGGGGGCGCACAAGAGGCAACTACACATTAATGTTTCCCTTTCTCTCTCCCTTCCCCTCTCTAAAAATAAGTTAATTAAAGCTAAAAAGAAGAAAAAGAAAGAAATCTTACCTTTTGCAACAGACAGCATGGAGAGACCTGGAGATTATTATGCTAAGTGAAATAAGCCAGTCAGCGAAAGACAAATATCATGTGATCTCACTTACATGAGGAATCTAATGAACAACATAAACTAACAAACAGAAACAGAGGCATAGATACATGAATAGACTGACAGCTGTCAGAGAGGAGGGTGGGGACTGGATGAAAAAAAGTGAAAGGATTAGCCAAAGAACATACATGCATGACCTATGGACACGGACAACAGTATGGGGATTGCCTGAGGCGGGTGCTGGGTAGAAGTGGGCAAATGGGAAAAAAGTGAGGGCAATTATAATAGTATAAACAGTAACATATAATAATGGCCCTGGCTGGTGTGGCTCAGTGGATTGAGCACTGGCCTGGGAACCACAGGGTCACTGGTACAATTCCCAGAGCACATGCCTGGGTTGCAGGCCAGGTCTTCAGTAGGGAGTGCATGAGAGGCAACCACACATTGATGTTTCTCTTCTTCTCTTTCTCCCTCCCTCACCCTCTGTCTAAAAATAAGTAAATATAATATAATAATAAAAAGAATAGCTCAGATAAATATAATATTTAATATAATAAAATAAATATAATATAATATAATATAATATAATATAATATAATATAATATAATATAATATAATATAATAATAAAAAGAATGGCAACACAAAGACTCATTTAATCTTATGTCAGGAACACAGTGTAATGATACCTATCACAGGGATTATTGAATAATCACATGTAGTGCTCTAAAATTTATCCTGGTGCTTTTATTTGTGAGAGACTATTTTAGAGCCTTCTAACTTTCCTCTATGGATATTAGTCTGTATCTACTTTCTATCACTAGAGAAGGTCAACAATGGTAAAGCATGTATTTCTACAAAACTTCCATATTAATAGGCATTGAATTGTGCAAATGAATCCAAATTAATTGACTGATTTGTACAAGTGGGTTCAATCATTTCTAATTAAACTGTTGGCATCCTGAAAAAATAAAAATAAAAGACTATTAGGGAATGAATAGCTCAGAACAGGCTTGGACACAGAAAAACTCAAGACCACAGACAGCTTAGTGCCCTTCAGAAAATGAAGAAACCAACATTTTTTTTGAGTGCTTAATTTATGCCAATCACTTTGTAAGGACTTTTCATACATTATTCCATTTAATCCTCACAACAATCCTATTATCCCCATTTTACAAATGGGAAATTTGAGACTTAAATAACTAGGCCAATATCACATAGCTATTAAATTTAACTCAGATCTGCTTTCAAAGGTTCCTGTTCTTCCACTAAATCATAGTAAATTCATTCCTGTGCTGTTATTTGTCTGAGCCTTAGGAAAATATAAATTGAACTTGTTCTATAAACTTGTCCCTAAAAACACAATCATAGACTATTATAGCTAACAGCGCCTTAGTGTTTATTTAGCCCACCAACACCTTCTACAATTTTATAGGTGATAAAGCAGAGCCTGCAGAGAAGTTAAGGGACATATCTAAATTCAAAATACACTTTAGATCTCTTCCAGCACACTTGAATTTCAAACACTGGGGCTGTGTCATGTATAGAGGCATTTGATAGGGATACTTCACAAGTGTTTGAAATTAAACTTAAGTACAAAAACAGCATATCAACTGAGAAAAATAATCTCTGCTCTCCGCCTACAATCTTAAATCTTAAGACTGTCATCTACAATCTGTCATCTTAAATTTTTCATCAAAATGAACAATCACAGCCCTGACTGGTGTAGCTCAGTGGATTGAGTGTGGTCTGTGAACCAAAGGGTCGCAGTTCGATTCCCAGTCAGGGCACATGCCTGGGTTGCAGGCCAGGTCCCCAGTGGGGGCCATGTGAGAGGCAACCACACATTGATGTTTCTTTCCCTCTTTCTCCTTCCCTTCCCCTCTCTCTAAAAATAAAGAAATAAAAAAAAATGAACAATTACAGAGATTCTTGTGTAAGAAATTAGTTCTTTTAAAAAGAATTAGTTGGAAACTTCTAATGTCATTCATCTCTAATTCAAGCTGCTTCAATGGTAACTGCAGCATTTTGTTAAAATAAAAGGCCATGTTCATGTATAGCATACAAAAGGCATATGTTCTACTTCCCAAAGGTGCAAAGATTTTCAAGAAAGTTGTATTTTTATAGATAGAGCTGATCTCTTATGTAGAAGGTAAACAATCAGTCTACTTCCAGCTGCGAAAAAGCTTGTGTTTCTACCAAGTGAGCTCCCAGAGGCTACCCACATGCCACATTAGGCAGCAGACAAGCATGGCTGCAATATTCCAAGTCAGCAACAGAGACATTGAAGAGACGATGAAATTAGCAGCTGTGGGGTTAGCCTTTGGAGACTTAGATTTCCAAAGAAGCAAAGAGAGACAACAATGCCCATGGGGAATTTTTCTCTGCTGAATAAAACATAGATTTCACAAACAAATAATCTTCAATTTTAAAAAAGCAAGTTTAGCTGTATTTGTCACAATAATTAGACAAAAAAAATATTTTCAGGCAAACCATCATGATATCACAATATGGCATAACATAACATTTTTTAAAAGATATATAGTTGATTGTATCTACCCGAGTTATTTTCATAATTCAAAATTTTAACAATTAAATAAACAGAACAGGGGCAGTTTATTAATATGCTTAAATCTTAATAATTAGTCTCCTCTCTGCCTGAAAACATACTTCTACATATCCTTTAGAACTTTAGGATTACCTCACTTGACACAACTTCTCTGACCACCTACATCTCATCTAATGATTATATAGATATCCCTTTACTGCACTTCCATAGCATCTCATGCATACTCTTGTCATTGTAATAACTGCACTACACTATAATCACATGTAAATTTGTCTGCCTCCCCTGACTGTAAGCTGGGAACACATGTTCACCAATTTTGTAATTACAGTGACAAGCACAATACTTGATGTAAAATAGGTGTTCAATACCTATTAAGCGAATATTTATTAGATCCTGTTATGTGATCCTCATGTGAATACCAAAAAAGCCTAATTTGTGCTGGCCATATGACAACACTTCCTTCTCACAGGAGTATAGTATACTAATATTATAATAATTATTCTTCAGTAAAATAGCTGAATGATTTTACTCACGGAAATAAATACTATAGGAACATTCCAAGTTTAAGTTCCTTTGTTTAGGAATCCTGAGTGTTTTTCTAATATTTTTAGGAACACACTTTTCTTTTGTTTCATATCTAATGGAATTTAGCTTGGATGAGGGCCTCTGGGACCTTGACATAGGTGGATTAAACCATAAGGAGATTTTAAGTAAATGTCATCACTAGTCTATAGCCTCTGGCCTGAGACGAAGAGGAACAACCAGTACCAGGAAACAATCATAATCATCCGCATGGTGGCCTGGCTTGAGCTGCAAGCAAAACCCTTCTGTGTTGACACCCGCCATTCAGTACACCAAACCATGCCCTACAGCCAGGATGGCTTAGACTATGAAAAAAAAGGAACAGAAGAAAGCTGAAACAGGACAGATAATACCTAAATATTTCGAGGTACCAAATTTTACTGGAAATAAAAAAGATGTGAACCCCTCATTTGTCTACATGTTTTTTAAAATTTTTTTAGTGTTGCTCAACTACACTTGTCTCCATTTTTTCCCTATTGCTCTCCCCTGCCCTGCCCACCCACTTCTCTACATTCAATCTTCCCCCATCAGTTGTCCTTGTCAATGGGTGGTTTACACATGTTCCTTGACTTGACCCTTCCCCTTCTTTTTCCATTATCTCCCTCCCCACTCCCCTCTGGTTACTGTCAGATTATTCTTTATTTCCACATCTCTGGTTGTATTTTGCTTGCTTGTTTGTTTTGTTCATTAGGTTCCACTTATAGGTGAGATCATATGGTATTTGTCTTTCACCACCTGCCTTATTTCACTCAGCATAATGCTCTCCAGTTCCATCCATGCTGTTGCAAAGGGTAGCAGCTCCTTCTTTCTTTCTGCTGCATTGTATTCCTTTGTATAAATGTACTACAGTTTCTTGATCCCCTCATTTACTGATGGTCATTTAGGCTGTTTCCAGAACTTAGCTATTTACATGACACTGCTATGAACATTGGGGTGCATAGGTTCTTTTAAATTGGTGTTTCAGGATTCTTAGGGTGTAAACCCAGCAGTTAAATTGCTGGGTCAAACAGCAGTTCCATTTTTTGTTTTCTGAGGAAATTCCATACTGTTTTTCCATAGTGACTGCACCAGCCTGCATTCCCACCAACAGTGCACTAGGGTTCCCTTTTCTCCACCTCTCCAGCACTTGTTTCATGATTTGTTTATGATGGCCATTCTGACTGGTGTGAAGTGTTATCTCATTGTGGTTTTAATCTGCATCTCTCTGATGGCTAGTGATGCTGAGCATCCCTTCATGTCTCTGGGCCCTCTGTAGTCCTCCTTGGAGAAGTGTCTGTTCAGGTCCTTTGCTCCTTGTTTAATTAGATTATTTGTCTTCCTGGTGTGGAGTTGTGTGAATTCTTTATATATTTTGGAGATCAAACCCTTGTCCAAGATATCATTGGCAAACATACTTTCCCATGCAGCTGGTTCCCTTTTCATTTTGCTGCTGTTTCTTTAGCCATGCAGAAGCTTTTTAACTTGATGTAGTCCCATATATTTATTCTTTCCTTTGTAACTGTTGCTCTAGAGGACATATTGGTGAAAATATTGCTGCGTGGGATATCTGAAACTTTCCTGCCTGTTTTCTGCTCTAGAACTTTTATTGTGTCATGACTTTTATTTAAGTCTTTTATCTATCTTGGGTTTATTTTTGTGTATGGTATAAGTTGGTAGTCTACCTTTCTTGACTAGTCACTGTGATTAAAGAACCCAAATGTAGTCTGTTCCAAACAAGAGAAGCATCCATAATTTCAGTCAATCATAAAACTGGTTAGAGAACACATTACAGTACAATTAAGAAAGTTATTAATTTGGCTGACAATCCAGAATGCTCTCAAAAATAAATGGAGTACAGCCCTGACTGGGTGACTTAGCCAGTCAGAGCATCGTCCTATAAACCAAAAAGAGTGCAGATTCAATCTCAGATCAGGTTTGTACCGGAAGTAACCAAATGATTGTTTCTGTCTCACATCGATGTTTCTCTCTATCCCTCTACCTCCCTGCCGCCCTCTAAAATCAATAAACATATCCTCAAATGAGGATTAAAAACATAATAAAATGAAATTAAATAGTACAGATGGAGAACTGGATATATTAAAATAAAAACAAAACGCTTATTTATTGAGCCTTCATGTACTTAAGAAAGTTAGTTTTAAAAGAGACCTACTGCCTAATCCTCACATCTTCCTTTAACAAGAGTATGGCTTTGAGCTTGCTGCTAGAATCCTACCTCACAGAATTTTATGATAATTAAATAAGATAATAATATAAATTATTAGGCAGAGTATGTAGCCATTATTAGTGCTGTTTGAAATCTTGACTGGATTTATTCATTTTAAGATAAGGAAAACCATGAGTGAGTGCATGTGCGTGCATGTGTACAACTTGATTTATACCATGGTAAAGAGGATAGTTATGTGGAACAAAGTTTTCATCACAGTTATTTGGAAAGGAATATTTATTACAATTATCATTCTTAAAATATCATGTATATACAAATATGTAATCATTTGTACATTTTACCCATCATTCAATCCAATTCTCTTTCCTACGAATCCTAACCAATGTTTACCTCAATTCCTTTTATTAACCAACAACCAAAACATGGTAAAATCCATAGTTCCATAAGGTATATCACAAACACTAAACATTTTTATTGTTCAGATATGCTGCTGTTTGTAGAGGAGAGAACTGGTGACACATATGCCACCTACTTGCCCCTCTGTGGTCTGGCAAAGTGCTACTCAGTTGCAGGCCATGGACCAGTGGGGATCTGTAAGCTCTCTGACATGGTCTGCGACAAGGTAAGAATTGAAACTGACAGTGTTTAGAAATTTGTATAGCAATCTGTTATACAAATAACAGATTTGAATCTGTTAAAGATTCAAATTATTGAACCTGAGATTCATTTTAGATTCATTTTATTGAATCTGTTCAATCTAATTGAATCTACTGAATATAATTTGAAAAAGATATGCTAAGGATTAAGTGAAAAATATATCAATTCCCAACAGTCAGATGTGTGTGTGTGTACTACATATGCTAGCAGACAGGTGTAAAAAGAGAAAACACATCTTCCGCCCTTTAAACTGGTAAAGATTAGCCTCTAATTCCCTCCAGCAGCACATGAAAGCTTGGGACATAAACAGTGGCAAAGAGAATCTACAAGGAACTATTTCAGTGTGTGTGAAATTCTTATCTTAGGACTTATTCACGTCCACATTTTATTACAAGGTGAGCAAAAAAAGTCATCTTTAAATATAAAACTCAGAATATTATACAGTTTTCTACTTGAGACAATAGCTATAAAGTTTCTAACCCATATTCCTGTGAATGACCATAAAGATTATTTCAACAAGGACCTTTCTACCCATGCTGAAGTTTCTCTGAGCAGTAGCAAAACTATCACTAATGATATGACAAAACTCCTTTGTTGAATTTCAAACAAGTACTTGACCAAACATATAGAAGGTTTAGATTCATTTGATTTAATTCAGTGCCTAGTTGGTATAATACAACATAACAAACAGGTACATAAAAACCAGAAGGAAATCTTCAACTCTTGAGCTCTTTTTAATCTAATTTTAAAGGCCCTCCTATCTATGATGTATATTTAAAATCTGAAAGTAACACTAATTCTACCAATCTTTCTTCCAAAGAATATAGCCTATCTGTAAGACAACGGCTGCAGGTATTCCCACAGTTGTTTATTTATAGTTCATTACCTCAATTAACATGAACTGACAGCTGGTGCCAGACACTGAGCTTTCCTATGTGTGATTTCCTTTGAATCCCACAAAATGCCCTTAGGTTGGAACCACTACCCTCACTTATAAACTGGCTATACGAAGAATCAGACAATTAAGTAACTTATCAAATATCATTTAACTAGTAAGTAGCAAAATTCAGGTAAATACATCTTTGTTAAGAAACTCTCTCAAACTGGATAACAATATCTTATTATGCAATATTAGTTAATAGTCAATATTGCATGAACGAATTTAAATGTTTACACTATTTTTATTATTGCTAGCCACTGAACTTCACCATTAACAATTACTGCTTATACGTATTTATTGAATCCTGTCCAAGAGACAGCAAGACATAATAGTTAGATGCATAATAGAGGAAGATGGCCTAGGTTAGAATCCCATGTATGCCATCACCAGTTTTCTAACCTTGGATAAGACACTTAACAGCACTGTATATCAGTTCCCCCATCTATAAAGTAGTGATAATAATAGAAACTACTTCTTACAGATTTTATGAAGAATTAAAAAGTTAATATTTGTGTCCTGGCCAGGTGGCTCAGTTGGTTAGAGTGTTGTCCCAGGTTCAATTCTCAGTCAGGGCACATACCTAGGTTGCAGGTTCTATTCCCACTAAGGGTACATACAGGAGGCAACCAATCAACCAATTGATGTTTCGTTTTCACACTGATGTTTCTCTTCCTCTCAATCTCAATCTCTTTCTCTCTCTCTCCCTTCCTCTCTCTCTAATATCAATAAACATGTCCTCCAGTATTAATTTTATTAAAAACTTAACTGAGAACTTATTGCCTGCATGACATTGGGCAAATTATTTAACCTATTTATTCTATCATTATTGCAATTATTAGATTATTCTCAGACTGACAGTGACAGGAAAATCCAGCTCCATTAAAAAAAAAACAAAACTGGTTGTCAACTATCCTCAATCCAGTGCTCTCTAGGTTAGCACCTATGTATACATGGCACAAACTATCCCATTGTTCTCATTGAGAATTTAAATTACAATAGTCCCTCCTTATCTGTGGTTTTACTCTCTGCACTGTAAGTTACCCACAGGCTGAAAAGTTAAATAGAAAATTCCAGAAATAAACAATTTATAAGTTTTAAATTGTATGCTGTTCTAAGGAGAGCAGTGAACTCTCATGCCATCTCCTCCACCCCACCTGAGATGTAATTCATCCCTTTGTCTCTCCTATCCTTGCTGTATGTGCTGCCTGCCTATTAGTCACTTTGCAGCCATCTCAGTTATCAGATCCAGTATGAGAGCTACAGAGAGAGAGAGCATATTCACATAACTTTTATTACAGTATATTATTTTTTAATTGTCCCATTTCATTATGTTATTGTTTTTAATCTCTCACTATGCTTCACATAGAAATTAAATTTTATCATGGATACGTATGCATAGAGAAAACATGGCATGCATATATGCATAGTATTTGGTACCATCTACAGTTTCAGGAATCTACTGGGGGTCCCGGAAGGTACTGCCCATGTATAAGGGGGACTAGTGTATCTTGAGTGTGACCCAAGACTGAGTTGCCTCATCTTGCTCATTTTCTCTCTGGTATTCTCATCAAAGAAGGCCATCCAGGCCCTGATGTTCAGTGATGGGAAAGCAAGAAGCTAAGAAGAGGTAGAAAGCTATGAGCAAACCAGCACCACAATCCTTTTCATACAACTTCTTCCTTGTGATAGCCTCTTTTCCCTAAGTACAGAAAATTGAATGGTAAGTTCAAGAAACTACAGGCAAGAGAACAAAAGCCAAAATATACCCAAAATGATGACTTTGAGTTTCACTTAAAGAGTCTCCTTTTCTATTGTCTAAAAAGCCACTGGGATACCAAGTAACCTATTGTACAAATATTTATGTAAATATCAAAAGTTATACATATCCTAACATAACTATAATGCTAATGTCCAATCTTTCCAAAAGAAATACATTAGCACATTGCAAAGCTGTCACAAATTAACAAAAAGGGACAGTCTAACAGGACAGTGGGGCCAGCTTCTCTGACAGCTTTGCTTAGACATTGGTCACTTCTACCACAAGGCCAGTAGTAACTCATACAGCTTCTCTCTATTCCTGGACATGGTTTTCTTAATTTTTTTTTTTCATTCTAGAAGCTATAACACTCATTACAGGCAATTCAGGAGAGAAAAAGAAAAGTCCAGCTGGAGTGCTATCAGTCCACTATAAACATTATTAATATTTTTTGTATATTTGTGTCCCATTTGTATTATTCTAAGCAGAGTTATATTTTACATAATTTTTCTTATTCTAAATAAACAAAATTTGCATCCTGTCTCTGCCTCCAACATAGCACAAGCATATTTCATATTAAACCAAGCTCTTTAAAAATAAAAATTTTAACAAATGCATAACTCCAGCAAGTTCTAGTTTTCTTAACAATCCTGTTAGTCTTATTTCCTGCTATGAGTAATACTGTTGAAAACTCAAAGCAATGTACAGAGAGACAGTATAGCATGATGGTTAAATACATAGATACTGGTGCAAAATTCAGGGTTCGATTCCCACCATCTCCATTTAGCAGTGTAATAGTGAGAAAACATCTTAATCTTTCTGCTCCCCAGTTTCATCCACTTTAAAATGGGAATGAGGAGGAGGAGGCTGATATACTACCTATCTCATAAAGATCTTGTGAGGATTATATAAAGGGTTAAGAACACTATCAGCACTGAGTAATCACTCAGAAAATATCAGCTACAATCCTAATCTGATAATATTCTCTCCTGCCTCCTTCTGTGTCCAGACTTTAGTTACTCAGGATTATTTCCTTTAAAAATTTACTTTAAAAGAAGTGTAATTACAGAGCCAATGAATATAAACAAGTTTAAGATTCTTGATACAATTAACAAACTGCTCTCTAAAAAGAATATATGACTAATTTATATTAAAGAAATATGACACTATCTTAACAAACTTATAGCATTAACTTTTATTTCATTTTTGTTAACTCCATACCGTAAAAATTATAACTTGGTTTTGGTTTATATTATATTTCTTTCATTACTAGTACGGCAGAACATTTTACCATACTGTTAATTATTTATATTTACTTCCTATTGATTGCTGGGTATAGAGTTTTCAAGGGTTTTTCAAGGACATGTAATATATTTTATCTCCAAGATCCACTAGTAACTCCTTGAAAACTATCATGGCTCAAAAAAAGAGTATTTGTGGAGTATCTGTGCATAACACTAACAATAACTTAAAGTTCTACACATACACACACTTTGCTACCTTTCCAGGTCGTGAGTAGTTCAATGTATATACACAGGAGAATGACTTTGGGCAGTGATGTGTTTTCATATATTTATCTGTATAGAGTGAAAGTTAATTCTGTGACTTTGATTACAGAGCACTTATGATTTTGCCAAAGATTATCAACTTTCACTCATTCTCACAATACTTTGGTAGAGATTGCTAATGTCTCCCAGTATACATTTTTACCTTCTTCTTTAATATCATAACCTTAGATAGCATTCCAATTTTAACGTTTCATTTCCAAATATCTCTTACTGCTACATTTGCCCAGGTAATAAAGTTCTTGTCAATAAGATGTAAACAGAAGTTTTGGGTGGGAGTTCCTAGCAGACTCCTTAAAGGGGAAGAAGCAAGCATCCAACTTTCCATTTTCTCATGCTTCCTTCTACTTACAGCTTGGCATGTGAAAGTGATGGCTAAAGCACCAAAAGCCACCTTAGATGGCATGAAAGCCAGTATGGCAGAGAAATAAAAAAGAAGACTGAGTATCTGATGAAAAAGTGTCAATGTCAAACTAGCTCTGGGTTGCTTAACTCTAGACTTCGTTTACATGACAAACTTCTCTGTTTTAAAACCCTTTTTAAAAATGTTATTTATTCATTTTTAGAGAGAGGAGAAGGGAGTGAGGAAGAGAGGGAAAGAAACATCAATCAATTGCCCCCCATACCTGCTCTGACTCAGGACCAAATTCACAATTCAGGCATGTGCCTTAACCAGGAATCAAACTGGCAACCTTTCGCTTTGCGGGACAATGCCCAACCAACTGTGCCAACATTGGTCAGGGCACCATTGTTATTTTAGATTTCCTGCCCTATACAGCCAAAACATAGCCGAAACTAATACCCATGACCAAAAAAGCATTTACATTTGATTTTAGATAGCATGAGTCTTCTTTCTAGCAACATAACAATCCTCAGAAATGTGGACTGTTTAGACTAGTAAGAGTATCTGAATTCAGTGTCAATAGAAAGAGATTGAGTAGTTACTTGGTTAAAATAAGAACAGTGTTATTTAATGTTTTCTTTAAGAAAGATCCAGCAATTAATTACTGTGCATCTATCACTATGTTTAGCATTAAGGGTAAAATTACAGAAGTGGGTTCTGAGCTCTGGGTGAAGGGTGCATAAAGTTTGGGGAAATAAGACCAAATAGAGAAGAATTACAAAAGAGAATCCATTTATGCAAAATACATTATTCATTGATCAAATACTTAATGAACACTTACTATGTGCAAACCTCCATTTAAAAGTACTTTGTCTAGATATAAAGAAATGCTGACCAAAAAAGTAAAGTAGGGGTAGTTAGGAGAAGCTTCCTGTAGGAGATAAGTATCATACTAATCAAAGTGACAAACACTAACAGATGTTAAATATTGATAGCAGGTATACAAGTATGTGAGATGAGTTATTATCCATACTTTTTAATATATTTGAAATATGTAATTATTAGTTTTAGAACTAAGTCTCATGCTAAACATAAAAATAAATTATGGGTATGCTTCCACAATTTACAAATTAAATATTTACTGACTACTACTATATGCCAGCACTATACTAGGCATTAGAAATACACAGATAAATAGTTCAAAATCTCTCTCTTCAATAGGAGTTTAGCAACCTAGTGAGAGAAATAGGAACAAATGGATAGGTCCACACAGTGTGGTAGGTGCTGTGACAGAGCCATGTGCACATTCAGGACATGGTATTAGGAGTTCAGGGAAACTTCCAAGAGACGGTATCTCTTAAGGCAGAGAATAAGTGAATATATGAACAAGGACTCTAAGTCCCTAGCAAAAGGAGCCATAGGTTCAAAGGTTTAAAACTTAAAAGCAGCAAGAAAAAAGGAGACAGTTACCTACAAAGGAGTGCCCATAAGATTATCAGCTGATTTCTCGAAAGAAACCTTGCAGGCAAGAAGGGGCTGGAAAGAAGTATTCCAAGTCATGAAAGGCAAGGGCCTACCTACATCCAAGATGACTCTATCCAGCAAAGTTTTCATTTAGAATGGAAGGATAGAGCCCTGGCTGGCGTAGCTCAGTGGATTGAGCATAGGCCTGTGAACCAAAGGATTGTGGTTCCATTACCAGTCAGGGCACATGCCTCAGTTGTGGGCCAGTTCCCAGCAGGGGACACAAGAGAGGCAACCATACACTGATATTTCTCTCCCTTTCTCCTTCCCTTCTCCTCTAAAGATAAATAGAATGGAAAGGTAGATAAAGTTCTTCCCAGATAAGGTCAAGATAAAGAAGTTATCATCACCAAGCCCTTATTATATGAAACATTAAAGGGACTTATCTAAGAAAAAGAAGATAAAAAATATGAACAATAAAATGACAACAAACTCACAACTGTCAAGAAATGAACCTAAAAGAAAAACAATGAAAACAGAAACTAAGCAAACAATGAAAAAAAAAAACAACAAAAACTAAGCAAATAACCAAAACAGGAACAGAATCAGAGAAATGGACATCACACAGAGGGAGTTCAGTGGAGAGGGGGGAGGGAGGGATAGGGGGCAAAAGGTATAGCGAAGAAGAGGCATAATTAGTGGGCATAAAATAGACAGGGAAAGATAAAAGTGGTATAAGAAACGGAGGACTCAAAAAACTGATATGTACAATCCATGGACTTGAACTAATGGTGGGGGGAATGCTGCAGGGTTGGGGGGCAGGGTGGAGGGAGGATAAAGGGGGGAAAATTGGGAAAACTGTAATAGCATAATCCATAAAAATACTTTAAAAATACCTTGGAATAAGAGTCTGGTACTGATGTTCTAATGTTCTATTTTCTTTTAATTTTACTTCTCATTGTGCTATAATATACAATCATCTTCATCTAGAAATTGTTTTCAAGCCCTAACAGGAATCTCCAGAGAGATAAACCAACAGGTTTCCTCCAAGAAGGAAGTAACGTTTTGCTGATGGAGTTCATTCAGAAAGGAGTTCACACTTACTCCTACTACTATTTCCAATATCCACCTCCTCGTTGAATACTTTTGACATTTTATTTTTAAATACATATGGCATAAACTTTTAAAGGAAAAAATGTTATAGTAGAAAAAGAAAAAACTTGATAAAAATTAGGAAAAATAGACACAGAATGTTTTTCTTAAACATTAAAATCTGTACAGAAGTCTACATGATATCCTGAGTATATTGTTTTTTAATGAAAGTGTTCCATATCTCAGACAATCCAAAGATATCGAATGATGTAGTAGTTGCTATAGAAACTATTCTCTTTTAATAAAACTCAGATTAAATAACTGCATAAAGCAAATTCAAATTTGAAATGTAATTACTATTCTAAAGCATATTTACATATTTGATCTTATAATGATTACAGAAAATAAGATAAAATATTAAGAATACCTTTTATGTGTGCAAAACCAATGGAAGTTACAAACTTAATTGCAACTCTTCCCTTAAATACAATAGTGTTGAATATAATGAAATTCTAGTTCATAATAAAAACTCCTACAATCTCGCTACCATTCTACTGCTACTTGGAAAAGTGCTCGTTTGCATGTAGTTAAGTATTTCTAAAATTTATTATTTTGCAAAAGTGGTATAAATTCAGGGTAAGGATAAGAGATTCCCTAAAGATTTTTATACATCGGATCAATATTAAGAAAATTGCCATCAAGTAACCACTGAAATCCCAGAGCAGGTGACTTGACATAATTGGCCAGAAAGGTTCTGCCTATCTAGCACTTTCTCCTAGCCTGCAAGGTGAACGTCCAGACTCCCAAGGGTAACACACTCCGGTCTTACCGCTTGCCATAGTGGAATATCATGGGCTTTGGAATCAAATAGACCAAGCCTCAAATCCTAGCTTTAACATTTATAAGCTATGATATTTGAGCAAGACTTAACTTCTCTAATATTTTTTATAATGCCGAGCATGATCTCTACACATATCCGATGCTCACTGCCTGAGAGCTTCTATTATTATTACTATTATTACTACTATGACAATTACGTTACTACTGCTGGTGTTACAACAATAAAGCAAAGCATGGTAACTTTTTTGAGCCTTACTTCTTTTTTTAAAAATTGTTGTTCAAGTACAATTTTCTGCCTTTTACCCCCATCCCAACCCTTCCCCCACCCCTCCCCACCTCCCTCCCATTTCCAGCCCCACCTTGTTATTGTCCATGTGTCCTTTATACTTTTCTTTTTTTTTAACAGGTCTGTAATAGTTTGCATGATGGGGTTCACTGAAAGGCAGAGTAAGTGGTGCCAGTGGTGGCTGTCTAACAGAACTGACTGTAATCTGGCTGTGGAGCTGATTGACCTGCTTGGGTTTATCTCAATCCCCTGCTTACCTCACCAGCTCCTCTGTCAAATATATAAGAGACAAACAGATATCATTCTAGAAGAGCTCACCAAAATAGAGCCAACAACACCAAGAATTGCTTATTATTTAATTAGCTTTAAGTTTGAATTTGACACCACCTAAGAGTCTGTCCCCATTTTCCTTATTATTGGGGGAGGGGAAATTAGCGGGTAGAGGGACTGAGCAAAACGAAAAAGGACTCATACACGTAGACAACAGTGTGGTGATTGCTGGGGGGAGAGTAGTACGAGGGAGCTAACAGGTAATGGAAAAAATACATAAAGATTAAAGCAAAAAAACAGAAAGTGAAAAAAAAGGTTGAATTGGAGAATGTTTGTTCACACATTCTTTCCTCAGACAGGCATTCCATGCCCATACATAATCTTTCTATATGAGCATATGCATAGCACTTTTCTCCATGTATTTGGTAATATTAGTCCAATTGCATTATTGGCCCCTAATAATGGCCATCTATTGTGTAAGAACACCTATTTCTCCAGAGGTATTCTTCAAAGAATCTTGTATCTTCCATTCTAACCTGGACTGATTCATTTTCTAGACATGCTGCTTAGCCATCAGCTTCTGATTTTCCTTCACGGTCTTCTGGGATTGGATCCACTTTTTCTTCACATTCTCCTTAATTTTCCTGGTATATATCCCCAAGTAACTTGCTGAGACAGGATGCCTCAGAGATGCAAATTCTGACACTACATCTCTAAACATGACCTTAATCTATCCTTACATTAACTGAAAGTTTGACTGAACATAGAATTCCAGGTTGACTGGCCAAGATGAACACATAGGTAAACATGCTTCACCTCCTCAAGCAATTAAAGAAAGAATTACAACTAGACCTCAAAACAAATAGCACCCAGAACCATCAGAAAACTGAGTGGTATGGAAGTATGACAAGCAAGGATATAAAGAAGCCACAGTCATCCAGATGGGTACCTTTTCTACAATAGGCCAAGCTACTAAGACAGGGAGTCATGCAACTCTACCTAATACATAGAAACAAACACAGTGAGGCTGCCAAAATGAGGAGACAAAGAAATGGAGCCCAAATGAAGGAATAGAAAAAAATGTAGAAAAATAAGTAAACAAAATGGAGAAAAGCAACCTATCAGGTGCAGAGTTCAAAAAACTGGTATCAGGATGCTCAAAGAACTCACTGAGTACAGCAACAGTATAAAAAAGACCCAGGAAGAAATAAAGAGTATATTAAGTGAAATAAAGAAAAATCTACAAGGATCAAACAGTGGAGAGGATGAAGCCAGGACTCAAATTAATGATTTGGAACAAAAGGAATAAGTAAGTATTTAACTAGAACAGCAAGAATAAAAAAAGAATTTAAAAAAATGAGGATAGCATAAGGAGCCTCTGGGACATCTCCAAACTCACCAACATCCAAAGCATAGGGGTGCCAGAAGGAGAATAGGAAGAGCAAGAAATTGAAAACTTATTTGGAAAAATAATGAAAGAAAACTTCCTAATTTATCTGTGTTTATTCCCTTCCCTAAGGTGAAGAGGAATAGACATACAAGTCCAGGAAGCACACAGAATCCCAAACGAGATGGACCCAAAAAGAACCACACCAAAACACAACACAAGTAAAATGCCAAAGGTTAAAGATAAAGAGAAAATATTAAATGCAGCAAGAGAAAAGCAGAGAATTACCTACAAGGAGTTCCCATAAGACTGTCAGCTGATTTCTCAAAAGAAGTTTCGCAGGCTAAAAGGCACTGACAAGAAGTATTCAAAGTGATGAAAAGCAAGGACCTATAACCTAGATCACTCTATCCAGCAAAGCTATCTATCATTTAGAATGGAAGGGCAGATAAAGTATTTCCCAGACAGGTGAAGCTAAAGAAGTTCATCATCTCCAAGCCAATATTACATGAAGTGTTAGAGGGGCTTATTTAAGAAAAAGGAGATCAAAACTATGAACATTAAATGGCAACAAATTCAAACTCTGAATAACTGAATCTAAAAAAAACAAACTAAGCAAACAAGCAGGACAAGAACAGAATCATAGATATGGAGATCATTTTGGGTGTTATCAGCTGGGAGGGGAAAGGGGGGGAATGGGAGAAAAGGTAGAGGGGATAAGAAGCATAATTGGTAGGTACAAAATACACAGGGGGATGTTAAGGATAGTGTAGGAAATGGAGAAGCTAAAGAACTTACATGCATGACCTGTGGACATGAACTAAGGAGAGTATTGCTGGAGGAATATGGGTACTGGGCAGAGAGGGGCAAAGGGGAGAAAACTGGGACAACTATAATAGCATAATCAATAAAATACATATTTTAAGAAAAGAATTCCAGGTTGAAAATATTTTTCTTTCAGAATTTCAAAGGTATTATTCCACCATTTTCTGGTCAAAGATGTATAAACAGAATTTCATTTCACTGTTGTTTACAGTAAGCAAAAATAAAAACTAAATGCCCATTACTAGAAGAAAATTAAATAAATCACAGTATATCTATACTGTATTTAGTCATAAAACATGATAATTTGAAAATATGGAATGATATTCACAATAAACAGCTGTGTCTTCTTAAAACTGGTTATAAAATACATACATACCTCATTTTAGGTAAGTCATAAATTAAAACATACATTGCTGCTACACATACAAACACACACACACCATATGTATGGGTAAAGAAAAGCATATACACCAAAATATTAATCGTGGTTATATTTTAGAAAATGTATTTATGGGTAGTTTTCTTTCATATTTTCTGCATTATCTGAATATTTAACAAAATGTATGCAACAAATCCTGTATGACTTGTCTTTTTTGACTGGCTTGTTTCACTTAGCATAATGTCCTCAAGATTCATCCATGCTATAGCATGTGACAGGACTCCCTCCCTTTTTAAGACTCAATAATATTCTACTGTATGCCTTCATCACATTTTGCCTATCCATTCATCCATTGAAGGAAATCGGGGTGGATTTCACCTCTCAGTTATTGTGCATAATGCTGCTGTGAAGATGGATATCAAAATATTTCAAGACCCCACTTTCAATTCTTTTGAAAGTATAAATAGAAGCTTTAGCAGCTGTTCCTCTCTTAACTAGCCCACAAGATAAACTGGTGGTCTCCATATCCCCTGTAAAACACTCTGATTCCATGACACTTGAACTGCCTAAGCCTAAGAGGCTGTTCTCAAGAATGCTGTACACTTCTCCTATCAGTCACGTTAGATAGTTCCAAAGAATTCAGCTTTACCTGGAACCAGGACTCCTTGTCAATTGTACTTGTTATTGTAATTATTTAAATTAAATATTACACAAGCTATTAAGTTATAAATGTTAAAGGGGGGTGGTTATATAGAAACATAGTTAAATGTTTGCATAAACTTTAAGAATGTAAAGATAGGCAGCTAAAAACTACTACTGGATTAAGTACAGAATAAACAACTGTAAAAACGCTTTTAAAATATGGAATAAAAATAGCCTCTTCAATAATAGGTGTTGGGAGATCTGGACAAGTACATGCAAAAAAATGAAGCTAGACCACCAACTTACTCCATACACAAAAATAAACTCAAGATGGATAAAAGACTTAAATATAAGTCACAATACCATAAAAAACCTAGAGGAGAACATAGGCAGAACAATTTCAGATATCCCACACAGAAATATTTTCACTGATACATCCCCTAGGGCAAGGATAAAAGGAAAGAATAAGCAAACGGGACTACATCAAACTAAAAAGCTTCTGCATGGGTCAAGAAAACATCAACAAAATGAAAAGGGAACCAACCATATGGGAAAACATATTTACCAATGATACCTTAGACAAGGGTTTGATCTCCAAAATATATTTAAAAAACTCCACGCCAGGAAGACAAGCAATTCAAATAAAAAATGGGCAAAGGGCCTGGACACTTCTCCAAGGAGGACATACAGAAGGACCACAGACACATGAAAAAATGCTCAACATCACTAGCCATCAGAGAGATGCAAATTGAAACCACAATGAGATATTACCTCATACAGGTCAGAATGGCCATCATTAATAAATTAACAAACAAGTGCTGGCAAGGTTGTGGAGAAAAGAGCACTCTAGTACACTATTGGTAGGAATGCAAACTGATGCAGCCACTATAGAAAACAGTATGGAACTTCATCAAAAAACTAAAGATGGAACTGCCTTTTAATCCAGTGTTCCCACTGCTGGGACTATACCCTAAAAATCCTGAATCACCAATTCAAAAGAATCTATGTACCCCAATGTCCATAGCAGCGTTATTTACAATAGCCAAGTGTTGGAAACAGCCTGAGTGTCCATCAAAAAACTGAGTGGATCAAAAAGCTGTGGTACACTTACACAATGGAATACTACACAGGAGAAAGAAAGAAGAAACTTGTACCCTTCACAATGGCATGAATGGAACTAGAAAGCATTATGCTAAGTGAAATAAGGCAGGCAGTGAAAAACAAATACCATATGATCTCACCTGTAAGTGGAACCTAATCAACAAAACAAACAAATGAGCAAAACAGAACCAGAGTCATGGAAATAAAGAACAAATTCACAGTCACCAGAGGAAAGAAGGGGAAGGGGCAAGCAAAGGAACATGAATAGAGGACTCACGGGCAGGAACAATGATGCAGGATTGACTGTGGTGGGGGGAGAGGTATGGGTAAGCAATGGGAGAAAAGGCAGGACAACTGTAACTGAACAACAATAAATAAAAGTAAAATAATAAAAACACGAAGGATTCTTTACACAGCTTGGTTTACAAGTGTCTTAAAATTCTTTCTCAACCTTTCAGAAACCAAAATTAGAAACTGTATACAATACATTATGTGAATATCTGTATGTTTTAAATTAGAGCATTTATGTATCACTTTTATCTTCTATTAAACGTCAGCTTGAGATGAGATATTAAGATTTTTTTTTAATTTTTAGAAAGAGGGTAAGGGAGAGAGAAGGGGGAGAAACATCAATGTGTGGTTGCCTCTCATGTGCCCCTACCTGGAGGCACATCAGAAGCAACGTGGCCCACGACCCAGGCATATGGCCTGATCGGGACTCAAACCAACAACCCTTTGGTTCTCAGGCTGGCACTCAATCTACTGAGCCGCACCAGCCAGGGCTGTATCACTTTCATAATTTACTCCTTTAACTCACTTTTCCAATTAACTGACTATTGATTCATATTATACCAAATAAGAGGGATATAACTCTATTTCCATTTTTAAACACTGTATTTTTATTTTACATATAATGTACAAATATTAACAGAATAAATTTATATAACATACATACACCCGGACTGCCTGAGTTCAAATCTAAGCTATACTAGCTAGATGACTAGCTAGATGGCCGTGAACTAAACATCTGTATACTTTAGTTTCTTCATAAAGACAATAATGGTGTTCACTTCATAAGGTTGTACCAGACAGATTAGTGTGTACTGTTATAATTATGTAAAACTATGGATCAGTTTACTAACCCAACGTATGAACATTCTAATGTCATAATTAAAAGTAAATCCAGGAAAGTGGTTCTACTCCTTGCCTCTTTTATCAATTTTGTAATCTTTGCCAGAAAGATTTCCTTCCTATGATTTCCTTAAGTTTCCCCTTTTATAATCAAAAATCATTTGCTCAATTCTGTTTCAAACATGAAATTCACTAGATTTGACAAGGGCTCCTGAGTCCAGCTTCTGATCTCAAAGGTACTAATTAACGCTTAGTGAAATTCACTGTTCTAGCTAAAAATACTATTTTGTATCTATTTGGGTATTCTTTAATATTATAAATTTTAAAGAGAAAAGAATCTAAAAGTAGTGAATGATAAGATATATTCAACATTAAGTAGTATTGCAAAATTACATAAAACTTAGTAAAATTAGAATTTACTAATACTTTAAACACCTACTTTGATGAATATTTTTTATTTCTTTATATTTATAGAAATTCACAAAGAAAATATTTTTCAGTGTTGTAGTATAAGCATAAAATCAGTTATACAACTGTGTTCTTCAGTACACATGTCACCATCATTCCCATTCCTTGAATGACAAGAGTAATTCTAAAACAAATGAACAGTTGATGAAATACAAAGACTTCTGAAATCATAAAAATTTTCCTTGATGGTGCTTTTACATATAAATGTTAAGTAGATGTCAAATTTTGAATGAGCAGTATTATGACTCTCAAAAAAATATTTTTAAAAGACTTCATGAGAATATAAATCTCACTGCAAATAAATTACTAGGAATGTGTCAGCAAGACTCCAATGCCATATTCTTCTGAAACTTGAAAGTCATATATAAGTAATCAAAGAATTAGGGAGACAATTCCTAAATTAGTCAACATGACACCATACTAAGCACTTATTTAGTATATGAGAATAAATATAAGAAGTAAAAATTATAATCTGTACTTCAAGGGATTTGCAAACTATCATAAACAACTTGTGTGTTTGTCATTAATGAGGGAAGTTTATTTTTAATAATGCATAAAATGTTTTGGGTGCTCAATATATTAAATGATAGTTGTTTTGTTTTGTTTTGTTTCTTGTCCATACTCTACCAAAGAATAAGAAAAAGAACAGCCCTGGCTGGTGTAGCTCAGTGGATTGAAAGTGGGCCTGTGAACCCAAGGGTCACAGGTTCAAATCCAGTCAAGGGACATTCCTGGGTTGCTGGCCAGGTCCCCAGTAGGGGGCACACAAGTGGTAACCACCCAATGATGTTTCTCTCCCTCTCTTTCTCTCTTCCTTCCCCTCTCTTTAAATAAATAAATAAATAAAATCTTTTTTAAAAAAAGAAAACCAACACTGCAAATTTTAGAGCTAAAGAGAACCTGGTGATCATCCTAATAATTTATTATTCACAGATAAGCAAACTAAAAAACACCAATATTAAATAACTTGACCAGGTTAATAACATTAAGCTGTCCTCATGTTAAATCTGATGTACTAAATACTGATATTTATCACAGCTCCTTTCTGAAAACTTCACTAAAATGACAGGAATAAGAAAGCAATTAAAAATTATTAACCAAAATGGGGAGGAGGAAAGGAAGTGATGGCAATATAATTTTGGAAGCTGGAAAATTAACAGACAAAGAGCAACTATAAAGAACAAAGAACTAAAAAGAAAAAAGAAAGCTCACATCTATGGTAGCAGTAGAGCAAAGCCCAGAAGCAGGCTGATTCTCGCTATAAAAATGCAGAATCCCTCTCAAAGTGGAAGTGCAGGTGAAGCTAAAAGCAAGAGGATTGGTTGAGGAGACTGCATGAGAAACATTTGCTCTTCACTCGCCTCTCTTACCCCTATACAATCAGGTCACTGCCCTTCTCCCATCCTGGCAAAAGATCATTTAAACGTAGTGTTTTTTAATACATTTACCAGGAGATACTTCCCAACCCCAAACCTCAGTATTTTGTACAACACTTTCTTCTTATTCAGATGGGCAACTCTCTTTACAGAAGCTATTCTCTACATGCTGGTCATTCCACAGGTGCTTCACACAACTGCCATGGTAGGAGCGTCTCACACCAGCAATTAAATGTTTCTACTAGGAAATGATTCCATCACCTCTACTTCCTTTTCATTAGCCAAACTAAGTCACCTGGACACATTTAACTTCAAAGATGGGGGAGAACTAGAAATATTTGTGAGAAGCATTAATTTGTATTATATTGGACCTGAACTAGAAATATTTCTGAGAAGCATTAATGTTTACTACATTGGACTTGGACACTAAAAGTACAGAAGATTAAGTGAAAATCTATCCACTAAATCATAAGTTTCCTGGCTCCCTTCCTTTACTCACCAACAAGAATTCTTGCAGCCCAGCTTTTCTCAACTAGGCAGAAAATTAAAGCATTCTTTTCTGGGAAAAAAATTACTTGTCAAATAGAAACAATCTATGAATACTAACAGCAGACAGTCCTCAGAGAATGGCCAGATTAATCATCCTCTTCAATCAACAAATTTTACAAACACAAAAGTTCTAATCAGCTTTTCAGTATATCACTTTTAAATATGGGAATATAACCAGAAATTACCACCAGACATTTTTGGAAAATTTCTAACACAAAAATAAAAATAAATAAAAGGGAAAAAAGAAGCTAAAGAAATAAAAACAATACAATGAATGAAAGAAATATTCATTATACATATATACATATATTTATGTCTGTATGTATATATAATTGACACCATCAAAAACATAAGAGGATATTGCATAAATGAAACAAAAGAAGGAGATTATGAAAACAAACCTGTTAAAAGACAAAGAACATTTGGATGTAAGTATAGGGCTCAGAAGAGAAGTCTGGAATGGAATAATCACTGCACAAATAGAAAGATTGAGGACTTCTGGTCAAGATGGAGGCATAGATATACATGGCTCACCTTCTCACACAACCACAGCAAAAATTACAACTGAATTACAAAACAACTATCACCCAGCATCATCAGAAAATCAAACTGTGTGGAAGTCTGACAACCAATGAATTAAAGAAGTCCCATTCATCCAGACAGGTAGGAGAGGTAGAGACATAGAAATGCAGACCAAGCTAGTCCCACACCAATGGGCAGTGGATAAAAATCAGAAGAGATACCTCAGGAGGGAGGGATCCCAGCCTCACACCAGATACCCAGTCCAGATTTCCAGTGCCATGAAGATAAGTCCCCCTAACTTCTGGCTGTAAAAAACACCGGGGGTTGGGACAGCAGAAGAAATTGTGGAATTCCCAAGCATTTCCATTTAAAGGGCTTGCAATGGTCTAGGACTTACACAGACTACCTACCTCTGGACTCTAGCACCAGGGCAGCAGCTGGAAGGGCACCAGTGGCACAGGGGAAAAAACTGAAGTGTTTGGGATCAGGGCAAGTGCTGGGAGACAGCTTCCTCACAGCTAAAACTCCAGATACCAGGCAGTGGCCACTGTCCCTTTTCTAGCCCTCCCCCACACAGAACCACAGAGCGGCAACACCACATTGGAGACTCCATCAACCTGGTTCACACAGGTTTCCCAGCCCTGGCAATTACCTAAGGCTCCCCCTCATCCAACTTACAGGTGTGCTTTTCTACAATAGGCCATGCTACAAAGACAGGGAGTCAAAGTTGCTCTACTACACAGAAACAAACACAGGGAGGCTGCCAAAATGAGGAGATGAAGAAATGTGGCACAAATGAAAGAACAGAACAAAACTCCAGAAGAAGAACTAAACAAAACGGAGATAAGCAACCTATCAGATGCAGAATTCAGAACACTGGTTATTAGGATGCTCAAGGAACTCATTGGGTACTTCAACAGCATAAAAATCACCCAGGAAGAAACAAAGGTTACACTAAGTGAAATAAAGAAAAATCTTCAAGGATCCAACAGTAAAAGGGATGAAGTCAAGAATCAAATCAATGATTTGGAACATAAGGCAGAAAAAACATTCAATCAGAACAACAAGAAGAAAAAAGAATAAAAAAAATAAAAATGAGGATAGGCTAAGGAGCTTCTGGTATGATGTACCAACATTCAAATCATATGGGTGCTGGAAGGAGAAGAGAAAGAGTAAGACACTAAAAACTTGTTTGAAAAAAAAAAGAAATAAAACTTCCCTAATTTGGTGAAGGAAATAGACATACAAGTCCAGGAAGCACACAGAATCCCAAACGAGATGGACCCAAAAAGAACCACACCAAAACACAACACAAGTAAAATGCCAAAGGTTAAAGATAAAGAGAGAAATTTAAAAGCAGCAAGAGAAAAGCAGAGAATTACCTACAAGGAGTTCCCATAAGACTGTCAGCTGATTTCTCAAAAGAAGTTTCGCAGGCTAAAAGGCACTGACAAGAAGTATTCAAAGTGATGAAAAGCAAGGACTTACAACCAAGATTAGTCTATCCAGCAGAGCTATCATTTAGAATGGAAGGGCAGATAAAGTACTTCCCAGACAAGGTAAAGCTAAAGAAGTTCATCATCTCCAAGCCAATATTACATGAAGTGTTAGAGGGGCTTATTTAAGAAAAAGGAGGTCAAAACTATGAACATTACAATGGCAACAAATTCAAACTCTGAATAAGTGAATCCAAAAAACCCAAACAAACTAAGCAAACAAGCATAATCATAGATATGGAGATCATCTGGGAGGTTATCAGTTGGGAGGGGGAAGAAGAAGAATGGGGGGAAAGGTGCAGGGATAAAGAACAAATTGGTAGGTACAATATAGACAGGGAAAGGTTAAGAACAGTATAGAAATGGAGTAGCCAAAGAACTTATATGCATGACCCATGGAGAAGAACTAAGTATAGGGGACTGCTGGAGGGAATGGGGAGGAGGGTACTTGGAGAGAGTACCTCCAGGGAAAGCAAAGGGAGTGAAATTGGGACAACTGTAATAGCATAATCTATAAAATATATTTTAAAAACACACACAACAAAGAGTAGACTAAAACTATGGTTTTGATGGGAGCCTTCAAGAAGAGGACATAGACCAAGAAAAGTGAGTTAAGGGTAGAATTCTGGCAACACTAGGATAAACAGGAGTTGATAAACCTAAGAAAACACATCTAGACAAGAGTTAAGTAAAATCACTCATTCTATTTTTCAACCAGCATTTCTTGCCCACCTAGAGTCCTATGTGCTTATAGAAAAGATATGTTACACAAGCCAAGAGGAAAGTGATTCTAAGATAGAATAAATAATAGGGCCTAAGAAACTTGGAGTTAGTAATTAGGAGGTAATAACTGACCTTAGAGAGTGCCTTTTCCTTACAGTGACAGTGATTTGAGGAACTGAAGTGATGAAAAATAAATCACAAATACAGAAGTTCCCCATTATCCATGGTTGTGATTTCCATGGTTTCAGTTACCCACAGACAATGGTCTGAAGATACTAAATGGAAAATTCCAGAAATAAACACTTAATAAGTTTTAAATTGTGCACCATTCTGAGTAGCATGATGAAATTTCATGCCATCCACTCCATCCCACCAGGATATGAATCATTCTTTTGTCCAGCCTATCCATGCTGTATACACTACCTACCCATTAGTCACTTAGTAGCACTCTCTGTTACCACATTATCAGATACTTCAAGAAACAAAGATCACATAACTTTTATCAGCATATTGATTTAATTGTTCTATTTTATTAGTAGTTATTATTGTTGATCTCTTACTGTGCTTTATTTATATGTTAAACTTTATCATAGGCACACATAGGAAAAACATAGTATATGTATAGTTCAGTACTATCTATGGTTTCAGACATTCACTGGGGATTTTGAAATGTATCCCCTGTGGATTAAGGGGAATTACTGTATAGACTGTTTCAAAAGCCTCGCTAGGAAGCAATAGGTAAAGGGGATACTTGTTGGAGGAATGCATTTGCAGTTCTGCAGATGACAGACCCTTGGCAAGAATGTTTATGTGTCATG
The DNA here is from genome assembly GCA_004027735.1 of Carollia perspicillata. Classification (NCBI taxonomy): domain Eukaryota; kingdom Metazoa; phylum Chordata; class Mammalia; order Chiroptera; family Phyllostomidae; genus Carollia; species Carollia perspicillata. The sequence continues at coordinate 122,019 of PVKM010000007.1, forward strand.
TGGAAGGAGCCAGTAGCACATAGAGAGGCCTTTCAGCACACGCTTTACCAATCCATGTGTTTGCTGCTCAGCTTTTCATAAATGACTGCTTGCTTAAAGTACCTATTCTTATCTACAGATATTTAGCTTTCTTAATGTAATAACCCTTGATCTTCAATACTCCTTTGATTCATTTAAAAAGAACAGTTATAATTATATTATATCTTATAACACTTTAAAATCAACCTTGCTGTTGATCCTCACACATACTATCTCTTTATTTACAGATGAGTTCCTGATGTTTAAAGAGGAGAAAAAACTTTCCTCAAACTAGCAGATAGCAAAGGTTTTGAGAAAAAGTCTAATTTCTCCCACTATAATGTCTTTTAAATGATATCCTACTGTTCCTCTATTAAGGATATTCCAAATACTGTCACAGATCACTAAGATTCTGGAACAGATTAATTCTCTTAATTCTTTTTTTTTTCTAAAATTTTTTTCTTTAAAAACTATAATCAAATGAATAATAGTAAAAACATCAATGCCATGCCAAACCTATAAAACTGTTCAATACTTGAAATATTCTTCATTACTAGCAAGACTATTAAGAAATTGAGACTCTCATATACTAGTCTTGGCAGTGAACATTGGAACATATTTTTTTAATGTTATTGTTGTTCTATTATAGTTGTCCCAATTTTCCCCTATTGCTCTCCCGTGCCTGCCCCACCCCCACTTCCACAGTCAATCCCCACCCTGTTGTCCATGCCCATGGATCCTTTATATCTGTTCCTTGACTAGACCCTTCCTTCCCATTTATACCCTCCCCACTCCCCTCTGGTCACTGTCACTCTGCTCTTTGCTTCCATGCCTCTGGTTCTATTTTGCTGAATTGTTTGTTTTGTTCATTAGGTTCCTCTTATAGGTGAGATCATATGCTATTTGTCTTTCCCGCCTGGCTTATTTCACTCAGCATAAAGCTCTCTAGTTACATCCACGCTGTTGCGAAAGGTAGGAGTTCCTTCTTTCTTTCTGCTGTGTAGTATTCCATTGTGTAAACTTTACACTGTAAAGGTACCACAGTTTTTGATCCAAATACTTACTCATGGGCACTTAGGCTGTTTCCAGCACTTTTATCTAGATATAACATACATGCAGAAATGTACACAAATCCAAAGTATGAAGACCTTTCAAAAGTTCCTTTCGAATCATCAAAAGGAACACACTTGTATGACTACTACCCACATCAAGAAGTAGAACATCTCCAGAACCCTGAAGTCATCATACTTACCCCTTCCCAATCACCATCTCCTACTCCTCCCCCAAAGTAAATCCTGTCCTGACCTCTAACACTCCAGAGTAAACAGTTTTACTGTTCCTAGACTTTATACTAATGAAATCAAATGGCATATATTATTCTGTGTCACTTTCTTTCACATGTTGCTATGGTCCGTTCACTCTCCATTGCTGTAGATTATTCCAATACAGTAATAAACAATTTATCTAACCATTCTGTTGATGGACATTTGGATTCCTACAATTTTCAGTGATTACAAATAACACTGCTATCAAATTCTTGAACAGGCCTTTTGGTGCACATACATATACATTTGGGGGGAAGGTATATACCTAATAGTGTTCCTTGGGTGTACATGCGTATGCACAACTTAAAGAGATGCTACCAAACTGTTTTCCAAGTGCCTGTACCATTTATACTCCTACCAGCAGTTTAAATAGGTCCAGATTTTGTGTGGTAGGTTCATTTTGAAAATATTTTGCACCAATTAGCCCTGGCTCACTGAACTGAGTGCCAGCCTGTGAACCAAAGGGTCGCCAGTTCCATTCCCAGTCTAGGGCACATGCCTGGGTTGTGGGCCAGGCCCCCAGTAGGGGATATGCGAGAAGCAACCACACATTGATGTTTCTCTCCCTCTCTTTCTCCCTCCCTTTTCCTCTCTAAAAATAAATAAATAAAATCTTTAAAAAGAGAAGAAAATTCCTTTAAAAAATACTCAAAAAAAGAAAATATTTTGTACCAATCTATCATATTTTTTAAATTATACTTTATTGTTTATGTTATTACAGTGGTCCCAGTTTTTCCCCCTTTGCCCTATTCTACCCAGCTACCCTCCCCACCCTCAGGCAAGCCCCACACCATTGTTCGTGTCCACAGATCATGTGTATGAATTTTTTGGCTACTCTATTCCTTATGCTGTAGTTAACAACTCCATGACTATTTTGTAACTATCAATTTGTACTTCTTAATCCTTCATTTTTTTCACCTATCCTATTTTTATTTAGTATTACATTCTTTTAAAATCAAATATTTTGCTAATCTTTCTTTTTTATTTAATGTCAAAGTCCCAGTAATGTCTTACTAAACTTAATGAATTAACTTATTTATGTGATACCAATGCCCACAGTGAACAAAAAAAATAATAGGTATATTCTTCTATGTACTCTAAATATATCTCATACCACCAGTTATCTGTTATTCCAAATTATAATCTTTCTTTTCTATTTTTATATCTCTTTGTAAGAAAATGTTTGTGTGACACCTGGAATGCCTATCTAACATCATCTATCCCCCAAAGTCTACAAAAGATTTGATTGGTTAGTCACTTATTTTCTCTGGGAAACCACTTATCTGCTGCTAAATGAAATAATCTATGTATCATGGGGGGGAAACAGATTTATAAAACACATCAGCAAATATTAAATACGATTATCAACTACATTTAATACTTTGCAGTGCATTGTTTATATTCCATGCTGAGTCATTAGAGTAACTCAAATTTTATCCATAAACGTCAAGAAGAGACAGAAAAACAGTCTCGATCATAAGAGTTTTGAAATTATTTATGTCATTTTCTAAGAAACAAGCCAAGGAGCTTTGGTATATTGTTAACACTTTTATATTAGCATTATGATAACAATAGCAGAACTACCTAAAACAGTTCTTCCTAAAGATAAACCGTTCAGCAGTTTTAATAATTAGGTTGCCAAGCTGACATATCATTACACAGATAAAATTCAAGGGATCTGTTATCAGTGTCCAGAAAACAAATTGAGTATATTTTTCTAGAAAATGTGAGAAGCTATATAAGATAGCAATGTAACAACAAATGAAATAATAATGGTAAGCATTTTTGTGTTTGATGTCATTCATCTAAAATATGTCAAAGACATATAATATATAAAGTAACCACTAATCCAAAAAGTCCATTGAGCTCATACCTTGTTCAAATATTATAAAGGTACTATCTTGAAAGTCATCTAATTTCTCACAATGTAACTCTTTAAAGTGGTCTAACAAAGACATACTATATGCTTGGCACTATACCAAATCCTTTGCAAATATTACTCAATGATTTCTTAAATAATCATAGGTAAGTAGTCAGAATTTGAATTCAGGCAATCTAACTCAAGTTCCTGCTATTGACAAAACAAATAATGGTAACTGAAAATACATGTATAAGTATAATCAAAATAATTAACCCTGTTTTTCCTTTTAATAATAAATCTGAGCTATATTTGGCCTTTTAATCCTTTACTTCATGGAAGTAATTTTTGATCATCTATTTAAGGTAAGAAAAGTATATATGAAGACTCAAAGGCAAGAAATATAGTCCTTTGCTATATGCATATTTAGCTTGTTTAAAACAGTACTTCGTCAATTGTATAAATGTATTAAAAGAAAATACAAAAATGCATCTACCTTTGAACAATATGAAGCTTTTTTAAAATAGTCTAGAACCAAAAACCCAGAAAGAATAAAAGTAGCTTGAACTTGTTCTCTAATTACTCTTTAATCAGGGATGCGATGTGAATCAAGTTTCTATCTGCCCATTTATCTAGTCTTTTCTAAGCATACTATCAAGAGTATCGACAGGCAAGTTTCACTGCATTATTCTGGAGGGAAAGAGGAAATAAGAGAACTAGAAGGTCATTAGTCAATTTCCTGCCCAGGTATTTTATTTTGTCTGTATTTCCCAGAGCTCTGCAGCTACAATTGAGACAGGGCCTCACAAGAATAAACTTTTCCCCCTCAATGATATAGAATGTTTCTGGCAAAATGAAAATATGTTGATGTTATTTTATTCTAGGGTTTTTTTAATTGAAATATAACTGACATCTAACATTGTGTTATTTTAGGTGTACAACAAAATGATTTGATATGTATATACTATGAAATGATTACCACAATGTTAGTTAACATCCATCCCCACAGATACTTACAAAATGATTTGATATGTATATACTATGAAATGATTACCACAATGTTAGTTAACATCCATCCCCACAGATACTTACAAAATGATTTTTCTTATGATGAGAACTTTTAAGATCCATTCTCTTAGCAACTTTTAAGTATATGATATAGTATTGTTAACTATGCTCAATATTCTATACATTACATCTGATAATGTAATTTTTTAAAAAGGAAAGCCTGTCTGCATGAAGCAAAAGAAAAAATGGTCCAAGTCTTTGCTTTCCTGGTCTGATCAGATTTCCACTCATAATGGCTCTGCTTTCTCTGACTGGCTTCACTATTAACATAAGTAGTTCTAAATCAATTACATCTATGGTCATTACACACAACCCAAAGAACATCTGGAAAAACTTTGGTTCTCCAGTTATAAAAATCACTTCAATCCCAATTCTCTCTAAATTCAATCCCAGTTCTTAAAATTACTTTAAAAGTAGTAGGAGTGGCAACTCAAAAGAATTAGTATTAATACCAGACTATATTTTGTGCTATATACTCAAAAATGTTTCTTTCTCCAGCAAGCCAGAGCATCCCAGTAGAGTAAGCTGTTGAACATCCAAAACACCACAAAAATGCTTTAATGATAATACCTTACATATGTATAGTGCTATACAATTAATGACAGAAATAAATTTGTACCATTTATTGTAAGAAAAAAAATGAGACTCAAAGAAGTTTCCATATGTGCCCAAGATCATACAGTTTCATTGCTACCGCTCAAATCTTCAACTAAGTCTAGTGTAAATGCACTGCCTCAGTTTCCAGCGGCTGAAAGAATAGATGATTGTGCATCAACATAAACTAATGGATTAATTTCTCAAAAAGCAGCACATGACGGAGCTTTAAGAAAATAGGAGGCAACACACGTTCATTTTAGATATAAAGAAGGCTGATCTTTGGGAGATCTGCAGCTGGACACCCTGCCCAGAGAGAAAAGGCTCTGACAGACTACCAGTAATAAAGTATGGTCTGGACCAGTAACGATGAGGGGACAAGCCCAGGCGGGGCATGTTACATAGATAAGTATGCCTATAATGGTAGTTGTATCATCCGTATACAGGCTTAGTTGGCACCATTATTTCTTCTAGCTGAGGAGCTTGTTTCTTTTCCTCACAACAAAGGGCAGATATCTTCTCACAATTTTAGGACTTGCTAAAAAAAATCCAAAAGTGACACCAATGAACTGCCTCTACTTAGACCATTTGTATTAAATTTATTTTTCAGTTACCATTGACATACAATATTATATTAGTTTCAAATGTACAACATAGCAATAAAACATTTATATACCTTATGAACTAATCACCCTGATAAGTCTAGTGCCCACCTGGCACCATATGTAGTTATTACAATATTACTGACTGTATTCCCTATGCTGTTCTTTACATCCCCATGGCTATTTTTATAACTGGCAATTTTTACTTCTTAATCCCTTTCACCTTTTTCACCCATCCCCCAACTGCCCTCCCATCTGCTGACCATCAGTTTGTTCTCCAGGTATATGAGTTTGTTTCTGTTTTATTTATTTTTTAAATTCCACATATAAGTAAAATCATAAGGTATTTATCTCTTCCTTATTTCACTTAGCATAACACCCTCTAGGTCCACTTTTGATAAGATTAAAAATTGGTGCAGCCACTATGGAAAACAGTATGGAGTTCCCTCTAAAAACTTAAAATAGAACTACCATATGACCCAGCAGTTCTACTTCTGGGTATTTTTCTGAAGAATTCAGAAATTTGTTTTAAATCAAGAGATGTTGCTTTACTGATTAAAAAAAGAAAAGAAAAATCAACAAGCTATACATCTATAACTTTGCTCTTTAAAAGTAAGAAGTACAAAGATAAAATGCCATTCTAATCAGCTCTATTATCCTGAAACACTCCAGAAAGTCCCAAAATACTCATATTATCTCTTCACAGTATTATCTCCTCACAGAAACCACAAATCTTACAGTAATTGAATAACATAAAAATACAAGAGAGCATCTGAAAACCAAGACATATTTTAATTCTTTCCTTGTGGTCATGCCTTCAATAATATAATTTTCTGTGTCTTTCTTTTCTAAAAGAGTAATTGCATGATATACTTAGAGGGTGAAGAGTTGCATGACAGCTAGAGATCATCTGTTAAATCCCCTACTGCTACACATACTGTGTTTTAAAGCAATTTTGTAAAATAATGCAAAACAATTAAAAAACAAATATCAAATATTGGTATCACTTGTATGATAGAGCTAAGCACTAAAATGAAATGCAACACCAATGTGAAAATGATGCATTTTTCACACTTTATTTTCTTTTAACTACTGCATTTTTTGTCAAGGTCTAGGCTGATAGAGGTACTAATTGCAATGGCTTAAATTATATGTACTTAAATTCATCAGTGATCTGTCACTTATTAGGCATGTAACCTTGGCCAAGTTGTTTAACTACATCAGTCTCAAATTTCTCATTGTAAAAATGATGATACTAATACCTTCCTCATAGTTCTGTAAAGATTAAATAAGCTTCAGAATTCTGTAACATATAGTATTAAGTTCAGCACAATGACTCCTGTACTAATATGAATTATGTATATAAAACTGTTCTATACATTCTAAAGTGCTATGAAAATGGTAAGGTTATCATCACTGACATATCATATTAAAGTTATATCTTCACTATAAAAAAATTTTCAAATATAACAGGGTCATTTGAAAATTAAATTAAATAACACAGGTAAAAAATGTGTGAAACAAGGCAAGCTTTCAATAAATGTTTGTTTAAAAATCTACAAGTAAAACTCCCAATAAAGCCAGGAAGATTTAGTACACTATCTAATCCAGACTATTATATGACTGCAATACTTATATACAACAACCTTTCAATTATAAGACAGAATATTATGTAGTATATTAAAATAATCAATTATTAATGTTTTGAATACAAAAACCTTCACACAATGTTATTAGAGCCAATATAATGCAAATTCCCATTGAAAGATGTTAGTTTTTGTGTATATTTAAAAATACATATATATAATTTTATATCTGTTATTGCTTTCAATGTAACTGCAAATAACTTTTCATATGTTTGTATTATGACAAAATCTATTCTACAAATGAATATACTGCAAACTTTATAATACTCAGAAATTTTATATATTCTGATTTTTCAAAATCTTTAAATAAATGATTTTTATATTTATTAGATGATATATATCTATACTTACATATTCAACCACACAAACTTTCACTGCCTTTATCACCTCTCCTGGCTCTCTTAGTGTCAAGTCTCAAGTTTCTAACTGCATCCTCATTGCATCCACCTGGACATCCTATTATTAACTTCAAATAAACCTATTCTTTCTACAATAAAACCATTTCCCCCTTTGATTCCTCCATTTATGTCAGTGAATCCCCAAGTTTAAAAACTCATTGTTAATCTCTTTTTCTCTCCTCTCTGAAAATATATCATATGGAAAGAAGTGCAAAGGACTTTGGATCAACTAGATCTAGATTACTCCTATTTCTACTTCTTAGTAGTTGTCTTACCTTAAGCAAGTTATTATGACCTTTCTGACTTATGTGTCCATATCTAGAAAAATAGAAATTCATCTCACTTACCTTGCAGGATTTTATAAGACTTAAATAAAATGCATATAAGGTTCCTAATAAAAACTGAGCACTGAACAAATATTGATAAGGCAACTTCTCTTTTTTCATCACATCTAGTCATCAAGAACTACAGATCTTTACTTTGACACGCATTCATTGTCATTGCCTGTTCTGGGCCTTTCTCATTTAAATCTTCCAATTCCAGGTCTCATCTAATTCCTTATCTATCTGAGGTAATGACCACAAAAATAGCCAGCCTGTCCAGAGGACTCTGCTTACCTGGCACACTAGCTCACAATAGCACTTAAACTACTTTTCATCAGTGTGGAAATCACAGAACAGTTCACTCCAAACGAATTCTTTCTGCCCACCTTCCAACACTGTCCTTTATGATCCCTTATAGAATCCCTTAGGATTCTCTCAGAATATCTTTGGTACAAGTCCTCCCCTATCTCCTCATCACTTACCCTCCTTATGCATGCCTAATCTATCTGCCACCCCGTATAGCCCCCCATGCCACTCTACCTTCTACCAATGTGATCTCTAAGACTGCAACGCTCATAAACTGCAATGCTCGTTGAAAATGCTCCTATACTCTTCGTTAAATGTTCCCATTAATACCTTACTCTAAAGTCTGACTCTACTCAGATTGCCCACATTTCTCTTACAGTTCTCCTAAGAGGCTGAGCAATTTTTCTTAACCTAGGATCTCCAAGGTGAGAGGAGGAACAGTATCCTCAGGTCCATGTTTGCTTACAGATAATTACTCTTCCGTCCTTATCCGAAAATGCTTTCTTTTTGGGAGGCCAGGCCATGAAACCAAATCACCCCTCCCCTATTAACAATAAACTGCTATAGAATTCCTCATCACTTCTTCACTGAGTACTAAAAATACAATAAAGAATAAGACAAATATAACAGGTGATATATTTAACATATTAAGTTAAAATATACTAAAATTAATTTCACCAGTTTTCTTGCATTTTAATGTAGCTACTAGTAAATTTAAAACTACAAATGTGGGTCATTGAGCTAGAGCTTTCCATGCCAAAGTCTAGCATTCAGTGGAAGAGAAGGTTAGCTGGACATAGTTTGGAATTTAAAGTTTACTGTACCCTCCCTCTGTAGCTTTGATAGTCTCTGCTCTTCTACCCAGACCTATTTTTATCTTCTACCTATACCCATTCTACTCCTGAAAAGTGGGTCTTCTTACTCCCACATATACTGCATGCATTTGTGCTTCTTCCTATCCACGATAACCCTTTTCCTTCTCACCCAGAATAGTGTTTCCTGGAATAGGGTGTAGCATTCTTTTAAAAATGTGCTGCCTTGCCCTATGGCAACATTATGCACCCCACTCTGTCAATATAGAATACTGAAGAGAATTGTGAGCAGAAGTGACATGTGCCATTTCCAAACACAAGCTTTAACAAGAACAATTGTTTAGTTCCAATATGGTCTTCTTTCCTCTATCTTCTAGACAGAAGCTACTCCATCAGCCTGGGTCCTGACATAAATATGTGAAACAAAACTACTACTGATCCACAGTGGACATGTACTGAAAACAAGAAATAAATCTTTGTTGTTGATGAGCCCTGGGATTTTTGTATCATTTATTATCACTGTATAACATAACCTAAACTGGCTAATATATCACATCCTTTTATCATAGTCATTCTCATTCTTCAAGATCTAACTTAAGCACCACTATTGCCATAAATTTTTTCCCTGATCCTAAATTTATGCCAAAAAGTCCTAAATTACCTTTTCCTCCTCTAAGTTCCTAGAGAATTCAGCTACAACATTTTTTGGCAATTCTATTCTTATTTTAAATTATTATTTAAACCTGAAGTATGTTATTTAATGGATGCTAACATCACAAAAACAGAGAAAATCAGATATTATATCCTTCAATAGGAATACATAAAACCACTTTTGAAAAAGTCTTAGGGAAAAATAAAAGTGAGCCCAAATCTCATCAAGCTTCTAGATATACCCAATCATTTATAGGAATTATAGAAAACAGAAGAATGTATTTTACTACACCATGGGAAAGCAACCAGGAAAATCCAATAAAACAATCTGCTTTCTTCAAACAAAAAAAAAATTGCAAGAGGAAAAAATATAATGATAAAATAAACAAAATCTAATGGTATATTTGATAATAAGGAATTATTGTCATTTGGCATGATTATATATATTTCATATGATTGTGTATGTGTGTGTGCATGTTATATAGTGTGTAAGATACATATATACATATATATATGAACAGCATATGTCTTTTGGAGGGATACATTGAAAAATTTATAGGTTAAATTGTATATCTATAATATGCTTCAAAATAGTCCTAGTGGAAGGAGAATAAGAAAGATGAAAGTAGTTGATAATTATTAAAGTAGGTACTTAAAAGTTCTTATACTCTCCTTTCTATTTCTCTGTATATGCTTCAATTTCCCATAACATAAAGGTTATTTTAAATGGCACAAGAACTAGCCACATAATACAACTTACTTACAGTTTATATGGTGATTTCAAACTGGGTGGGTCTAGTTACCTGCATATTTTTTTCAAAAAATATAGTCAAAAGTTGTATGTGGGTTTTCAACTGAGCAGGGGGGTTGGTGCCCTAACCCCCAGTCATCTCACTTTTTTTTCCCATTCATATGATACCCTTACTCTCTCTCCACCTTTATCAATTTTGCTCATTCATTGTGGATATGGTGATTATTGTTGCATTTCTTCAATTTTATCTCTAGATCTTCACTATTTTAAATCACAAATTTTACTGTTCCCCTCTCCTACTCCATTTTGCCTTCCACCTGCCCTTTCTTTTTTTCATTTTAAATTTTAATTTTTTCCCTGTCTTAGCCTGGTTTTCATTCCTCACTCTTAGTATTCCTTCTCCCTCTGTCCACTCAAAATCACTTTTCCTTCCTCTAGACATTTCTTAAGCTTCTCTTTCTTTCTTTCTCCCCCTTATTTCCATCCCACCTATATTAATCTTAGCTCATTTGTTCTTGATAGCACTGTCGTGGATGTTTTTCTCCAATTTGGTTCCAATTTTTTTTCTGTCTCTCATTATATTTTTTTAAATTTCTGTTTAAACCTAATACTATACACTTCCCTTCTCTTACTCCATTCTGACTTCTTCCCTCCCTTTTTTATTTACAATGTAAATTTTACTTTCTTTCTCTTCACCTTGTCCCTATTCCCTAACTCTTGCAATTAGTCCTCCTTACTACTCTCTCAAAATCATTTTCATTTCATTAGTCATCCCATATTCATTTTTCCTTTCTTATAATAATCTTAATTTCTTTATACCCTTATTAATACTGGCTCATTTGCTGTTGATAGTGTAATTGTGGATAGGGGTTATTTTGCAGGTGTGAGTTTGTTTCCTGGGCTGTTAGGGTTTGTGCTACCAGCACCTGTACAAGCATACAAGACGTGGTGGGCAGAGTGACTCTCAGCCAGCTAGAAGGAAGGACCCACCAAAGGACAACCCAACAACAACCATGACCCAATTACAACCAGAGAGCCCACATAAACAGCATAAAGGGCAACCCAAGAACATCAAGTTCAGGAGATCAAGGAGACAGCACCACTGAATTCCACAGGTCTCCTATAACAGGAGATTAGACCATGAAGACAGGGTATCAGGCAGATCAACCTAAGAAGCAGAAGCAAACAGAAGAGTCACCTAAAATGGGGAGAAAAAGAAACAACCCCTAATCAAAAGAAAAGGAAGAATTTACAGAAAGACTGCTAAATGAAATTGAGTCAAGCAAACTATCAGACACTGAGTTCAAAATAGTGGTTATAAGGATGTTTAATGAGCTCAGTGAGAACTACAAAGACCTCCAAGGAAGCTACAAGGAACTTACTATGAACTATGCCAGCATAATTAAGGACACAGAAACAATCAATAAGAGCTAGGAGGAAATGAAGAATACAATATCTGAAATCAAGAATACATTAGAAGGAATCAAAAGCAGGCTAGATGAAGAGAGGATCAAATCAGTGACCTGGAGGACAAGGTAGAAAAATATTCCCAGAAAGAGCAACAAAAGGTAAAAAAGACTAAAAAGAACAAAGAGAGGTTAAAGGAATTGCAGGACAAAATTAAACCTAATAATATCCGTATCATAGGGATACTAGATTAAAATGGCTAAATTTAAAGACAAAGAGAATCTTAAAGGCAGCAAGGGAGAAACAGCAAGTAACATACAAAGGAGCTCTGATGAGGCCATCAGCTGATTACTCAACAGAAACACCACAAGCCAGAAGGAAATGGCAAGAAATGTTCCAAGGAATTATAAGCAAAGGTGCAACCAACACTACTCTACTAAATGACAGCAAGGATCTCATTTAAAATGAAAGGCAAAATAAGGAGTTTCCCAGACAAAAAAAAAAAAAAAAGGACAAAAGAATACATCACTACCAAGCCAGCACTGCAAGAAATGCTAAAAGAAAATCTTTAGGGTGAAGAAAGGGGTTGGGGGGGCAGTGCAAAAGTAAAAAAAAAGACAATAAATAAGTATCTATCAATAATAATCTTAAATGTAAATGGATTAAATGCTCCAATCAAAAGACATAGGGTAGCTGAATGGATAAGAAAACATGACCTACATATATGCTGTCTACAAAACATTAACCTCAGAACAAAAGATCTATACAGAAAGAAAGTAAAGGGATGGAAAAATATTCCAAACAAATGAACATGAAAAAAAAGCCGGGTAGCAATACTTATATCAGACAAAATAGATTTCAAAACAAAGGTCATAAAAAGACACAAAGAAGGACACTTCATAATACTTCAGGAATAATCCATCAAGAAGATATAACCTTGTAAACATATATGTACCCAACACAGGAGCACCTAAATATAAACAGAAATCTTCGAAGACTCCAAGAAAGATATTGAAAGCAACATACTCACAGTAGGGGATTTTAATACCCCATTATCAATGATGGATAGATCTTCCAAGCAAAGGATCAACAAAGATATTGTGGCACTGAAAAACACTCTACACCATATGAACTTAATGGATATATACAGAACTTTTCACCCCAAAGAAGCAAAATATATGCTTTTTTTCAAGTGCACATGGAACATTTTCAAAGATAGACCACATGGTAGGACACAAAACAAGCCTCAACAAATTCAAGAAAACTGAAATCATATCAAGCATCTTCTCAGATCACAATGGTTTGAAACTAGAAACCAATCTCAAGGAAAAAAACTCAAAAATATTCAAATTCATGAAGACTGAATGACATGCTATTAAATAATGAATGGGTTAACAATGACATCAAGGAAGAAATCAAAAAGTTTCTGGAAACAAATAAAAATAAACACACAACAACCCCCAACTATGGGATACAGTGATGGCAGTCCTGAGAAGGAAGTTCATAGCAATACAGGCCTACCTAAAAAAGATAGAAAAATCTGAAATAAACAAATTAACCCCACATCTAAAAGAACTAAAGGAACAACAACAAACAAAGCACAGAGTGAGTAGAAGGAAGGAAATAATCAAGATCAGAGCAGAATTAGATAACATAGAGACTAAAAAAACAATCCAAAGGATCAATAAAGCTAGGACCTGGTTCTCTGAAAAGATAACAAAATTGACAAACCTTTAACCAGATTCATCAAGAAAAAAAGGGAGAGGATCCAAATAAATAAAATCAGAAATGAAGGAAGAGAAATTATAACCAATACCACAAAAATACAAAGGATTGTAAAAAATTACTACAAACAACTATACACCAAAAATCTGACAATCTGGGTGAAATGGACAAATTTCTAGAAATATATTGTCTTCCAAAACTGAATCAAGAAGAGCAGAAGGCCTGAAAATACCTATAACAACTAGTGAAATTGAAGCTGTAATCAAAAAATTGTCTACACAAAACCCTGGCCTAGATGGCTTCACAAGCAAATTATACCAAACATTTAGGGAAGAACTAACTCCTATACTTCTCAAACTATTCCAAAAAATTCAAGAAGAGGGAAGACTCCCAAATTCTTTTTATGAGGTCAGTATTATCCTAATTCCAAAACCAAGTGAAGGCAAAACAAAGAAAGAAAACTACAGGCCAGTATAGCAGATGAACATAGACACTAAAATTCTCAACAAAATATTGGCAAACTGCATCCAGCAATATATTAAAAAGATCATACATCAAAAAGATCATACATAATGATATAATGGGATTCTTCCCAGGGATCAAATATGGTATAATATTTGCAAATCAATAAACAAAATGAAAGACAAAAATCACATGATCATATCAACAGATGCTGAAAAAGCATTTGAAAAAGTATAGCAACCATTTATGATAAAAAACGCTCAGCAAAGTGTTAATAGAGGGAGCATACCTCAAATAATAAAGGCCATATATGATAAGCCTACAACCAACATCATACTCAACAGGCAAAAACTAAAAGCTCTCCCACTAAGATCAGGAATAGGACAAGGATGTCTGCTTTCACCACTTTTATTCAACATAGTATTGGAAATTCCAGCCACAGTGATCGGACAAGAAAAACAAATAAAAGGAATCCACATTGGAAAGGAGGAAATAAAATTGGCATTATTAGCGGATGACACGGTGTACATAGAAAATCCTGTAAGGTCCACCAAAAAACTAATCAACCTAATAAGTGAATTTGGCAAAAAAAAAAGTGGATACAAGTCAATATTCAGAAATTGAAGGTGTTTTTGTACACCAACAATGAAAGATCAGAAACAGAAATCAGAAAAAAAATCCCTTTTACTATAGCAACAAGAAAAATAAAATACTTGGGAATAAACTTAACCAAGAAGGTAAAAGACCTGTACTCAGAAAACTACAGAACATGGAAGAAATAAATTAAGGGAGACACAAATAAATGGAAACATATACCATGTTCATGGATTGGAAGAATTAACATCATTAATATGTCTATACCACCCAAAACAATCTATAGATTCAATCCAATCCCTATCAAAATACTAACAGTATATTTCACAGATATAGAACAAACATTTCAAAAATTTGTATTGAACCATAAACAACCCCAAATAGCCTCAGCAACTTTGTGAAAGAAGAACAAAGTAGGAGGATCAAAATACCTGATATCAAACTATATTACAAGGCCACTGTAATCGAAACAGTCTGGTACTGGCATAAGAACAGACACACAGATCAATGGAACATAATAGAGAACCCAGAAAAAAATCCATGTCAATATGGTCGTTCATATTTGACAAAGGGAGAAGAAACATAAAATGAAGTAAAAATAGCCTCTTCAATAAATGGTGTTGGGAGATCTGGACAAGCACATGTAAAAAAAAGATGAAACTAGACCACCAACTTAGACCATACACCAGAATTAAATCAAAATGGATAAAGGACTTAAATATAAGTCATGACACCACGACTTATATTGTCTTAGAGGAAAACATAGGAAGGAAAATCTCAGACATCCCATGTAGCAATATATTTGCCAATCTATCTCCTAGGGGAAGAGAAATAAAGGAAGAATAAACAAATGGGGCTACCTCAAACTAAAAGGCTTCTGCATGACTAAAGAAACCATATTCAAAATAAAAGGGAACCAACTGTATGGGAGAACATATTTACCAATGATACATAGGACAAGGGTTTAAATCTCCAAAATATATAAAGAACTCACAAGACTCCACACCAGAAAGACAAGAAATCCAATTTAAAAAATGGGCAAGGACATGAACAGACACTTCTCAATGGAGGACATACAGAGGGCCCATAGACATATGAAAAGATGATCAACATCACTAGCCATTACAGAGATGCAAATTAAAACCACAATGAGATAATACCTCACACCTGTCAGAATCCCTATCATAAATAAATCAACAAACAACAAGTGTTGATGAGGATGTGGAAAAAAGGGAACCCTAGTATACTGTTGGTGGGAATGCAGACTGGTGTGGCCACTGTACAAAACAGTATGGAATTTCCTAAAAAAAACTAAAGATGGAACTGTCTTTTGATTCAGCAATCCCACTACTGGGACTATACCCTAAGAATCCCAAAACACCAATTCAAAAGATCCTATACACCCCAATGTTCATAGCAGCACAATTTACGATAGTCAAGTGCTGGAAACGGCCTAAGCACCCATCGGTAAATTAGTGGATCAAAGAATTGTGGTACCTTTACATAATGGAATACTACGCAGCAGAAGGAAAGAAGAAACTCGTCCCCTTCACAACAGCATGGATGAAACTGGAGAGCATTATGCTAAGTGAAATAAGCCAGGTGAAATAAGACAAATACCATAATCACATCTATAAGCAGAAACTAATCAACAAAACAAACAAATGAGCAAAATAGAACCAAAGACTTGGAAACAAAGAACAACCTGACAGTGACCAGAGGAGTGAGGGGAGGGGTATAACAGGTGAAAAGAAGGGGAAGGGGCAAGCAAAGGAACAGGAATAGAGGACTCATGGGCACAGACAATGGAGAGTGGGGCTGGGCTGCGTAGGGGCGAGCATAGGGGAAAAAGGCAGGACAACTGTTACTGAACAACAATAAATTTTTTAATAAATAAATAAAATTTACATCTTATTACAATTTTAAAATAACAATTAAAGTTCCATTCCCAAGACCCAAGGAATCCAATGTGGAGGAAAATAGGAGGTTCTGTTCACAAGTCCAGTTAGACATTCCACTCAGCCAATATTGCCTTATGCCTAATAAATATTTGCTTATAAATTTGTAAGGGAAAGTATGCAAAATTAAGAAAGTTGTACACAAAATAACTTGAATTTAAGTACCAATGTGGTAAGTATGGCTCAAATAAAGCCTAAACAGTTTGAAATAATTATCTTTACTTAAAATCCACATAACTATTTGCAATTTTTAAATAACTAATAAAAACTTGAAGGCAAAAATAAAGACAGTGTCAGAATTAAGAAATATGGTGATTCCCTGATGCATCCAAAGACTGTTTCACTTTTCTTCAGAAGCAGTTTTCTTAGATTTAGTAAACTAATATGAATAAAAAACAGATGTTGGGCCCTGATTTATCATTCTTTAAACTCTGAGGTATTTAAAAGTCAAACTTGATTTTTAGGAATTCCACATACTTAAGTATTTTTTAAATTACATTTCCTAGTCTATTTCTTCTCTTGGCACTAAATATTGATAACACTCAAATTAGCTGGCAAGAATAAGGAGCACATCCACTTTAGACCTGAAATACTTAAAACCAGAGATTTCTATTGGCCTGCCAGACAGATAATACCCAAGTAATAAAAAGAGATAGAATGATTTTAAAAAATGGAAGAAAGAAGGAACCAAAGATCTAGGGTTATTCTATAGGTCAATATCTCTTCTACTCAACCATAGCAATGAAGAATAGGAAAGCCTGTAGCAGAAAAATCAAGAATGCTAGAGAAAAAAAGAGAAAGAACATGAAAAAATTAAAATCAGCAGTATAAAAACATTTAGCTTGCTAGAACAGAAGCAAAGGAATTTATCTCTTCTCCTGACAATACTTAAGTCTTTTTTAAAACCAATTTTACTGAAACTTTAAAGTTTCAAATTGTGAATTGTTCAAAGCAGATATCCACAGGGTAAGAATACTTTTGTCACTCTAGTAACAAGAAAACTCATTCTCACAGTTTTAAGTGGGGAGGTAGTATATTTTTCGAGTGTGGTTGTCAACTTTTGATAACATAACAAGAAAAGCATTAAAATTAAATACGTGAAGAAAATTTTATTTAATTCCATTTCATCAGTATGACATGCACTTCAAAGTAAAGTTTACTGAAAACAACATTTTGCCAAATTCAAACCACTTTGAAAGTCAAGATGCACAAATGATAAAGACAAATTTCTCCCTTCTTCCCTTTCCCCACAAAACACAATTTGACCCTAGACTAATCTGGTTCACTAATTAGTTATAACACCCATTGTCTCAGAACATACCATTCATATTTTAATTAAAAAACTTATGCAAAACCTGAATATCTATTGAGTTCCTTAATTGAAGAAATTCAGTCAATTAAAATACTACTCATCTAGTCACAATACAAAAATCTGCCAGTGGCAGAAAAAATATAATCGGCATAACATAACTTAAAAATAGTCCTAACTCTGGCAAATGTTGATGCAAAAAAAAAGGAAGAGAAAGTCATCTTTCTTAGGACCTTATTAAAGCAGCTTCTAGAAATAGAGTAAATTAGATCATGATTCCCTTCTCAAAATATAGGGAAATGTTGCTTTTACAAAGATGAGTCCTAGACTACTTTTATATTAAATTAAAAGATCCAGTCTCTTCAGAGAAAAGAATAAGAATTATTCCCCTCCTTTATTAAATCACTTAATTCTTCATCCAGTTCTATAATATGAGTGATGCTAAGCTTCAAATCAAAGCCCCCAAAATACTGATAAACCTGAACTGAGATAAGGCCTTTCAGTCTTTTATTGGAAAGTTCAAAACATTTTTATCAGACTGCAAAAATTTTACTAGCATTTTCCATAATTGCTATTATTGTGGTGGTACACTGGTAATGACATTAACAAGATAGGAAGTTAGAATTGTATTGCTTTGGATATTTCCAATTTTAATTAAAATTATTTTCAGTTATTAATGTATTTATGACACTAGCGACAGATGTCCAAACCAGACACATGTATAAAGTTGCTTTCTTCTGGTACCTGGGGTAGCTATATGACCAGTGAGAATCTTTACACATATATGAAGCTGCATGTCTCAAGGAATAAAGATCATTAATTAATCAAGTGAAATTAGTTAGAATTACTACTCTATCATGTAAATTATATACACCCTCACAATTCTATTGAGTAAAGGCTTAGTAGCACAGTTTTAAAGGTGAATAAAACTGAGGCTCAGAGAAACACTATTACACAGTTAGTGGTAAAGTTGGGATTTTAAATCTTACCAATTTAATTCTAAAACCCATGTCTCATTTACTGTGTCCTGTTGCCTAAAAAGACACACACTGCCAAATGAGGTTTAAATTAGCTTGTTCTGTCACTGGTTTACCAATTCTGTTTGTATTATACTCAATTAGAAAACTTTGTAAAATATCAAAAGTTTCTCCACTTTCCCCTTCATTTGTGTCAACATGCTCAGCTTCCAATAGCGTAAATTCAAATATTTAAACCTAAAATTTACGGATAAAAAATGTTTCATTCATTTGGCCCACAAACAGTTACTGAATGCCTACTACGCAGCAAGCATATACTAACTGCTATTTTAGTCTCTACTGCACATCACTAATTTACTCAATGAGTGTATAGATGGCTAAGATGAAAAACTTCAGAGTAATTATAAGCAAATGAGCACTTCTTAATACATTTGTTTGAAAATTAAGGTATGTATTACCCTTTCCTCTAAGTAAGAAAATTGGTGTTATTTTAAGTTCTACTGTGTGCCATCCCCTCCTATTATCAACAAGATTTTATATGTAGGAAATAAAGCCAGAAGGCAGAGTGGAGTAGTCCTTGAGAGAACTGATGATGTATGGACTTGCAGTCAGATAGACTTGGGTTATAGTTTCAATTCTAGTACTATACTTATTGGTTGTATAACCTTAACTACATCACTTAATCTTTCTGAACCCCAATTTTCTCAGATATAAAATGCAATATTTATATCCCTTGTGCAAGAATTTCATGAGAAGTAAACCAGATATCTATAAAGTGTCTAAAACAAAGGAGGTACTCTACAAATGGCAAAAGATTGGCTTACTGAAATAACTAACTTTATTTTTAAAGGTCATTACTATAATACTTGATTATTTATCTCTCTTCATTTTAGGAGACAGAGATAATTTTAGGGCATCCATTATTATTTATTGAATGGAATCAGGAAATTTAGGTTACAGTCTGGCTCCTCTTGCTAGTTGTATGACCCTGAGTAAGTCACTTTACCTCTAACATCCAATATAAAGATAAAAATCTATACTTCCCATACTGCTTGAGTTGTTACGCATGTCTTTTCTACTAGCAGGGGAGCAAGAATGAAAGAATCTGACCTTTAGAATCAGAAAGCCAGCTTTCCAGCCACATAAGCCTGAACTAATCACTTACAATCTTGAACCTGTCTATGTAAATTTGGACTCTTTCTTCAGGTCTATTGTGAAGCAAAATGAAAGAAAGCAAACAAAGTAAATGCAAAGAAAATAAAAGTATATAATAAATTGATGACTAAATAATTTAGGGGCCAGAATTTGTTAGTACAGATGCAATAATCAACACTTTCCAACAAAGTATTTCTACTTTGAAGATATCAGATTCTTAAATGTAACTTCATTACTAAAAAGTAAAGGATTTCTTTTTTTTAATGCTTACCCAAGGACACGATTTTTTAATTTTTAGAGAGAAGGGATGGGAGAGAAATATCAATCAGTTGTCTTTCATAGGCACCCCTACCAGGGACTGAACCCACAAACTAGGCATGTGCCCTGACTAGGAATGGAACCCATGACCTTTTGGGTTATGGGAAGATGCCCAACCAACTGAGCCACACCAGCCAGGACAAGTAGAGGATTTCTTAACCTGGGTTTCTGGGTATGGACATTATCTTTGAAATCATATTCAAAATTCTGTGTCCACACATAGCATGCATTTTCATGAGAAAGGATTCATTGTTTTTTCATCAAATATTCAAAGGGATCTAAGACCTCAGAAATGTTTAAGAACAAACAAGAAGAAGGAACATAGTCTTTAGCTCTGTTACTAAATGAGCAATATTAGCAATGTCCTGAATAAGCTTTATTCTTTCAACAACAACTTTCCAGTGCATAGTTCTCTCTGCCTTCCATTCCTCTTCCCCACTCCCAGTCTCTCTGCTTACCACCTTCACCAAGCTAATTCCTTCTTATCATTATTCAAGATTCATGTGTTCTTCCTCTAAGAAGCTTTATTGAACAACTACTACCACCACCACCCCCAGGATGTCAGGGAACCATTCTCTGGCCTCAGAACTCTCTATACCATTCTATCAATGCCTGGATGATAATTTTCAAACTTTAATTCTATTCCTCCTCCATTAAGATGGAAGCTCTGTGAAGGCAGAGACTTTGTCTAATACATTTCTGAATTATCAGAGTTTTGCACAATGCCTGACACATGGTTGGTATTCAATACATATTTTTGAATGAATAATTTTAAAATGAATAACACAGTCCACAACATGTGATTTCTTTCACAAAGCCATGACACAGAGATAATATATTACAACTTGTGACTTCTAAGACTCCTGAAAAAAGGCAAGCAAATTATAATTGATGGCAGACTGCTTTTTCAATTCCTTCCAACCAAAACTGAGAGATTTTTCCATCACCTTGTTGAAAGTCTTGATTTAGGAATTTCCAATCCTGTATAAAAGTTGTGAATCCTATATAAAAATCTAGAAGTCTTTTTGTGTTTGCTTGTTTTGTTTCCTTTCAGTTGACATGCAAGACAATTTTTTGCAGGTCTGTTTAGAGACTCAAGTGCTCACAATCAATAGTTCTCAAAAATACATGACAAATAAAAACATCTCCCTTTACAGTTTGGAAAAAAAGAGAAATTTCTTTTACAAATCCCATTAAATAAATGGGAAATATAAATAGTAAAAATTAGCATATTCCCATATGGTAAACACCATCAATGAGTTACTGCAAGTTCTCACACTTGCAATAATTTTTTATAAAAAAACAAATAAAATCCAACTATGAATGAAATGTTTCTTAAATCAATACTAAAATTAACACCTATTCCATTACTAAAATTTAACAATTAATAAAAATATTCTGAAACTCCCACAAGACTGGACTGCTCTAATGACTCAAAGACAAAGGTGTGACTTTAAGACAATGTATACAAAATATTGACATCCTTTTGACTTCCTTAATGCATAGTTCTCTAATATCTCTCATTGCAAATGACACTGAGCCAAGATACTGAAACTGAAGCCAAATACACTCACTATTCATACAGATCAGAAATACAGAAATTATCAGAGCTCCTTAGAAGAAACAGGCACATGATTGTCATGGAAACAAGGTGTTTCTGTCCCAATACTTTTGGGATTTTTAATAACGCTATGGTCACTGATCTTACAGAAAATATGAAGGAGACAAAACTAAAGTTTTAAAAATATTTTGAAAAAGTGATAAAGTTATATAAATCCATATACCCTTTTCCACAATTCCAGAATCCTAAATCTCTAAAAAGAGTAATATTTTTCATAACTTTGGTGCCAAAACTAATTTCTCAGCAAAACCTAACCTAAATTGATGTAAAGCTACTCATAATTTTTATTCAAATTAGTGTGAATGTGATATTAACGTGTTTGACTACAGGGTACTCTCCCATACCCCACTGGGGGTACTATGTAAGCAACAACACTTACTGTATTTTGTCATGTATAATGAGCACTTTTTTACTCAAAATTTTTAGGGAAAAACAAGGATGCATATTATACATAGATATAATGATTACATACCATGGGTATATATAATAACGGGTATAATAATCTCATGTATAATGTGCACAAAACCTGTGGTGTGCACATTATACACAGGCAAATATGATATGTTGTATTACCTGTTCATAATTTTAAAAATCTGAATTCTGAAATACATTTGCATCCAAGGCTGCAGATGAGGGATTATAGACCTGGATTTCCTCTTCTTTTAATTGTGATTTTACCACTAAGCCTTTAGGAAAAGGCACACATACATCCACAGACCGAGGCAGACAGGCACATACATGTATACAGCAGCAATTTTCAACTGGTGTGCCGCAAGGATTTTTAAAACATGCGATACCTGACAATTTAGTCACAGTCACTGACCTCTTTACCCTTAGACTGTCAAATAAAAAAATGACAATAGCCAACACAACAACAGTCATCCAGAGTGAATGAATCAAAATTATACCTATTTTTTTGTCAGATTGGCAAAGAGTGAATTTTTTCGGTGTGCTGCAAAATTTTAATAATTAGTTTATGTGTACCATGAGATGAAAAAAGCTTAAAAATCACTGGTGTACCCAAATTAAGCTACCATTTATTTGTGGTATAAGACATTAAACACTTTTCATACCTTATCTCTAATTCTCACCAGAATAGTAGGTATTACTATCACCAATTTACAAATAAGGAAATTAAAGCCAAAAAGGCTTACCTATTTTGCCCAACAACTAACAAATATAGAAAACATTATTCTCATGATTAAGGCTTTATAAAATTTCAAGATTTTCTGCCTATGGATGATTACAGATACCTAGTTGTTTATTTTTAAAGAGTTTATTTCGCAAAGAAAGTGATCAAGGTACAGGCCATTTTAACAGATGGCACCATTCTAAAATTTCTGGGCTATCTCCACAAAAGTAACAAACTTGGCAATATAGGAAAACAAATTATCTTGCCAGGTAATTCAAACAAAAGTTGTTTTTTTTTTTATGATACTTGGACAAGAGGAAGAAGAATCTGGGAAATTAAAGCAGTTGTCATCTAGCCTGAGACTAAAATTCCTATGTTTGTTAACTACAAGTTTTCTTTTTTATTATTAATAATAGTCAAATTGTTGGAGAAGGAGAAAAATTCTGACATTCATGTCCTGATTTTAAAGTACAATGTTTAAAAGAAGAAACTTCCTTTTGCAAATCTGACCTTCTTATACAGCTATTACTCCTTCAAGAAACTCCTCAAAATCCACCTTATAAAAGATATGTCCCATGAAGGTAGTTCAAACAACAATTCTGCATTCTCCAGAACTTGGTGTCTGCCTTTCTTCTGAGAGCAAATCAATTATATCAATGAAGGAAAAATTTAAAAGAAGAATATGTAACATTAATCACTGTACATTTAAGCTTGCTTTTAGCCCTGCCCAGTGTGGCTCAGTTGTTTGGAGAATCATTCTGTGAATCAAAATGTTGTGGGTTCAATTACTGGTCAGGGCACATGGCTGGGTGGTCCGAGGCCATATGGAAGGCAACCAATAGATGTTTCTCTCTCCTTCCCTTCCCCTCTCTTTAAAATCAATGATGATATCCTCAGGTGAGGGTCAAAAATAATAATAATAATAATTTTTTAAAAATAAAGCTCACTTATATAGTAATACACTTGAATTATTTTATATTCAAGCTTCAAGGAAACTAGAGAAATACTATTTATTGGGCTCTTCAGATATATTATCTCTGTAATTCACAACTATCCTACAAATATCATCTTCCTTTTATAGATGAAGAAACTGATCAAAGTATTTGAATCCAAGATCCACATCTAATTAAGTCATAGAAGCAGAATTTAAACAACGATCTGAGCCCAAGTTCTTTTCCGCTTCACCTTTGCTAATGTATGTTTAGCTTAGAATATTTCCTGTAGTGCAGGAATTTTCATCATGGCTATTATTTCTTCAGTATATTGTATGTTGCAATACAAATAACAAGCCAAATAATAAATCTGGATAATGCTAAAATAGCCAAAAAACTACCATCTTACACTAATTATTTGCACATCTTAAGCAAGTTTTTTAATTTCTCTGTGCCAAAACTTCTTCATATATCAATCAAATAGAGATCCTACCTTAGCTAGTAGTTATAATGCTAAAGTAGATTAAGACATATAAGGCATTTAGTACAATGTTGGGCATGTAATATACACTCTATAAATGATAGCCACTGCTATTAAGATGAAAAATCACCTGATGGACATACTCTGTACCAGATGACTCCAGACAGCAATAGCTGGACACCTAATCCAAAAATAGTCCGTCTTACACTGGCTTGTGATCTATGACATGATCTAATGGGAAAAGATGATGTGTGTCAATCAGATTGTCTCTCTTGGGAATCTGAATTAAAGGATAAAGATTGAGGCAGTACATACTGGCTCAAAAGTTAAATGGTTTGGCTCCTGACCTGATCAATTTTCTCTCAACATTACCAATGATATTAAATCTACTGCTATATCTAGTATTGTAGTCATCCTTTTTATATGACTTAATAGCATTTAATCTGTTGAATATGCCACTTGTCTTGAAATATTCTTTTGGTTGTCCTCTTATCTCTCTATCAGTTTCTTTGGAAGGCACTGAAATATTGCAGCTACTCAAAATTTTATCCCAGGTCTCCTCTCCCCCCACTCCGAACTCTTCCTCTTGGGAATTTCATCTACACTATGACTTCAGTAATTATCTCTATGCCAAGTCAGATTTTCCTTGTTAATTCAACTGCCTTGTCAATTTCTCCAGTTATATGGATATCTTAAAGATACCTCAGACTTCAAATGCCCAAAACCGAACTCATGTTCTTCCTTCTCAAACCTAGCCAGCATCCCTTCCAGTGCTCCCTATTCTCTGCAATGGCTCCACCAACTATCCGGTGGCACAAATTAGAAAATTAGAAGTACGCCTTCATAATTCCTTCTCCCTCATCTCCATTTTTCATGAAGTCTTATTAACTTTATCTCTTAAATATTTCACAGTTCTTTTTCTCCAAATCCACTGCCTTCTAACAAGTCTCCTTATGTCCACTCATATCTTCAGTACTTCCCACATGTAGCCAGTTATTTTTTTAATGATTCTAATCATGTCATGCTCCCACTTAAAAGCTGGCAATGGCTTCCTATTATTCTTGGTATTTTTAACCAAAATTTGTGTTATAGATCATAAGACCCTGCAAGATCTGGTTCCGCTTACCTCTTAATCTCCTCCTATTGCCCTACATGCAGCCATACCTATCTTCTTTTAGTTCCTTAAACACACATCACGTTTCCTCCTACCTTAGCTCTTTGCACATGGCTTTCAGCTCCTAGATCACTCTTTGCCTTTCTCTTCATTTATTCAATCACAATTATAACTCAGCTAAAATATCACTTCTTCAGAGAAAACTTAAACGTCCCAGGGATGTCCAAACTTTTGGCTTCTCTGGGCCATACTGGAAGAACAAGAGTTGTCTTGGGCCACACATTAAATACACAAACACTAACAAAAACTGATGAGCAAAAAAAAAAAAAAAGGTTTTAAGTAAATTCACGATTTTGTGTTGGGCTGCATTCATAGCCATCCTGGGCTGCATGCGGCCCACAGCCCACAAGTTGGACACCCCTGCTAGACCATATCAGCTTACTCAGTTATTCATTTAATAATACTTGTCATAACCTACTCTACACAAGGTACAGTTTTGGACATTGCAATTGATAAACACAACAAAGACCCTTGCCTTCATGGATCTTACATTCTAGTGAAAAAGACAGGCAATAAGTAATAAAAAATAATAATTAATTTAAATAATATGTTTGAAACAGTAGGTCTACACTGAAAATAAAGAACAAGATAAGAGAATCCCAAGCAGGGAATTTCCAGTGCCTGACTTGTTTCCTGGCATATAGCTGGCCCTCAATAAATATTTGTTGAGTGGATGAGTAAATAAAGGAATAAGCATGTTTAAGTTATGAGGGAGTTTAAACTATGAAATGAGTAGAGGAACTAAGTACTTATTGGAAGAAACAGAGATGCGATGAAAGTAAGATAAACCACTCAGGTCTCTGATCACCCTTGATGGTTTATACAGTTTCCAGTTCCAGTCACTGTATGGTCTTACCATAACCACCACCTCCCTCCCCAACACCCAAGGAGTGGATAATTCAAGTGGGCCACCCACGTAACCAAAATACTTAATCAGGACACAGATACAAGATTATGCCGCTTCCATCACCCACCACCACACATACCCACAAAGCCACTGCTTCTCAACACACACAGATATCACTTGTATTAAGGTTCCAGTTCTTCTGACCTCAGCCCCTTTTAGGGACAAACTCCTTTCCGTATACACAAGACTGTAAAACCCCTTCCTGTCTTCTATGACCCTGTAAGATACCTCTCTCTCCAACTTCTCTCTCTCCAGGTATCAGTCAATATCTCTCCAAGCCCAGCGATACCTACAAGGCACTCACCCCAAGAATATGATCCTATGTCTCCCTTCCTGTCAGTCGTCTTGCCTCTTAAAGACTGTCCTCCAACCACAGATATGTGGATATGCACCCCTGTGATTCTGAATGACCTTCAAGCTCACTGATCCAATCAATATACATTCACACTAGGGCTCCAGCCTCACTTGGTAGGGCTTTGAAGGACTGGAGCTCTGGGTGTCCCCTCAAGCCTCTTGTCCTTTTAAGGACCCACATAAGGATTTGTATACTTTCTCTGTGACCAGGGGTGAACCTAAGGCACTAGCCTACTTCAGAAAACAAATACTTGGTGTACATTCCCCTTCCATGGCACTGCCTGATATTAAAGTAAAACTTCTCTTAAACTCACCTGCCTCCTCAGCATCACAGCCCCTCTCCCCCAAGCCATGCCCCTTCAGGGAGTCCCTTCTCATATTCCCACAGAACTGTGCATATCCTCTCCATGACGCAGCCGACCCCTGCGATCAGACCCCATGAAGGGTGGCCCTTAGGACTGGAGTCCTGTGTCCTCCCTGGGGCCCCACGTTCACTCAGAAGTGCCACACTCCCCCAAACACCCCTCAGCCACCGGGACTCCGATGTCTCTGCCTGCCACTCAGAGGGATACATCTTCTTTGACCTCTGACCCCGGGGTCATAGCTTCAACGAGCAAACACACTCCTGAGGGGTGCTTCCTCGGGAGTAGGGCCATGCTCAAGTCCCCTGTCCCCACAGGCCCAGGACAGCCGCGCTGCATCAGCTCTTTCCCTGGTCGACCGCCCCCACAGACCTGCCTCAGACGCCGTCTGGCTCCGCTCCGCCATTTTTTGTGATCCCTCCTCCTCAGAGCCCAGAAGAAAATCGCGGGGCAGTGGGGAGCTGGTGATAAGATCTGCGGGCGACGGGAGCTCCCTGCGGTGGACGCGGCGCGACAGTTGCCAGGGCAACGGGCGGCCGCCGAGCGCGTGCCAGGGGGCGGTCCGAAGGATGGGAGGTTGCTGGCATCTGAGGCCCCGCCCGCTCAGCGCGAGCCCCGGCAGGGCCCAGGCGCCGAGGGCTGGGACTCCACCACGCTTCTTCCAGGCTACCCAGCCACCGGCTCCTAGCAACAGAGCGTGCTCTGCTGCCTCTGGGGCACAGGGACCCGGTCTGCTGGGCTGGCGTTCTCCAACCACCGACGGGGGACCTCGTGCTGACCACAGAACTGGGTGGGCTGGCTTTTCTGCGGTTGCAACTTAACTTGGGGAGATTGGGACAGGCTACTTGATCTTACAGCGCTTCTCCACCCCACCCACCCGTGTGCTTGGCCTGGTGGAGGTGCTGGGTAACAAGTCTTCAACTGAAATGCCCTGAAAATCAACAATTCTCTGCCCACACTACCCCGCACACGCAGAGGTCCAACGTCCTCGTGCATCACTATCCTAACACTTAGGGTCTGTTGTGCACTACGGTATCTGGTTCTCTCTTCTTCTATTGATGGTGAGCTCCTCTGATACCTGGGGTTGGTCTCTTCATCTTTGTGTACTCCACAATATAGTGCACTGCTGTTACAAAATAAGTGTTCAGTAAATCTTTGAGGAATGAAAATGATTCCTAAGTTCACAACTTCACATTCCTGTTAGGTAGCCGAGGTGGCTCAGAAAGGATACAGAGCCAGAAAAGTCCAACGAAGGGCTTTTATTCCGGGCAGGACACTGCAATCAGGCCGGCTAGATCCGAATGGAATGCAGCCACCAGCGTAAAGGTAGAAGGGCTTTTACAGGTGTGTAGCAGACCACTCCCGACCTGGGGAGGGTGAGTCACCCTGCCGATCTGCTCCAGGTGTCCTGGGTATCTGATCACGGAGGGCTGATTCTGTAGAAAACTCGAGGGAGAGGGGAGGGGACAGAGAAAATTCAACTGGTTTCCAGCAGGGTTGTGCCTCAGTTGCTTCTTATGTGGGGAATCTCTTGGTCAGGTATTTAGCCCGTGACTATACCTTCTTTGTTCCAGCATAGGCGGTGGAATTTAATTTTTTAACAAGTACCTTGCTAGGTAGGCCCCCACTCCTCAAGGGGCTCACAGAGAAATGGAAAAGAGATAATGGTTTTGATAGAGGTTAACTAGTATTCCAAGTGCTGCAGGATCATAGAGATGAAACTCTAAACTGGCGGGGGGGGGGGGAGGCGGGTTGGAAGTAATCATTGAAGACTCATGGGAGGAGTGGACACCCTACCAGAGTCTTGAAGAATGAATAGCTGTCAGCCAGACAAAGAAGAGGAAGAGTGTGACAGGCAGAGGGGACAGCATGAGCCAAGGCACAGAGTGTGGGGATCAGCTGCGAATCTACAAGTCCAGTATAACTAGAGCACACCTCCCATAGGGAAAACTGTTATCCCTAAAGAAGTTCCTGTAGAGTTAGGTAGTGTCTTCATATGGGTCCCCCAAAAACAGCCTGAGGAAAGGGGTTGGGTGCTGGTAATGTGTTTGGGAGGTAAGCCCATGGAATTGAGTGAGGTAGAGAGAGTGAGGGACGAATGGGGGCGGGGGACAAGAAAAATGTGTGTTATCCAGCTGATTGCTTTAGTAGACAACCGGGCTTAATCTCACTGCACACCCTTTGAAGAACTATGTAGAATGTGCCTCAGCACTGTCCCACTAAAGAACAAGGAAGCTGGTCATTTACCTCTTAATTTCCATCCCTACTGACTGAGGATTACCTCCAACCCCCAACTTAAAAGCTTTCACATTTCCTGGTTATGTGTGCCAGGGCTAAGCAACCATCTAGAGTTTGTGAGAAAGCCTGGAGGCATAAAAGCTGGGGGACCAGAAAACTTTTGAGGTAGGTTGTTGGCAACATGCATAGAACTGTTCATTCACCTACACTGAAAGTAGGGACGAGGTATGGGTACCACAGCAATTTTCTATAGAAAGTTACAGGGAAATATCCATCAGAGATATCACATTTAAGCAGTTTAAAATCCATAAACCGTGTCAACACAATCATCAAGATAAAAATTAACAAGTTTCCCAAATCAATCCTAGTGGTTTGTAAAGGCTGTGAGAAAATTTTAGTGTGGAAAGAGTCACTGAGGGCTGAGGAGGAACAAGGACCTTTATTAAATACAGAAGATGGACAAAAGGAGTTTGAAGAGCCAGGTTCTATTCAAACTCAGACCTGATAGCTTTATAATGTGGAGCAAATCTCTTATGCTCATTGAACCTCAGTTTCCTTTACCAACAAACTGAGTCAAGGTCCTTGTCTACCACAGAGTACTCAAAGTTATAAATGGAATGAGAGATTAAAAAGAATTTCACAAGTATAATTCCAGTAAATACAGAGCTCAACGTGTTTTAGAATAATTTACTTAGACACTCCTTGATTTCTCTTCTGAGGCAGGCTCTGTGCAGACGGTGGAGATAAAGAGGTGAATATAACACTCATGGTTTTTAGGAGCTCACAGTCCATAAGGGGAAAGAGATTTAATCAGTAATTGCAACCCAGCATGACCAGCACGCTTACAGAGGAAAGCTTGGAGGCTATGGGAGCCCAGAGGAAGAGCGCACAGCCCAGCGTGGGGTAGAGGGGATAGGTAAAAACAATGTTCAGGCAAAGCTTCGTTGAGGACAGAGCATCTGATTTTCAAGGCCAAGTAGAAGCAAGCTGGGCAAAGAAAACAGGAGTACAGGGAGAAAGGATAGTTGAGGTAACAGCAGAAGCATGGGCAAAGCAAAAGAGAGTGTATCCGAGGTATAGAGCAAGACCACGGGTGGCTGCATCAATAGGTAAGAGCAGATTATGGAGAACTCATATATGGAGTCCTCTATGTGATAGAAACTCATTGACAGGTGTTTAAGCAGGTCAAGGACATGGTCAGTGCTCTGGTTGACGTGTAGAGAATACATTAGAGCCAGGAAAATCGGAAGGCTGTGTAGTAAATGCTCTATACAAGTGTATGTACCACATAAAGATTCTAATCAAATGGCAATTTGAAAAGTCAACAAACATGTTTGTAAAAAACTGCACTGTTCAATTTCTTTATAACAAGTTTTAAAATCAGTTATTAAGTCAGACTAGCCACATGTCTATGACTCAATAGTCACATGCAGCTAGTGGCCACTATATTGGACAGCATATACAGGGTGGGGCAAAAGTAGGTTTACAGTTGTTTGTGTGGAAATAATATCAGAATTAATAAATAACCTAACAATAAACTGTGTTTTGCATAGTCACAACTGTAAACCTACTTTTGCCCTGCCCTGTATACAGTTTTCACCACTGCAGAAAGTTCCACTGGACAACACTGATAGATAAATGCCATCTGGGTAGAGGAGATGGAATGCCTGGAAGATCAGTGCTGATGCTGGTGGGACTAGGTTTAGTTCTATGCATCAACTCCTCTTTAGGCAGTAGTACAAGAGGGAGGGTAGATTTCATTCCTGCAAGAGTCCCCAGAGACTTCCCTTTTGTTGTGTGAAATAGCACAGCATGGAAGTGGGACAGGAATGCCCCCATGTAAACCCTAAAGAGTCGATTTTTCCCATGCTACCATTCAGCATGCCCCTAGGAGGTCTGCCTTCCTGGAGGATCTCTTATGGTTTCTGTCTCCATAGACAGACAGCCACCTACCACAGAGCCCAAGTGCCTTCCTTTTGACAAAATAGTCCCTGTAGGATTCACCCACCTCCTATATAAATGTTTATTAAAGTAATACCTTTCATGTGCCTGGCACTGAGTTAGAAGCAGTATGGAATGAGAGAAACAGTCCAGTTATAATCACATTTCTCACATGCATAAACTCATGTAATTCTCAGAACATCCTGTGCAGAAGATGAAACTGAGATTCAGAGAGTTTAAGTAATGTAGACAAAGTCACTTAGTCAGAAAGTAGCAGACCCACGGAAGACTGGAATGATACTGAGAAATTCACCCATGTTATCTCATGTCACTCACATCAAAACTATGCCTCTGATGTTTACAAACTAATTGAGAAGAAAAGATTAACGCAAACAAATCCAGTTTACGATTAATTTCCAAACAATATGGTAAGAGCAGCGAATGATAGATATGCTCAGAAATGTGTAGAAACATCAAATAGGGATGCTTTTGGTGGACATCATGGAAGGTTTTGGGGGGACCCTTGAGCTTAGTATTAAAGGATAGGGTGGGGCAAGGAGAGGTATAGTCAGCCAGATGAAGTGTAGGGTGGGGAGAAGAGAGATGAAAATACTTCAGAGAAAATACAAATTAAAACCACAATGACATCATCTCACACCTGTTAGAATGGCTATCATCAATAAATCAACAAACAACAAATGCTGGTGAGCATGTGGAGAAAGGGGAACCCTTTTGCAATGGTGGTAGGAATGCAGAGTGGTGCAGCCACTGTGGAAAGCAGGATGGAGATACCTCAAAAAATTAAAATTGGTTCTGCCTTTTGACCCAGCAATCCCATTTCTGGGTATATATCCGAAGGAACCCAAAACACTAATTTGAAAGAACATAAGCACCTCTATGTTCATTGCAGTGTTATTTGCAATTGTCAAGATATGCAAGCAGCCCAAATGTCCATCAGCAGAGGGGTGGATAAAACCACTACAGGACATTTACACAATAGAATATTACTTGACCATAAAAAAGAAGAGTTTCACAATTTGAGACAGTATGGATGGACCTGGAGAACATTATGCTAAGGAAAATAAGCCAGTCAGAAAAAGACAAGTACCATGTGATTTCACTCATATATGGAATCTAATGAACAAACTGAACTAACAAGGAAAATGGGGACAGACTCATAGATGGAGAGCAGTATGACAGCTAGTGGAGCGGGGATTGAGCAAAAAGGGAAAAAGGACTCATGGACATGGACAACAGTGTGGCTGTTGCTGGGAGGAGGAGGGTATTAGGGGAACTAAATGGTAATGAAAAAAATACAATAAGGATTAAACAAAAAATAAATAAGAGAAAATACTTTTCAATCCATCTTATCATTTGTATTTCTACTGTGCTTATGTTGGTTTGGCCTTCTAGAAATGTTATTGATCTTTTCTTATTTGGTTTCTAAGTTTTGTTAAAAAAATAAAAAAAAACCTGCCTTATGCAAAGGCTATCAAAGAATTATTTTAATTATTTGAGGATCTCTTCTTAATCTGGATAAAGTATTGAAATGTTAAAATATGACTGAGCTCCACAGAAAGTAAAATATTCTCATGTTGAAAGAAAGAGAAAAATCAATGGTGCAAACTCATTTGTCCTTGAATTTCTTCTGCCTTTTTTTTAGATATCTCCCTAATTGACTGATTTCATTCATGTCTCATCTCAAATGTTACATTATTTGAGAGATCTTCCCTGACAACACTATTTAGATATTTTATAGTTTTTGCAGTATTGTGATTGGTGTCTTATGTTCTATAACTTTTTTCTACTTGCTTTATTCATGTAAACAAATGCTATTGACTTTACAAGTTACATTATAATTGTACTCTCATATTATACCTCATAGTTTTTATTGTTTCAGATTTTCTTTAACCTATAAGAAAAATCAACAGCAAAAGGGTAGCTGTCTGTTCCCTTCCTATCCTTTTAATGTATGTCTTTTCCCTGTATTTGGCTTTAGCCAAAGTCTCTAGTATTGTGGTAAAAAGTAGTTTACAGCAGGGATTCTTGTCTTTTCCTGATATTAAAGGAACTGACAGTGACCAAAGGGGACAGGGGAGGGGTATAACGGGGAAAGAAGGGGGAGGGTCAAGTCAAGGAAAATGTATGAAGGACCATGGATAAAGACAATGGGGTTGGGGGAGTGGAGATTGAACGTGGGAGGTGGGGGATGGGTAGGATAGGGGAGAATAATGGGGGGAAATGGGGACAACTGTAATTGAACAACAATTTTAAAAATTAAAAAAACAAAGAATCTGCATCTAAAGTGTAGCTTTAGACTCCATTAAATGTAGCTTTTGACAGAAAGTTTTGGTCAAATTCAAGATGTTTTTAAAGAATTTTTCAATTACAAATAGATATTAAATTTTACATCAAAAGTTTTGCTTTGAAACAGAATAAAATATTTCTTTTTTCTTCAGTTGAAGAAGTCTAGAGATACTTCAGGGTTGCTATGACACTCTAAGTCTCAGGTATCAAATTAGATGTATCTCAGTGCTCTACCTTGCATGGTTTCCATCTTGGCCCAAGATGACTCCTGGAGTTCCAGCTATTGTGATCGTATTTCAGCCAACAAGAAGGAGGGATGTCTTTTACCATACCACAAGTTGCACATACAATTCTACTTACATCCCATTGAGCAGAATGTGCTCACAAAAGCACTCCTAGCTGAAGAAGAGATGGAAAACGAATCTCTATCATGGGCAGTTGTATGCCCAGATCAGGGCTGGGTGCATAATTGGCAGGGACCAGTGCAAAATGAAAATGTGAGGACTGTTATTCAAATATTATTCAGAATTTCAAGGTGGCAACATCAGAACATTAAATGAATCTTGGGACGCTTTGAGCATTGTACCCTGTGTGACTGCATAGGTCACATACCCATGAAACTAATAATGGCCTAGGGTTCTCTGAATATTGGGATTCTTGATTTACTGAACAGGAGGAGGAGAACAAATACTATTGAGGGACAACTAGAAGTCTATGCCTCACTATTTAATTTAATCATTTCTGCCTTTATTTTTTTCCTTCTTGTTTCTGAATTTACGCTGTCCCTAGTTTTTAATTCTTGAATTGAACATTTAGTTAATTGGTTTCTTATTTGTGAAAAATATATTGTATATTTTCTTTCATGCACTTAAATAGGTATTATTGTTGCCCTTTTACAAATGAGAAGAACAAAAGCCAAGAAGTTGAATAACATAATCAGGCTCAATGACCTAATAATTGGTAAAGTTGGGATATGAATCCAGGCACCTTGTCTCTGGATTCCATGCCTTTAACTAGGACAATGTCCTACCATTCCACACTGTGTACATTCTTATTTCATTTATCACTTGAGTTACAACTTATTTTCCTATACCTCTCTTTTCAATTATGGAAACATGTCATATTGAAAATGTACAAGTCTAAATTATACTGTTTAGAGATACACACTCAGGTGATAAAAACATAAAGAAACATCCAGAAGTGATCATTATAAAATTAGATAGGCAGGAAGTTGTGATTAGGACAGGGCACATGAAGGGACTTTTAGAGTGACTGGAAAAGTTCTGTCAATATTGGTGGTGGTTAAAAGGATGTTTGCCTTATAGGAACTCATGAAGTCACATATTTTTCATATTTGTGTTTTCTTTTACAATAAAAGAAATATGTTATTTCTGTTCAAAAGCCCATTTCCATCTCAAACATTTTTCTTCATATTCCAGGTTTAAGACTGCATGTAATTCACTATAATAATTGTCACTTTTTAAAATAAGTTTCATTCTTATTTGAGTCTCACAATAGCTCCTGAGACAGGTTTTATTCCTACTTTATTAATCAGGAAACAGAGAGAAGTTATAAGTTGCCCGATGTAACACAGCTAATAAGAAGTAAAATTCAAAACCAGGCTTGATTCCAAAGATCACACTCTTCATCAATATATTCCATTAGCTCACAGCTTTTTCTATATTGAACTCTCAAATCATATCAATAACATAAAGGCAGCCTGATTGATTTAATGGACAGAGTATTGTATCAATGATGGCTGGGGTGGAGAGGTATCTGGATGAGTCAGATTTGGTATTGGCTTGAGGAAACTACAGCACAGTAGA
Source organism: Carollia perspicillata (assembly GCA_004027735.1). Lineage (NCBI taxonomy): Eukaryota > Metazoa > Chordata > Mammalia > Chiroptera > Phyllostomidae > Carollia > Carollia perspicillata. The sequence continues at coordinate 157,551 of PVKM010000007.1, forward strand.
AAAGACATTGTGACCGTTTAAACTGAAAACCTGGCCCCTTATTAGCTCCTGATCATGGCAAGTCATGTCATTACAGAAAATGTACTTGGCATTGACATCACTGGGTAGCAAAAAGGAAAAGCCATTGACAGCTAGTCTGGTGGACATGAAATAAAAACCAATGGTTTCTTGGCACAGTAATGCCAGGGGCTACTGTTCTGAAAGGGGCAAGGACAAATACATGGCAATAGAAGAAAAAGGCTGTGCTTGGTAAAGCTCGATTGTCTCCAAGAAGTATGAACATCATGCACCTCATCTTTGGTGAGACATAATTATGTCTTGCATGAACTAATGAGGAAGTCAACAGGGATATCTTCTCCTTAAGAAAAGACAACAACTGAGAAGAGTAAGAGCCAAGGAAAAACTGGTCCAAACCAGATGTATACAAAAGGTCAGAGAGGCAGTTTATCTTCCTTCAGAGATGAAGGGTAGATTCCCAAAGTAGGGAGTTACAAGCAAAGGATTTCCTCATGATTCTAAGAGGAAAGGTCAGGGAAATTAAGAAGAGAAAAAATGTCCCAAGGATGTATATTCCCACATAAGCCACACTCTTTTTTGAAGACCCAAGTCCAAAAAGCTTCACTTTTCCATGAGAGGGACTGCTGAAGATGATGGGTTCCAGTCTCTTTTTCCCCCACTTGCAAAGAGCTACCTCCATAGGGAACTTTCTATATGTTGCATATCTTTTCATTTGGATGACATTAGTAGAACTGGGGAGTCTGGGTAGGGTCAAACCTCACCAAATCCTTAGTATTTACAGACTGAAGTGGAGAATGCATTATAATCATGTATAAATTTATGTTTTAATTCAGATTTTGTACTATGCATTGTTTATGCTATAGTTTCTCCTGTTAATGTAAATTCATGAGAATTTTCTCATGTCATAAAGTATTCTTTGAAAATATTATTCCTGTTGCTATAAAATATATGTCTTAGACATACATCATAACTAATTAAAGCATTTTCTTCTTGGATATTTTGGTCAATCGCGTCTTACTTTTTATGTCATAAAAAATGCTTCAATGAGCACCCTTGTACAGATATTTTTGTTCATCATCTTCAATCACATCCTTGGTTTCAACTTCAAGATACAAGGTCACTGGGTCAGAGGGTCCAAACTTTTCAAGGCTCTTGAAACATGTTTGCAAATTGTTCTCCCCAAGGCCTCCTCCCTTTATGCTCTCACTGGCAGAGTGTGCAAGTGCCTGTCACAAGATACCCTTGCCAACATGCTGGCTGTGATGTTTACAGGAAAAAATGTTTTACCCAATTAGCCAGGACACATGAAGTGATAGAGTTTAAGCATCTGCCGAGAAGGAATTTGAGAAGTTTGGTTTAAATGTGGAAAACTGATTGCAATTGTCACAGATGGGGCACCTGTAGGGAAAAAGGAGGAAATTGTTTTCAACACTTTATTTCTATCAGGAGAGAAGGGTGTGTACCACAGAATCATGTATCTTTCAAAAAGAGATTGTGTAGTAGGAAATAGCTGTGCTGAGTTCTCTGTGGTGTTAACAGAGGAACAGATCAAGATCTCCAATTTTCTTCGTGCTCGTGCACTTAACTGGTGCTTATTTATGGAATATTTGGAAGAAAACAAAGTAAGGTATGAAAACCTAGTTTATAATGGTAGTAGATGACTTGATTTTTTAGACTTATTAACTACTAAAACAAAAGACCTAGAGCTAAATGACTCTAAGTCACCCATTGTGCTTGGTGACCCAGTGTCATCAAGATTAGACTTTCTTACTGATGTGACAAATACCTAAACACACTGAGCTTGAAACTGCATGGAATAAAACAAGGCTGTCACTGACTTGTTCAAGGAAGACATTCAGGTTGAACAAGAGGCGTAGAATCCCATTTTCCCATAGTCCAAAGGTTGGGGAAGTTTTGGGTCATTATTTCTTCAAATAGTTCTCAATCCCTTGCTCTATCATCTCCTTCTGGCACCCCTATGATGTAAATGTTGTTATGCCTCATGTTGTCATGAAGGTTCCTTAAACTATTATCATTTTCTTAATTCTTTTTTCTTTTTTGCTGCTATTATTGGGTGGTGGTGTGTTTTTTTTTCCTACCTTGTCTTCCAAGAAACTGATCTGATCCTCTGCTTCATCCAACCTACTGTTTATTCCTTCCGGGATAGTCTTCATTTCAGATATTGTATTCTTCATTTCAGACTGGTTCAACATTTTTTATGGTTTCTATGTCCATTTTCATCTTATAGCCATTGCTTTAAATTCTGTATCTGATAAGTCGTTTGCCTCCATTTCATTTAGATCTTTTTCTGGAGATTTCTCCTGTTCATTTGGGGCATATTTCTTTGCCTCCCCATTTTGGCTGCTTCTTCATGTTTGTTTCTATGTATTAGATGGATCTGTTATGACTCCCTGTCTTGGTGGGGGGCCTAAAGTAATAGATGTCCTTTAGGGCCCAGGGCTGCAGTCTCCTTGATCACCTGAACTGGCTGCCTCAGGAATGTCCCTCATGTGGGTTATGTGGGTCCTCCTGTTGTAATTGAGTCTCAATTGCTATTGGATTGTACATGCATCGGATATTGGATTGTACATGCATTGGATAGAATCGACCCTCAGGCTGGCTGACTGTGAAGCTCAATCCCAGATCAGTGTGTGAGATGCTGTGCAGAGGTTGACCACATGAAGTGGAATGTGCCTCTGCAGGGCTTGGTGCCTGCCAAGATCTCCTTTTGGATATGCCACATGTGAAGCTTACGCATCCTGCTCTGATGTTTTCTGAAGCCGGCCACTGGGTATGTTGGTTCTGGGCCTCTTGGGAGGGACTCTGGTGCAGGCCAATGTGATTGGCCCTGGGCAACCTGTTTGGGACTACAGATGATCCACAGTTTGTGGCTGCCTGTGCTAGGACTGGGTGTACATGGGAAGGACCGAGCTGTGCACCAAGTTGGCTTTTACCAGCACCAGCTCAGGGCAGTTCAGCAGAAGTCCCAAGGCTCTCCAAGATCCACCTCGCCTGCTACCACCAGCCACCTGCCTGTTGGGCTCAGTCACCAAAAAAGCCCCTGGCAGTACTCAAGTTGCACAAGGTAGATTCTCAGTGAGTCACCATGTAGGGGTGAGTGGTAGCCACCAGGTTCATACAAATTCAAACTCAGTGCTAGTTCTAGGTCTGAGGCCTTTCAGCAAATGTTCCTGATTTTAGTAAGTCTAGCTAACACTGCTGGGTGCTCACACACCTTTGTAAATAAAACAGTTTCCAAGAATAGTTTAGCCTGATAAAAACCTATATCCTCACTGAGTTAATCAAAATAGAACAATGACGAATATTTACTGGGTCTAAAGCTGTATATTTCTTTTCTAATTAATAAATATAATTGCTTTTCCAAAACATTTATATTATATTTTAATACATCTTAATTGCATATTTTTGAACAGCCTAAAGTTTTCATTTCCCATCATTGTATGGTAAGATCTGATACATATAGATAATATGCTATGACATACACAAGCTTCAGAGTACAATACGTCTAGGTACAAATCCTGAGCCCATCAATCCATGAAGGTCTTTTCTTGGCCTTTAATGTCCAACACGACTTAGCTGGGCCTGCCTTTCCAACCCCACCTTACTCACCGCGCTCCAGCCCTGCAGGATCTTTGCTGTTGCTCAAATACCTCCGGTCTGTTTTCCTTTTGCAGCCTTCACTGTTCCCTTTGCTTGGACTGCTCTTCCCTCATATCTTCACACCACTTTCTCTATCAATTCATTCAAGTCTCTTTTCTTTTTTTAAACTTATTTTATTTATTTTTTGTTACTCGACATGAATACATTTTATTTTTATTTGGGTAAAATATAACAAAATTTATTATTTCCAACATGTTTAAATGTATAGCTCAGTGGCATTATGTGCATTCACATTGTTGTGCAACCTTCACCTTTAACCATTTCTAAAATCATGTCCCTTTTCAAATGTTACCTCCTGGGAGAAAACTTCCCTGACCATTCAATCAAAGTGGCTCCCAACTTTAGTCACTGTCACATTACCCTACTTTTTTCCTTTCCTATCTAAAATCATAAATTCTATTCAATTATTTGCCTACTTATTTATTAACTCCCTTCCCCCTTGGTAAGCTTTACGACAGCAGGAACATCACCTGTTTTGTGCCCTGCTGCATCTCTAGCAGCTAGAACAGCTTCTGACACACAGTGGGTATTTAATAAATAAGTTGAATGAATGATTGAATAAATGAATGAGCAAATGAAAGCCATGATAACTCTCTGTACAAGTATGTGGGGAGTACACAAAAGGTGCACCTAATCTAAACTTGCAGTTGAATTGGAGCATGATCAAAGGCGATTTCCTAGAGGAAGGTGAACTGTGAGCTCAGTTTTGAAAGAAAGTAGGGAAGAAAGAAAGGATCCTAGGGAAAGGATACAGAGATATGAGGAGTAGAACACATCTACTGAAAACGAACACAGCTTGAATATTCAGGAAACTGCAGATAATCTGGAATGACTCAACAATAATCAACAATAAACTGAACAGGAGAAAATGGCTTCTGTGTGGTTGAAGGAGTTGAATATAGTCTCTGAAGCCCTATAAATGATTCAAGCCTCGAAGGTGCTAAAAACATCGTCTTTCTAAATGCCCCAAAAGGAGAATTTCCTTCCAGTAGAATTTCCAGCAGTATGGAAAGTTAAGAACATCATTATTAGGGAGTCTTCTCTTTAACATTCTCAGGGTGTGCCCTGTCCACCTACTTTCCACACCTACTCTTCCACGAAGATCTGACAGAGACCCAAGCCAGCCACTCACTGGGACATCTAACAAGATCCATAATTATAAACCAGATTCTCTGATGTGATTAGAGATAGATTCTGTATGGTGAGTTCACCTCACATAGCTACATTTAATAATATCCAATAATTGCTGTTGTTGCTATATGTGTCTTGGCAGATGTTTCAAGTGGTAGTTTTTCCACTTCTACTTGCCCAACAATAAACCAATTGCAAAAGATACAATTTCGCATGTGTATATTTTCATTGCTCCTACAATTGCCATTTTAAGAGCCATGTGTCTTCTGTATTTGAAGGGAGAAAAGGTACATGTTGCTTTGCAGCAGGTAAAATGTTCCAAACAAAAAACCACATTCATACTCCAAGGAGTTTGTAATCCAAAAAGCAAGAGTGGGCATGCTATGGAACGCTGCAGAACAATACCCACACGACACAGGCCGATGGAGCAGCAAATGGCCAACACAGCTAGAATGCTTTCTACACCATCCCCAAAATATTGCTGATCTTTGAACACTTCCCCTATTCAGGATACAGAACACCATCTAGTACCAGTAACCTCTACAAAGCCAAATGAGATATTTAAAGTGGCCTTGAATAAAGGTTATTTTCCAAAAGTGTGCAGGCCTAAAAAATAAAGCTTTTTGATGAAAAGTAAACTACTGCCCATGCACATTACCCTCCACCCTCAATGGTAACATACTCTGTCCTTGTTGTCAGAGGCAAATACAATTCATTGACTTTTCCTGATAAGATGATGCTAATCAATGCTTAAATGAAGATCTTAGGTAGTATCATTTGATGGGAAATAGGAAAATTGTTCATTTAGCATACGTTCATCAACCATTGACAATCTAGCACTGTTACTGCCTTCTTTGTTTCTAACATTTGGGGACAGTAAATAGAGAGGTAACTGGGATGTGATGGAACAATCATTGGAATGAGAATCAATTAGCTTTTGATTCCCATAAGTCACCTCATCTTTCCAAACTCCACTTTTCCTAACTATAAAATGGAAGTAATTACTTGTATCGATTTCACTAGAATGTTTAGAAATTAAATGAGACAGTATATATATTAAGGCATTTCCTAACCCAGCAAGCACTAAACGAATGTTAGATCTATTATGTAATGTCCATGGCTTCTGTGTTCTCCTAAATTTCCATGGAAGCTCTTCAAATGACCCTACGAGCGTACTTATTTGTTGTTTTTTAATAGATTTTACTTTATAACAGTTTTTGATTTACAGAAAAGTTGAGAAGACAGTAGAGAGACTTCCTATGTACCTGCATCCAATTACCCTTATCATTAACATTTGTTAGAATTAATGAGCCAATAGTGATACACTATTATGAACTAAAGTCCAGAGTTTACTCAGATTTCCTTAATTTTTCCTAATGTCCATTTTCTTTTCCAAGATGCCATGTCATATACCACATTACATGTAGTTAACATGTCTTCTTAGGTTACTCTCTGCTTTGATATTGTCTTGGACTTTCCCTGTTTTTGATTACCTTGATAGTTTGGAGAATATTGCTCAAGTATTTTGTTAGGATGCCCCTCTATTGCAATTTGTATGATGTTTTTCTCATGACTAGATTGTGCTTATGGGTGTGGGGGAAGATGATCACAGAGGTAAAGTGCCATTTTGACCATACCATATCAAGGGCACAAACTATCGATATGATTTTGATGTTGATATTGGACTTAATCATCAGTTGAGGTATGTTTGTCAGGTTTCTCTACTGTAAAGTTACTCTCTTTCCCTCTTTCTGTACTGTATCCTGTAGAGGAAGTCACCAGGTGCAGTCCACACTTAAAGAATAGAGAATTATGCTTCCCCTCTCTGGGTTGTTTTTACCCAATAAAAGTAGTATTTCCTGTGGCATATAGCCTGGCCACTTGCATTAGGGAAAATTGAGGCTCAAAGATATTTCCAAAAAGCTAATAGGAACTAATGCTTTTTTTTTGGAAGAAAAACTACAGTAAGGATAGTTTTCCATCCCAAACCTTGAAAATCATAGTTCCCATTTTTCCTTCAAGATAAGTTTTACCTTAAAGGGAAAAAAAAGTATGTTTACATTATTAGGTTTGCCATTGAATGCTTGAGAGGGCCTGTCTTCTTCATATGGTCCTGTTTTTTTTCTTCCTCTACTTTCCCTACTTTTATCTGCACCTTCCCTAAAAGGAGAGCTCCTGCATTCATTTCTTCTTTTAGATTTTATCCACCATGATACTTCAAATATGTTGCCTGTATAATTTTCTGAGATTAAAAAAATTAGAGTCCAATCTTCTCTCTAAGGGAATATTACCTTTGAAGTTCAGGAAGGCATCAGAATCAAAGTGAAATCTACAATTTACTTCCTTACAACAAATTCTGGGAAGACAAAACTAACAAGATACAAAAGGAAAAATCTGTTTCAAACTGATAATAAAGATGCTGTAATGAATAGAAATAAAAAAAATATGATGAAATCTGAATAAAAGTTACTTGGTTTACAACAATTGCATTTCCCTAAACCTCAGCAATGTGGGGCAGCTGAAGTATGTAAATCTCAACTGTCTGATTCAGCCTTCCCTGGGCAAACTCCATTTCTCAAATACTAGTCTCTGTGGCAGAATAAAAACAGTAAACATACAAATACACACACTGAAACCTGACACAGGGAATTTAAATGGACTAAACTATGTCATTGATATTTGTTTTAAATGAAAGTTATGTGAAGGCAGTAACATTTTTATAAAGATAGCCATGTAGATACACAATATTTGCCATTTTTCCCTATCAAAAATATACACATATCCAGGAAAGAAACTTGGCATTCAGCTAACATACTATTAAGACAATTTTTTAAAAATGTTTAAAGATTTTATTTATTTATTTTTAGACAGAGTGGGAGGAAGAGAGGAAGAGACAGAGAGAAGCACCAATGTATGGTTGCCTCTCAGTGCCCCTCATCAGGGACCTGACCTGCAACCCAGGCACGTTCCCTGACTGGGAATCGAATCAGCAACACTTTGGTTTGCAGGCCGGTGCTCAATCCCCTGAGCCACACCAGCCAGGGCGAGACAAATTTCTTTAACAAAGAGTAATAGAAATTAAAAGTTATCTTAGTTACAGGTAATACAGTATAAAGGAAAGGATACTTGTTTTAGAACTGGAAAGACTTGAATTCAAATGCTAGTCTCACCATTCACTAGCTATATGACTTTAAGTGAGTTACTTAACTTTTCTGCATCTCGGTTTCCTCATCTATAAAGACACAGTAGGCCTACTCTGTGGGCCTACTCATTGTATCTAATTGCTATGACAATTAGAGGCAATGTAGGTTAGATGCACAGCAAAAGCCCAATTAACACATAGCCAGTTCTGAATTAAAAAGAGAGGAAGACTATATTATTCTGATCCTCACAGAGTTTAAATTTAGTGGAAGAAATGCAGATTAATCAAGAAAACTAACCAAAATTAACCAAAAACTGAAATTATAAAATTATCAAAATAATTAATTCTGCAAAGCAATTTAGACAGAAGGTAGGTTTCCTCGAGAAAGTGATGACTGAAGTAAAAGAAATCATTGCAATAAAGCCCTGAGGAAGAGGGACTGAGACAAAGGACAAAGGAAAGAGAATATGCAAAGCTTCTGTGATGGGGGAGATGATGGTGCTTTTAAGGAAGTGGAGTTCAGGCTCAAGGGACAGCAATATGGAAGGGGTGGCAGGAGCCAGAACAAGCAGGGTCATAGAGGCCATTTGAAGGGTTTTAGTCCTCGCCTTACAAATAATGCAAAGCCACTGAAACTTTTTAAAAAGATTTATTTATTTATTTTTAGGTAGAGGGGAAGGGAGGGAGAAAGAGAGGGAGAGAAACATCAATGTGTAGTTGCCTCTCACATGCCCCCTACTGGGGACCTGGCCCAAAACCCAGCCAAGTGCCCTGACTGGGAATCTAACCTATGACCCTTTGGTTCATAGGGTTCATAGGCTGGCGATCAATCTGCTTAGCCACACCAGCCAGGACCACTGAAAGTTTTTGAGCAGAGCAGTGACATCATCACATTTTTAAAAAGGCTCACTCAGCTGTGGGAGAGGATATAGGAAGCCCTGAGGAGGCCAAGGAACAGGCTCAACAGGGGATGAAGGAGGCACCAGAAAAGTACATGTAGGCCCAGAGAGATTAAGTAATGGAGCAAGAATTATTTGTAAGGCAGGTCCATCTTTTTCCAACTTCTGTGTTCTTTAACCTTACATGTTATAATAAAATACTAAATACCTTCGATGAACAAGTATAGATAGCAGGATGCTTGTGGTATAGCCTGTTGAGTAAAAAAGTTTCCCCAGCATCCAGCACTTAGGTTTATTCCCAGCAACATAATTAAATGGAGAAAATGGAGTGGACTGGATCGAACAGCAGCCTTCGCAAGATACACGAGGAAGGGAGACTCAGGGTGGTGGGAAGGATACTAGAAGGGAAATTAGATATCCAAGTTCTAGTCCCAGCTCTGCCTCATACATTTGGACAAACACGTCTCTTCTTCTCTTCAGACCATTCCCAACTGTGAAATGACCAAGTGGAACTAGCTGACCCCTAGGGTCCTTTTCAGCACAAACGTTTCTTTAACTATGGGAGCCACATCTATGAACTATGAAGACAGTTTATTACAGTGGTTGAGAATGCAGTTACTGAAGCCATCATAGGAGCAAACAATAAGTGCTTACCATGGGCCATTGTTCTAAGCATTATATATAAATAGCCCTGATCTTCCCAAATCTTGTGAGTAGGAACTGTTAATACAATCATCCACTTCATTGTATAGTTGAGAAAGCACAGGCACAGAGATGTTAAGAAGCTTGCTCAAGGCCGCATAATCACTAGGAGGCAGAGACAGGATTTGAATGTAGTAGTGTAGCTATAATACACATGTCTTCTTGGGATACCTGGGTTCAAGTGGCTCCAGTGTTTTCCAGCAGTCTGAGTCTCTCTGTGCCTATGTTTTCTTATCTATAAAATGGCAAAGTTAATAGCTCTGATCTACAAGTCTTTCATGAGGACTCGCCAAGGATATACATATACATATGGCATGATTAGAAAAACAGTACCTAGAATATAGTAAGTGCTCAGTAAATGTTAGGTGTTATTATTAAATGGTAGCCCAAGGAAGAATGTACACCTACATTTTGGGAAACATTCATTGACAAGAATGACTCATTCTGACCCCAAGCTTTCATGGTGTTATGGTGTTCCAAACACACATACACACACACAAATAAAGAGGCAAACTTTAAACACTATGAGACCCTGCAGAGGATAGGTGTTTTCTGTTCTATGTGAAAGATTTCTCCTATATGTTTATTTTTATTTATGCCATCACTAAACACTTGAAACTAGAAAAAAAACATGGTGATGGTAAATAAAACAGCCTAGGTACAAAATATCATATTGTTCCCATACCTAATCCAATATGATTCAAATTAGGTTTGGAATTCCTTAGTATTACCATTAATCAATTTATTGGATCCCAACCAGCGTTTAGAAGAAACGAAGTAATAGAATAGTGTGGAGTTGAATAGAAAATATCATAGTGTATCTCAGGTAGTAAATGTAAGTATTGCTTTATAAAACCTTTGTTTCAGAGGGAGATGAGGGAAAATAAATGTTTTACTTCTCAGTTTTCAGAAAGTTTAAATAACACTGAGCTAGATTATTTATTCATTCAACAAACACTCAGTATGTGTAATTTGTGTTAAGCATTCTGCCAAGAAATAATTAATAGAGTTTCAGCTTTACCAAGTTCAAAATAAAATGGGAAAAACTGATATTCAACAAAACAACACTGAATCTTATGAGGCCTGAGCTTCCCTCCCTAGGAAAGGAGTGATATTTAGGAGGGAAGGAATGTTTGAAATTGCCGCAGTATCATAGAAACTACGTGGCTGGGGAAAGGGTGCTTATTCTGAAATGGTTGATGGTAGCTTGGAAAATTTTCCTGGTTTTTAGATTTACCTTAACTAAAAAATTATAACATTTACCTGGCCAGGGAACACCTAAACAGTAAGATATGAATCACAACCTATGTAGCTGATTTAGTGTATTTTCTTGCTTTCTGACAGATTTTATTTCCTCTGGAACACTGGGCAGGGACATAGGGTAACATGGGAGAATATTAGATCTTGTCTGTTCCTTTTCCTGTAGATCCTATCATTATGGGTTAAAAATAGAAGCTGTTGAATTGTGGGAACTGGATATAGTTAAAACCCCACTATAATTAATGCAGGGGCCCCACAGATTGTTAATGAGGCTGTTTGTATTAGCACCTGCTCCTGGAAGAGTCTGGTGTGAGCCCGTCAGCAGCCTGGCCCCTTGAGTCAATTAGAGGGAAATAGGAGTAGAGGGAGGGATCTCCATACTGCCTCCTCGGTGTTTTCTGACAGTTCCTGAATTGGTGTTTTTATTTGCCGTTTATTTTGTTGCGCTCACTCTGTGTAAGAGACTGGGCTAGATGTTAGAGGAGACAGAAAGGTGAGAGACACAGCCCTTGCCCACAAAGAACATACACAGATGGACAAGGCTTTTCCACAAGGGATAGAAGCTCAAAGCATTTGTGGGGCAACAGAGTTCAGCATGAGAATACTGACCTTGGAGTGAATCTTGGTCCTGCCACTTTCTAGCTCTGTGGCTTCAGGTGAGGGTACTTAACATTTCCAAGACTCAGTCTCCTTATCTGCAAAATCAAGACATTTGGGTACTTATGAGAAGTAAATGACAGCCAGGGGTGGAGCATATCACTGAGTGAATTGTAGGTGCTCAGTAACTGAGCTGACTACACAACCAAAGTACCTGCAAAGAAATGCCAATGAAATGCTTCAGAGCTTCAAAAGAGGGAAGTATATCAGAAAAAAACATCTTCAAGGAGGCATCTGAAATGAACCTTATTTCAGGATTTGTCTGATGTTAAAAGGAGGCAAAGCAGTAGGGGAGAAATATTTCCAGGGAGGAATGGCATAAGCAAAGGCCTAGAGGCAGAAAAAACTGAGACATTCCAACCAGTAGATGTGGTTTTGCTGGGAATTATAGTTACGTAAATGAATGCGTCAGCCTCCAACCTCAGAAAGCTCATAGTCTAGATGGAGACAGACACCCACGCTGAAATTAACAAAGTAGAGTGACAGCACCTGTGACCTGTACAGGACCGTGCAGGGGATGTGGGAGTCCAGTGGAGGCCCCAAGCTAGGGCTGACCAGGTGCAAATGACAGAAGATGAAGAGGATAGGACAAGCTTCTAGGGTGGCAGGGAAAATGCTATCTGTATGGCTGATGCTCAGTAGAAATGCCAGTCAGAAAATCATACTCGGCACATAGGATAGGACCTATGAGTAAAGAACATGATGAAAATAAAAACTGAATCTGTAGCAGTGCAAGAGTAAGAGAGTTGACCAGGGGCAGGAGTGAAAAAGAAAAGTGGCAGAACTCTAAAACATACAGGTGGTGCCATTAAGTGTCATGATGAAGCCTGGGGTTGACTGAGAAACTGGGTGGCGGAAGTGGAGGGAAAGTGAGTCACTGGAGAGGAGGCGTTCAAGGATTGGTGGGATTAAATGATTAAAGAGATTACCGTTGATTGACTTGGAGGGCACAGACAGAAGAAAGGCTATGTGGAAGAGGTCAAGAGCCAGGTGTAAAAATCACCTAGAAAAGCGGGGTTATGTCCTGCAGGGCAGTAGATGATCTGGGTGTTTGAAATGTGCTAGATACTTGCCATGGAGCACTTGCTTTAGATTCATTACAGTATCTCTACTGTCGGTTTGGACATTGGTTAGGTGCTGTGACAGGAAGGTCCCAAATAAGTGTATTCCTTTGCCATGTAAGTCTGAGTTGGTAATCCCTGGCCCAAATGACAACACTAATCATCCAGGTCCCAGGGCCTGTTTGTGTTGTTGTCCTGCCAACTTGTATGTCAGCTCCCACCGTAACGGCCGCATTCCTATCAGCTAGAAGGAAGACTCAAAGGGTAGTGTGACCAAGAGTCACACAGAGATCAAGATTCAAGGGGAAGAGAATTACAGTCCCCTCTTGGTAAAGGAGTAGAGCGAGGTCACGCTGCAGAAGAGCAGGTGGGATGGGAGATGTTATAGCCACATTTGGATAAGACAATCTGCCACACGTTATAATAAATGACCTTTAACAGAATGTTGCCCAGGTTAGTAAATATGAGGAATCTGTAGAACAAATGGCCTTGAGTAAAATGGATTCCATTTACTTATTTTACTCATTTTAATTCATTGAATAACCCTGTAAGGTACATTTAAATGGCACCCTTATTTTACAGATAAAGAAAGTAGATAACTTCCCCAAGATTTCTGAAACAGTTAGCCATGGAGCTGGGGTTTGCAGGCTGGACTCCCAAGCTTGTACTCTTTCCTGGAATGACACAGCCTCTCTTGAAGCCTGACATCCGAGAGAATGCAACAGAAAAGCAAGATTCACCTTTCCTCTCACGAGGACACAATAAATACTTGTCAAATTGAACTGAATTAAATCAAACTACTAGAGGAGAATCATAGAAACAAAATCCAAAAGATGTGCATAAAACTAAAGTTAGCTTTGAAAGAAACACATTAGCTAATGAAATAAGCTTGATGTGAACACTATTTCTTCATTCACTGGTATCTACACAACATATATTTACTTTTTAAAATTATTTGTTCCCTGCTCCATTCTAAAAGGATTCAGGCATACATGTTGAACTAGAAGTGTTAGTAAAACGAAATAATACTGGGAGATTTTAGTTATCACATTAGCATGCTGGAAATGACCAGTAGATGGTAGCCCTTGCCATTGGTAAGAGCGACTGTCAGAGAGCCCGGAGAACTGTTATTCCTGGATCGGCTTCTCGCCAGCTGTGTGAACTTGCACAAATCACTGAGCTTCTCTGGTCCTAACTTTTACTCCTTGTCAGTTAAACGAGGAGAATATCAATGGTGTCTAAGATCCTTTGCAGCATTAAAACCTACATGAACACCAAGTACTCTTCGTCTTATCATTTCCTGCATCATGATTTGCTGTGTTATTTTCTACCACTAAGCAATTAATTATCCAATCCATTAAGTGTAAACTGCAACTGTTAAAGAGCAACTAAGAATAGTTGAAACTGTTAGAGCAAAGGCTCTAATCAAACATTTCTGAACATATGCTCATGGGCTTACTTGAAAACAGCACTTATTCATTGTTCTCATTAAAATCTCATGTGATGAAATAGTAGAAAATGTACAAATTCTGTTATATTCGTAACAGTCAATGACATTACAATGTAGCCTCATTCCAGCAATGAAATACACAATTTACTTCACAATTATGTAGAGTAGGTCTTTTTTAAAAGGTTCTATGAAGCTTCTATGCTGTCTTTCACCTTCTAACTCCTACTTGTTCTTCAAAACCCAATTCTAGAATTATTTTTTCCAGAAATCTTCCCAGACCCTCCCTCCCACCTTCCCCTTCTCTTCCAGGCTGCTTTTGTTGCCCTTACTCTGTGCTCTCACAGTCCCTGGTGATTCTCTTTATTTGAGTTCTTATTACACTGTTACATTGTATTGCCCTTGTCTGTCATTTCCTCATCTCTGTCTGCTCAGACTGTGTGGTCTTCTCAAGGACAAAGGACAACTTTATTGCCAGTGGTTAGCATAGGCTCTAGACCTACTAGTTGTAGTAGGTGCTCAATGAATACCTACTGAATGAATGAATTCTTTCCTTCCCTTTCAGGAGATGTTGATGATGAGGACAATAGATGCATTTTCTATCTTACATCAAATTCCAAATTTTCTCAAATATCCATACCTTCACACATACCTGTTCTTCTATCAATGTGCATAGCTGGACCCTTTTTGAATGTTGCCAATGCAGAGGGAAAGGGAAAAGAGAGGCAACTTGCATTAAGTGATTACACGCTTTTTCCATTAACATTAAAAATCTTCTTCATAACAACCTATGCAGTATTATTATTACCTCTGTTATACAGAAACTGAGGCTCAGAGAATTAAAGAAACTTGCCAAAGATCACAGGCCTCCTGAATGACAGAGGTGGGATTAATCTGACTCCACCTAATGCCACACTGCCTCCCCAGGGAGGAGAGGGAGTGGTGGGAAGTGGGGGAGAAGCTGTGGGGGTGGAAGGTGAGGATACGGTTTCAACCTCTTGCATATTTTAAAATTGATATATTGTCCAAGTTGATGCTTACTAACTCCAAATATTAGTCCTTTACCTGAAGGTTAAGCAACAAGTGCTCCCCAATATAACTAATAGCTCCAGTCCTTCCCAGTCATTATTTGAGCCCTGAAGGTTGTACAGATGCTATTGTTAGGTCGGTTCTCATTAAGACGGAAATAGGGCGGGACAAGGGAGGAGTGTAACAAATCAAATCCTCAGGTCCAACCAACCAGATAAACAAAGAAACACAGGTGCCATTATAATTAAGGTGCACAATGAGCTTGTAACGCCTTTGTGCGAAGATTCAGGACTTTTAAAGAAAAATAGCATTACTCAATACAGGAATTGCCTTTCAAAGGAAGAAAGTAAGTTTCCATACTCTTACTACCTGCTTTGTTACATGAAATTGACTGTCCTAGAGCCACAATATGACTTGTAATTGTAAAATTATCACAGATTCTATTTATGGCTTGTACTGGGAAGAAATACAAATTAACATTGTACTTTGGATAATTTAACATGATTCCAAAACACTTGTGTGTGTGTGTATTAGCCTAAAGTACATCTTCAATTGAAGAGAAACTCTTTTTTTTTTTTTGGCCTGTGGCATGATTCTTAATCTTAGGTAATTTGCTCTATTTATCAGATTTTTATAAGTAGTATTACCTTAACATATTTAATCATAAAATTGAAGATATATTATTTTTATCTTTGCTTAGAATTTTTCAATTATTTTTAAAAGACCTTATAAATCCAGGGAATATATGACAAAATTAAGTCCTAAATATGGCAGATCCTTTTCTTTATAGAATTCATGGATGAACTGACTTTGTTAAAGTTAAGATGGAAAGAATTAGTATAATTGCATGTCTTGTGTCTTGATTGACCTCTGTTTTAGTAGTGTAAGCACATGTAAGTGCAACGTGGGTTTCTTTTAAGTGGAGGCAGCTCCCTATTATAAATTCTGACAGATTGTGCACTTACATAAATTTTTGGCATTAATAACAGTATGTTTGCAATAAAAGGAATGTGTACTAAAACCTTTATATTAGTGTAAAATAAAACTTAAAATTTGTAAAATGTATAATAATCTTTTAAAATTCTAAGTATACTAGGTACTGTTATTGCTTTCTCTGTGTTAACTCATTGAATATTCAACACAACCACCATGAAATCGGTTCTAATATTATGCCCACCACACAGACAAAAAAAAACCCCAAAAACTGAGGCACAAAGGAGTTAAGTAACTCATCCAAGATTACATAGCTAATAATTGGTAGTGCTGAGATTCAAGCCAAAGCAAGCTTTAGAGCCCATGTTCTTCCTGAACACAGGAAACAGCCAAATTAGGTTCCCCAGAGAGGTGATTTGAGTGATTAGATAGAGCAGAACTTGCTATAAGGGTTGAGCCTAAGTTATTTAAAAAAACATGTGTGAAGTGTATCTCTCTATCTTATCTATCTGGCATCTAAACTGTTAGGCTAAGTGCTGTAAATGATCTCGTGTATTTAATCTTCACAATCACACTATGATGTATATATCTAGCTGTGTAAATGGGTAAGTTATTTAACTTCCTTCAATTTAACCCTCAATTTTCTCATCAGCTGTGGTTACGAGACTTTACAGAGTGCTTACTTAGTACAGTGCCCAGAACAATGTAAACTCTTAATAAATGTTAGTTATTATCAGTACTGTTTTTAGGCTTAGAAACTTAAATAACTTGTTCAAGGTGACACACCTTTAAGAGGGCAAAGCTAAGATTTGGAACCCACCTCTAATTAATACCCTAAGTACAAGTGGTTAAGACTGTTCTTTACTGTGTGAAACTGCGCTGAATTCTTGACTGCTAGCCCTTGCCGCAGTGCTTTGCTCTTTGTAGGTACTTTGATAATAATCAGAGATAGTAATCAGACGTTAAAACAAATTTCATTTTAATTCCAAAATAATAGTTACTATTGGCATTTTAAAAAATACAGAAAAGCAAAAGAGGGAAGCATAAAATTCACTCATAATCCCACCTTTCAAAATAATCACTGTTACACTTTCAAAAACAGGGTCATTCTGAGATAAAATTTTGTGACCTGCTTTTCTCACTTTGAAATATATTGTGAATGTCTTTCCATGTTGATAAATATTCATTGACTAGATCACTCTTAGTGTCTGTAGAATATTTCATTGTACAGATGATCAGTCTCCTTTGCTGACTATTAAAGACAACAATTTTTCCATATTGCAAAGAATGCTGCAGCCAATAAACATAGAGTCAAGTCTTTGAACACATTAATAACTATTTCCTTCAGACAAATTTATAAAAGTGGAACTGCAGGGTCAAAGGATATGGCTTAGCAGAATTTTGAGTTGGTATCTCCCCATGTGCCCAGGAACAAAACTCTTTTATATTATGCAGTCAAAGGACACGATGGGAAAAACAGCTCTTTTAGCCATTAGGGATTGTTCAATTTTAAGGCTGCACTGAGAATGAAATCATTTAATTCTTGAATTAAATGGGATATTCCATGGAAAGTGCACATAATAAGTGCTCAATGACTAATAGTTACTTTTATATTTGTGTCTTTTGTCATTCCAAGTCCTTTTACTACCTAGTCTTCCTCTTTACTTTATTTGGGTCAGTTTGAAGGTCTGAACAGATAAAATCCTAAAAACAGGGAAAACTTCAGCATCCCAAGAACTGTGAAGTAAAGCAATATACCAAGGATCATGAGAACTTTTACAATTTTTCCTCTTGATTCTCTTGTGACCTGGGGCAGGTCATCTCTGTACCTCAAAACCTTCACTTATAAAGAGGCAGCAAATAAAGTGACTATTTCAATGTTTCCATTCTAACACTATGGTGCTAAGTAAGTTTACTTCAACCCAGGAAAATCTTCATTTCCTGTATTTTTTTTAATTTATTTTTAGAGAGAGGGGAAGGGAAGGGGGAGAGGGAAGGAAGGGGAGAGGAAAGGAAGGGGAGAGAGAGAGACAGAGACATCACATGAGACAATAACATCCATTGATTGCCTCTTGAATGTGCCCCAACCTGTGACCCAACCTGCATACTAGGCATCTACCCTGACCCAATGGAACCACCAACCTATCACTTTGCAGGAAGACACCCAACCAACTGAGCCATGCAGGTCAGGGTCCTATATTTTTAGCAAAGGTAGATTTTCTGTAGGCAATATTAGTGGGCATTCTCAACAACCTAAGGATCTGAGAATTTCTGAGCCCTGAGAGTAGAAGTTTTTATCAGCGAGGCCAAGGAAACCCCTTTCCTACATTAAATGAACATCATATTACCTAGCAGCAGACTAATAGTTCTGTGGTTTAGGAGGCCACAGAGTAACTGAAACATTTTTACCTGAAATCACAGTGCACCAAAGTCTTGGTCATTTTGTTTGGGGTTTAGCGATCTCAATCTTTGTCTCCATTTTTCACTTTGAACATATCTTAGACACCGATCAATTGGCCAGACATGGCTTGAAGGATCCACTTAATAATTAAGGTGCCCACACACTCTGCTGGGAACAGACCACCTTCTCAACATTCCTTTGCCCAGAGGGTAAGATTTATTCTAAGGGTTCCAAACTGGTCATGTTTGTAAAACCTCAGGGTGTGTTTTTGCCAATAACATTTGTCCAAATGGTGTTGGTAGACTTGAACTGCAAAGAATTTTACTACACTTAAAATTTAAGCACAGTTAGCAGTATTGGAGAAAAGGGAGATTTATTAGATCAACTTTTGGAGCATGACTTGATGTTAAGCCCAGAGCTAGGCACGAAGGCCATGACGGAACTTGACTCTCAGGGATAAGCCCTCCGCCCCTGCGCAGGCGCCCCCTGGAGGCGGCAGTGACAACGGCGGGGGTGGCGAAGCGGCGCTGAGCCGAGGCTGCGAGCCGGCAAACCCGAGAGCCTGCTAACTCGCTGCGACTCCGTAGACCTTCTCCCGCCCGCCGCGCCACGCCCAGCCTCTGCCACCTCGAGCCGGACCACTCCGCGGAGACGATGCGCCTCAAGAACCAGGTAGCGGATCGCGGGGCCTCCCCGGCGCCCGCAACGCCCCGCCCACCTGCTGTCACGGGCGTTGGCGGCCGCGGGGCCACGTGGCCGCGACTGTGCTGTTCTGGTCCCCTAGCCCCGCCACCTCGACTCCCAGGGACAGGGAGTGGGCCCTTGTAGGAGGGGGTCGCCCCCCGGCGCCTTTGGGGCCACCCAACCCCACCACCGAGCAGCAGGGGACTCTCCGCTGCCCGTCTGGCGTGAATGGCCCCGCTCACTCCATCGCCCGCCTCCCAGACTTCCGGGGCCCCAGAGACAACCGAAACTTGGGTGGCGCGTGTCCCTCCTCGCCCCAACCGTGCAGCCCGGAGAAGCCACAGCCTCGTGCCACTGCCCTCTGCGCCTTTCCTGAGCTATCTTCGGAGTGGCTTTGCTGAACTATCTGGTGGCGCCAAAAAGTCCAGGCGGCTTGGAGCGAGCAGGGTCCCAGGGTGGTGGGCGGGTGCGCGCGGATCCTCTGGGGGCTCCTCCGCGTGACTGCCGCTAACCGTGGAGGAGCACCACCCTCCAGGGCTTTTCCCGCATTAGAGCCCGCCGTGTACCTGGACCTCGGGGTAGTTCTAGAGGACATTAAGAGGGCACTTCTTTTGTACTAAGCGGTGCTCTTGTTCGGCGGAGGAATAAAAGGAGGCTCAGATGTCGGGGAAGATGTATTTGTGTTGTAATTGCTGTCTCTTTTTGGGCTGGGGATTGTCAAACGTTTGGGATTTGGTAAACACACGTTTTTAAGTCTTGAACCTGCGGGAGACTAATTCGTTCTAAAAGAGAGAGAACCCCTCCCTAAATAAATTCGTTAAGGGGTTTAGGGAGACCACAGGGAAACTGAGGAGGGACTTTTAGAAAACAACTCCAGTTTGGGGGAAAATTAGTCATACTGATTCCCAAGGTGTAAACTGGTACTATGCAAGGGTGGTAATTATAATATCTGTCCTCTGGGGAATCAAATACCCACCTCCACAAAACTGTTTGGCACCAGCCATGTGGGTTCCTGAAAGCCTACCTGTGCCCCTTACGTAGCTGCTTTATTTTAATAGAATCTCTTAAAGAAGCTGTTTTACATTACCCTCCTGCATTTGTGTGCCTAGTTTCTTATAATACTTGCAAATGACACTGAACAAGCATTAACCTCAGTCATTTCAGAATGTTTGATGTTTTAAGTGAGATGTGAATGGAGCTCCATTCATGAGGGAAGTAGTCTGTGTGAAGTGTTTTGTAAATGTGAGTGGGTTGAGTTTAAAACACTGAATAAAATTAATGTAACTAGGAATGAAAAGGTTCAATACAGATATTTGCCTCCTGGCTTCTCTAAGAAATTGACAGTGCAGTGCTGTTCATAGCCTGTGGCTCCTGGGTGTGGTGGACCATGGTCCTGTGGTTGACCAAGAGCAAGTGGGAGGTTTGACTCCTTCCTTCACTTTCCAAAGCACTAACTCTGTTGCGGGGCTAATGGGGTTGTGACCCACACACCTGTACAGAGGATTTCCCCCCTCTCCTAATTGGTCTAGAAATACATGAGGGATTTCCATGCAGTTGAAGAACTCGTAAGTAATCCCCTTTAATTTCCATTAGTGTTAGCCTCTGAAACCTTTGCTTGCTTGTTAAAATATATGGTACTTGGTTATGTTTGTAATAGAGGTGGGGCTATGAGTTTGAGCTGGTGGCCTCATTACTTCCATTGCTAGTGTGTTTTTCAAATTAACAGGAAACTCATTAGCATTTGTGTAGAGGTGATACAGTTTCACATGAGGGATTCTAATAAGAATATTTGTATTTTAAAAAATATTTTATTTGTATTAATAAAAAGATTTTATTTTTAGAGAGAGGGGAAAACAGGGAGAAAGAGAGGGAGAGAAACATCAATGTGTGGTTGTCTCTTGCATGCCCCCTACCAGGGACCTGGCTCACAACCCAGGCATGTGCCCTGACTGGGAATCAGACTAGTGACCCTTCAGTTTGCGGGTTAGCACTCAATCCACTGAGCCACACCAGCCAGAGCCAATTCATATGTTCTTGGTTCAGGTCTGATCCCACCTCTTAGTTGTTATATGACCTTGCATGCATAATTATTTCTTGGTCTTCCCCTAATCCCTTCTTTTATTTCAAAGAGACCAATGGGGATAGTGCCAACCTTTGACGTGGAAATTAAATGGAATACTGTGTATGTACAGTGCCTGGCATGTGAGCATTCAGTAAATACTCATGTTAACCATCCATAAACAATAGTCATTACCATTGGTGCTATTATATCTGCTTAAAAATAAGTACCTATAGTTGGAGAGAGAGACTGACTGCAAACAGGCACAAGGGAACTCTCTGGGGTAATTAAAATATAATACTATATCTTGATTGGGATGTTGACTACAGGGTTTATCACTTTGTCAAAACTCATCAAACTGAATCCTTAAGGTATGTGCATTTTATTACTTCTCAAAATTAAATGAAAAAAATTAACCTCCAAATGTGTAAGTTTGTATGTTTTGGGAGGTGGGAGTTGATATACTAGTCTAATTCTGCATAATCTGGTGATTTACTTCCAGAAATCCCTCTGCATATATGCATATTTTCTTTGTCAGGTACATGGCTAACTTTGTCTTCACATGGTCTTTTCTCGGTGTTTCTGTGTCCTAATCTCTTTGTATAAAAACACCAGTTACACTGGATGAGGGCCCACTTTTTTTTTAATAGTTGTTCAAGTACAGTTGTCTCCATTTTCCCACCACCACTTTCCCCTGCCCCACCCATCTCCCCTCCCTCCCTCAATCCTACTCTCCCCCTTTGGCTTTGTCCATGGGTTCTTTACACATGTTCCTTGACCACCCTACCTTTTCTTTTCCCCATTATCCCGCTCCCTACTCTCCTGTGGTTACTGTCAGTTTGTTCTTTATTTCTGTGTCTCTGGTTATATTTTGCTTGATTGTTTTGTTAATTAGGTGCCACTTATACTTGAGATCATATGGTATTTGTCTTCACCTCCTGGCTTATTTCACTTAGCATAATGCTCTCCAGTTCTATCCATGCTATCTTGAAGGGTAGGAGCTCCTTCTTTCTTTCTGCTGTGTAATATTCTGTTGCGTAAATGTACCATAGTTTTTTGATCCACTCATTTACTGATGGGCATGTAGGCTGCTTCCAGCACTTGGCTATTGTAAATTGTGTTGCTATGAACATTGGGATGCATAGGTTCTTTTGAATTGGTGTTTCAGGATTCTTAGGGTATAATCCCAGCAGTGGAATTGCTGGGTCAAAAAGCAGTTCCATTTTAAAATTTTTTGAGGAAATTCCATACTGTTTTCCACAGTGGCTGCATCAGTCTGCATTCCCATCAACAGTGTACTAGGGTTCCCTTTTCTCTACTTGTATAACTTCATTTTACTTTAATTACTACCTCTTTAAAGAACCTATCTCTAAATGCAGTGATATTCTGAGGTACTGGAGGTTAACACCTCAACATATGAATTTTGTGGGGACGCAATTCAGCCCATGCCATCTAGTAAAAAACTAGCAAGTCAGATTTTAACTCTTGATTTGGAACAGTTCAGATTGAATCTAAATGTATTTCTCTGTTGAAGTAAGAAACCCAAACATATTCATCAGGTACACACGCACACGCACATGCAAACTTTTTACGTATGAGGCTAATTACAACTGAAGTAGATTAAGGTCACTGTCCAAGGTGAGTTTAATGTGTGACAGGATCCACTAAAAATCATGTCCTTCACTGATTAAGAAAGACGGCTGTGCGGTGCCTTCCTGGTCTTTCTGACTCTGTAGCACTTTGGGTGCTGCAAGTAGGAAGGTTTGGCTTCTGGAAAGGAACCGTTTACCTCTTTGATACCTTCATACCTAGTTCTATCATTTGAGGTTTTTGTTGGACTTCCCAGTATCTCTGGAACAAAATAATTATACTAGTCCCTCAATGCATAGTTTCTACATATTCAAGCAATAAATTTTTGGATCCAAATTTACTTCACAGGGAACCTATGCTCACTCAGAGCCTGGCGATGGTTTACGCAGAGGTGTACCTGAACTGGGTACACCTCTTCAGGGCTTACTCCCCTTACCAGATTGAAGTTCACCTCAGTCACACCTGTTCATGCATCAGGATGTGATATTTTATCCACAGAAAAGAAAGAAATCTCTAAACGTATGTTGTGCAAAAATGGCTCCCAAATGCATTATGTGTGTTACTACCAGTTTGTTCTAATTTGCACAGCCTCTGAACAACTGGCAAAGTGGCTAGTGTTGACGTGGCAGCTGCCACGGAATCCCCAGGTGCTTTAGGAATTTTTACATTTTATTTATGTAATGACAGAGTTTACAGTTATCCACAGTGTGTTAATTACAAACACTTATTATCTATGGTACCAGCTTGATGCTTGATTTTATATTTCCTTTAATAGAAATGTTGCAGCGTTTACATTTAATTATAATGGGGATTAATCATCACTTATATGAGTTTTCACCTACAAGCAAAACATTTGGAACAAATTATAGTTGAGATGAGGCTATTAGACTTAAAATACGCCAACATAGCTTTCTTTTTTCAACTTTTAAATTTTCCATGAACAAAAACTTGATAATATCATTGAGCCTCCTGACATGATTCCACATGACTGGTTGGATGGTTGATTGATTGATTCATTCATTCATTCATTCAATGAATATCTGTATGGGCCAGTCTAAGTTGTAGATGCTTGGGTTGCATCAGTGAATGAAACAAACATCCCTATCCACAGGGGCGCAAGGGAAGATAGGTATCAAAAACAACCATAATAAATATGTGCAATATATAGCATCTTAGAAGGTTATAAGTGCTATGAAAGGAATAGTAGAGTAGGATAAAAGGGGTTAGGAGCTTGGTTGGGGGTTGCAATCTTGAAGAGGGTGGGCATTGAGAAGGTAGAATTTGAACAAACTTGATGGAAGTGAAGTTAGCTGTGTGGCTATCTGGAGAATCAGCAGAGAGAACAATCAGAGGCAAGAGTGAACCTTTAGGGGTTGGAGGAGTAATAGGAGATCAGTATGGCTAGAGAGGAACGAACAAGAAGGAAAAACTATAAATCAAATGGTAAGATTTGTATGCTAAAGAAATATGGTCATGGATCATTATCCACCAATGAGTAGACACTTCGCTTTTAAACTAAGCACATTGTAGGAACTTTGCAAATATTTGCTGAATGTTCTTTGGCAAATGAAGTGGTATTTATAAGAACTGGTCCTGAACCAAAAAAGAAAATGGAACAGCCTTCTAGAATTTTTGTTAATTCTGCTGCTGGCAAAGGTCGGAATTGGAACTGGGGCAGGAGAAGAGCAGAAAACTAACAAGATGCTGATGCGTAGGTGTCTGAGTCCTGCCTGACCATTGTCAAATCAACGCCACTAGGGAAACCATTTTTCACTTAAACTTAGCCATTTGTTACTGAAACTTTTAAAGAAAGAAAAATTCCAGTCTAGGGGATACTCTTGATTTGAAAGTTTGAGTTCTGTAAATCTCAGGAGACCCATACAATAGATTGGCATTATACTTTCTTGTTTACTTTTTATACGATGGATCTCATAATTATTATATTTGTGTTTTGTTTATAGTTTTTAAAGTATTTTTACATATAATATCTCATTTGACCCTCATAGAAAATCTATGTAAGAGGTAGACAACCATTATTACATTTTGGACTGGGTATCTTCCATCTGACCTCTAGATCTACTCTCTACTCTTTTGCTCATCCTTTCTGTAGCCATGGAAGCTGACTTTTATAGACCGCATCAGTGAACTCTTGCCTCTGGAAGTATTCAGCCAATGTAAGCACTGGCAGGATATTTGAGGGCAAAAAAAAAAGTGAATTCCAGGTATTTTTTTCCTCGAGCTCCCTTTCTGCTAGGCTACTAATTATCAGCAGCTAGTCCATAGCAGCATCTATCCGCCCTACAGCTACAGAGCTCACGAGGGCTCTCTCTCTCTTTCTCTCTGGGTTCAAGCAAGGGTTGGTATTGGGTCACCACTATTGCTAGTCCAGGGTGCTTCATCATTTTTTGATGAATTTTCTTTACTCAATTTTACTCTTTGAGTGTGCCTTCTGTTTCTTGACTGAGACCCTGACTGATACACAGCTTTAAGGATGACAGCCTAGTGAAGTTAGACACCTTGCTTAATCATAAAAATCTATTAAATGACAGAGTAGGGAATTGAACTGGTTTTGTGACTCAGAGGCATAATCAATTTTGAGTATACCACAAAGGAATATATCCCATCTGGTGCATACTGATGAGATATTATTGATTGTTATTTCCTTAATCATGAAAGGGCTTTTGTAAAGAATAGTGCTCTTTAAAAAGAAGTACTACTCCCCTTCTTGTCCCCCTAAAACAATTAATAAAACAAACAAACAAATACCTAAACATGTTGTATCTTCATAAGAGAATTATGGGTACAAAATCAGGAAGCATTAGACTGTTTGCTTTTGGTTATTCATGGTGATAGAAATACTTAATAATAGTTAATAATCTGTAATTTCCCCTTTTCATCTCTTTACTGTTCCACTATAAAATCCTCTTTACTCTGTCCTACTTTCCAGTCTCTTCCCCTCTAATTGGTCACCACCACAAAATGTCTCTAAAATGATACGTAGAACTGACCCTGTCATTTCCCTCTCCTCAGCTATCCACAGAATGAAGCCTAAGCTTATTGATTTATCATTCTCCATCTCTCTTTACCCTTGCTATATCTAACCTCATGGCCCTCCACTTTCTCCCACTGAAATCCTACACTTGCGCCAATATTAAATTTTTTTTCGATTGACCAAACAGGCTTCACATTTGCTTCTGCCTATTTGATTTGCTGTTTTCTGTACCTACAATATCACCATCTTTTGCCCCATCCCCATCATCTGTCAAGAGAACCACTTACCCGTTGAAGTTCTGTTGGAAAACATCCTATGAAGCCTTTTGGGCCCCACAAGCAGAGCTGCCAAACTTGAGGAAAGAAGCCTAACTCCTTGGGATGACAAACTTGATCTTACTCATCATTGTACCCCCTGAGCCCCGGGGCCTGGTCTGGGGCGCTGCCCTTAGTGAACAAGCACGAGTGTTTATTGAGCAGATGATTCAGTGTGAGGTTCCTTCAACCAAAACCTTTACAAGTAAAGTTTTGAAGTTGTTTTTACTGATTTAAATTAAAATGTCAGAAAGGTGGAATGAGGATGGAATCAAGGAAGATAAAAAGCAGAAATTCTGAGCTGCCATCAACTAGAGAGTTCCTAAATAGAAAGTCCATGCAATGGAGTCACGGTTTTGCTGCTAGAGGCCTAAGTGGGACCTAGTGCAACTTTGGTCTCTTATCCAACATTTGGACACCTGTGGTTGACCTGTGTTGGCTTGCTCTGCAATTAGAGAACAGATTTTTCTCCTCCTAACCCCTGAACACTGGTTGGCCATCTTTTCCCTACATCTCTCATATTAAAGAGCTTTTAGTTCTGACAGCATGAGTTTCTGGACAAAGGGTCATCTGGGAAGTGGCAGTTTTGAAGACCTTCCTCAGGTCATTGGAACTAGTTTTGCTGAAAGTGCCTGATGCATGACTGTAATAATAGAAGTCAGATACCAAGTTTGCATCACAAGGAAGAGTTTTGTACTACAAACTATCCCTGTCCACTCAGGCTATCACTTGTTGAGGGTAAAATGATACTAACTGTAATGCTACACTGTAATTTGAAGTCAAGTTATTATGTTGTTTGAAGACATCTGGCAAAAGAACAGAGCTCAGGAAACTCTAGTATACATGGAACAATTTTATTGTGTGTTGCAATAGTATTTCTCTTCCCTTCACGGGCATGATCTATTTTGGGGTATTTATTATGCAGGGTTAGAATATTCTTATAATAAAATAATTTCAAGAAACAGAAAGTACCAAAACATTTTTACCAAATTAAGGTAAGCTTGAATTATTTTTTTCGTACTTTTGTTGTGGAAGAATCCCAGTCTACAAAGGAGGAAGTGATTATAATAAACTGAAATGTAATGATCTGTCCTCTAGCCACAAAGTGATGTCACACAGAGTCACAGTGGACCATGGTCTGCTTTTCTAGGTAAGTTCAATTCAATGGGAGACATCCTATAATTCATAAGGCAGAGAACAGACTTAATAAATTGCCAAATCAAATTAGAATAGCCAATACTCTAACTTTCATAATAACCATGGAAAATTGGACATACAAGGGATGAAGTGACATTCTGCAGGGATGAGAACAGGATAGGACATACATGAAGAAAAACCAAACCACAGAATATGAAAGCGAAAATGTTTGCTTTGATACCAGCATTATCACCTTATGTTTATAGACCACCTTATCGCTTTTCTCTTACCTTATTTCACATAAGGTTGTATAAAAGGAGTGTGAAGTGGAAGAATAAAAAGTAAAAGTGGAACTAATTCATAGTAAGAATTCTGAGATAATTCCATTATCACATGTGTTCTTTTTTATTAAATTTATTGGGGTGACATTGATTAATGAGATCATGTAGGTTTTAGGTGTACACTTCTGTGATACATGGTCTGTGTATTGCATTGTGTGACTATCACTCACAGCCAGCCTGTCTTCCACCATCACATATTTAGCTCCCTTTACCCCTTACTACCTCCATAACCCCCTCCCTCTGGTAATCGCCATGCTTTCATTTGTGTTTATGAGTTTCAGTTTTATATACCACGTATGAGTGAAATCATACAGTTCTTAGCTTTTTCTGGCTGACTTATTTTCGCTTAGCATAATATTCTCAAAGTCATCTGTGTTGTTGCAAATGACAGTATTTCATTTTTTCTTAGAGCTGAGTAATGTCATACAAAAAATAACACAACAAAGAGCTGGTTCTTTGAAAAGATTAACAAAATTGACAAACTCTCAGCTAGACTCACTAAGGAAAAAGGAGAAAAGATTCATTAAACAAAGTCAGAAATGAAAGAGGAAAAGTTACCACAGACATCACAGATATACCAAGGATCCTACTAGAATAGAATGAAAGACTATATGCCACCAAATTCAATAACCTAGAGGAAATGGATAGTTCCTAGAAATATGTAACCTTCCTGGACTGAATCATGAAGAATTGCAAAATCTAAATAGACAGATCAACAGTGAGAAAATTGAAACAACCATCACAAACCTTCCAAAATATAAAAGTCCAGGAACAGATGACTTCACTAGTGAATTCTCCCAAACATTCAGAGAAGATTTGGTGCCTATTCTTCTCAAGCTCTTTCAAAACGTTGAAGGGGCAATATTTTCTGACACATTTTATGAGGCCACCATAAATCTAAGACCAAAACCTGGCAAAGACAACACACAAAAAAGAAAAGTACAGACCAGTATCTCTGATGAATACAGATACAAAAATACTAAACAAAATACTAGCAAATTGAATATAACGATACATTTAAAAAATAATCACGATCAAGTGGGGTTCATTCCAGGGACATAAGGATGGTTCAACATACACAAATTGATCAATGTAATATACCACATTAACACAACAAAGAATAAAAATCATATGACCTTATCAATAGATGCAGGAAAAGTATTTGATAAGATATACATCCATTTATTATTAAAATACTCAATAAAATGAGTATAGAAGGAAAGTACCTCAACATAATAAAGACCATATGTGGCAAACCCTCAACCAATATCATAGTCAATGGTGAATCACAAGTGTTCATATTTCTATACCTGTTATCCTAGTTAATGGCACCTATGCAGAAGAGGCTTGAGAAATTATCCTGGATCCATCCCTCTGCCTTACCAAATGCATTAGTCTCAGGGTCCAGACAGTCAACCTGATTTCTTTAATTATCTAACATTTATTGAATAACTGATATATGTCTTATTCAGACATGGAGAACAATATAGGCAAAAATGACAAAAATTACCACCCTGTGACAACTTCTTAAACATCATATTTCCTCAACTTTATAATAAGATTTCTGAAATGAATACAATTTTACAACTGTGTTTTTAAAAAACGAAACTAAAACTTGAAGTGAGTTGTGTTGTGGTTTCTATTCGGCTGTCACCTCAGTTGAGTTATTTGCATTTAGAAGCCCGTAGGCAATTGGATTTTAACTTAAATTTGGATCCCTGGTTGTCAGTTAAAATGTTTACAGCTTAGATGTTCATCAGTGGATGAATCGATAGACAAATTTTGGTATATGCATACAATGGAAAGGAATGAAATTCTGATACATGCCAAAATGTGGATAAGCCTCTAAAACATATTAAGTGAAGGAAGCCACACACACACAAAAAGGTGACACTGTACGATTCCATTTGTATAAAATATACAGAATAGATCCATCCAGAGTCAGAAGGCGAATCGGTGGTTGTCAGGGCTACGCAGGGGGAAATGGGGAAATATACTTAACGAGTAAGAGGTTTTACTTTGGAGTGATGGAAATATTTTGGAACCAGATAGAGGTGGTGGTTGCACAACATTGTGAATGTACTAAATGTCACTGAATCGTGTTCACTTGAAAATAGTTAATTTAATGTTATGTAAATTTCACCTGAATATATTACTTAACAACATTATCCTGTCATGGATAATTGAAGTAAAAGTTTTTGTGTTCCCTGAAGTTTGCCTGTCATACCATTCAGTGCAATTAAAAACAGAATGAATTGTCAAATCTCTTTATATAGACCCCAGAATTTCAGAGTTCAGAGAGATTGGTATGACCTTTTCATGCGTCATCAAGTACTGTCATTTAGGCACCTGGCATCTCTTTGAGGTCTGTCCAAAAGGTTTCCAGCCATGTAGTATGAAAAATAGAGACATTTATTGAAGAAGATACAAGATAAAAGAAGCATTGTACATAGGACAGTGATGCCTCAGTCTCCTTCCAAGTAGGCACCTTGGGACCTCACACAGTTCTCCCAGTTGCCATCAGCTGCCCCATCATATTTTCCCGAATTTCACTGATGGTCTGAACTCTCTCCCCTTTCAAAGGTAAGTTTAGTTTTCAGAAAAACCAGAAGTCACAGGGCGTAGGGGGGCTGAGTCACTTGGGTGATTTGATGTTTCACAAAAAAACTCTGCAGCAGACATGATGCATGAGTGGGCATGTTGTCGTGATAAAGCTGCCAACCACCAGTTGCCCATAGCTGTGGTCTTCTGAATCATCAAAATGGTTTCCACAAAGGAATGTTCAAGCTTAATGCAAAATTTAATGCAGATTTTTTGCTCTATTCAGTCAGTAATTTTGAATTCGACAGCCACATAGTACACATGCTCACTCAACAGTGTCTACTTCCCCCACTGACTAGTACAGTGAGGTCATCATTGTTCATGCATGCACATTCCAGTCGTCTCTCCTTGGCTGCTAGGTTACACCAGTGTCGTGCAAACCATTCTCATTATAGTAACAATGGCTGGACTTTTTCTGGATAGACCTTGTATGTCAAAAGCATTATTTCAATAAAAGCTGTATGGCTTTTCATGATACTTAAGTGTAATAGGGGTGTCCACATTCCTTTCCCCCCTCAGTAGGCCAGAGTATATTACTGTGCCCCACTAAGGAATCAGGAGTGGTGTCGCCCTTCATAGCTAAGTCAGCACTGTTAACAGAGCTGCAACTTGCTTGGGACAGTTGGATCCGGAACCAAGATCCAGAGCAGTGACTGAGGACTTTGTGAAACAGTCTCCTGCTGTTACTGTGCAGAGGAGGGCCTGGGCAGACCATATCCAAAAAATTATAGACTGGGTCCTCTTCTGACTACTGTCCTGCCACCAGCATGATCACGTTTGCAGTAGTACTCTCCCACTGCCATGGGCCAAGTCTCAAACAGGTATCGGAACAGTATTCCACACCGTTATAAGCCCAGAACCCTAGCTACCCGACTCCATCTCTTCTTGGAGACTTGCTGGACAAATCTGTTTGCTTAATTCCTATGGGCAGATACCCTGAGTGTCTTGTAGCATTCAAGCATAATTTATACTCCTTATTGAAGTTGATTTTTCTTCTTTTTCTCTTGTTGGAGAAAAAATAAATAAGCAATGTTTAATATCCAGCAGATCATTTCAATGCATTGAAATAAAACCTTGAATAACCACGTGCAGAAAAATACCTCTATATTCCTTGATATCTTTATAGATTGTACTATCAATTCTAAAATATAAAGAGGTTAAGTTCACCAGCATGGATTATGAAAAACGGGATCCCTGTGATACTCTGCCTAACTGTCAATGATCAAAAGTGATGGAGAAGATCTTTGCATGGTTTCTCGTGTTTTTTCATAAAGTTCTAAACAAACTTAGTTTTCAACATTTGAATCTTAGCTAGGCTTGAATAATGGCTATTTTCTTTGGTGTTCTTTTTAATCCAAATATCTTTAGGTAGGGAATGCACTCTCTGGTAGGCCACAGAGACCATGGCCCCTTACTCCCTTTTATCTAACTCAAGTCAATTTATGGAGTACGTTTTCTGCCTAGCTCCTATTGTCATTTGAATTTTTAGTCCCCAACGTAGACTCAAGTTTTGAAGTTATATGTGGTTGTACAGATAATTTCAGTAATACCAAATCTTTTAATAGTGCTACTATCTCCTGGGTTCTGTTTTGAGTGTTTTATCTGTGTAAACTAATGGAAGCTTCATAGCCATTAGGTAGTACAGCCATTGTGGAGGTGTGCCATTCAGAGAGTGCAGCTCGACTACAGCCTCCAGCTGCAGTGCCTTTAAGCCATACTTTTCCTGGACAGCCCCAGCCAATGACTGAGCACAGTGGGGATAGTATGGCCTGACCATTTCTGCCCAATGTATGGACTTCTTTTATAGGAAGTCTTTGTTCCAGAGCTCCTCTGTGGGTTGGCCAAGCTTTTGTCTGATCTGCATCATGGTCTGAGGCTATCCCGCTCCAGTTCTACTTTCTCCTTCCCGTATTTTCACAGTAAACTGATATATCTCTTATATTCCTGACTGTTTCAGTATCTGCTTCTTGGAGGATCCAGCTGACACAGGTAGGTACTATTATTATCCTCATTTCATAAATGAGGAAACTGAGGCACAGAGAAATAGCTCAAGGTCTCACAGCAAAATGTGTTTCAATGCTTTTAATTATTTCCTTAACCATTATGGTATGTTACCTTCCCATGCTAAAGTTCTTATTCATTCAGTTAAGTGTCATTTGTATCCCAGAAACTCTGCTGGGTTCTGGGAGTACAAGGATAAATAATATAACCTCTGATCTCACTGAGCTCATAATCTAGTGTGGAAAACAAGGACAATTGGCAGACCATTTCAATCTTTGCTCTTACTACAATAATGAGATGTGTGCAGGGTGCCCTGAGAGTCTAGAGAGAAGTAACCTAATTTGTGTTCTCACTTCCTCTATTCCTGCTATGGACCATCCTTTCTCTTATCCCCCTGGCCCTTGCCATTGTACCACCTGGGATGCTTGTCATGTCCTCTGACCTCCCCAAACTAAGCTGGGCATGATTGTTCTGTATTTCCATAGGAATCCGCTGTCTTACCATATCACACCCACCTTAAATGATGTTTGCTGACCTGTGTCCTGCTTGTCTGTGTGTTCATTGCCTAGTGGCATGCCTAATGAGGAAATGTTTGTTCAATGATTGCAGAGAATCATTTGTTTGGCCTGTTAACTCCAAAACCTAAAATCTTCCAAGTCTGTGAGTAGAAAAGAGATCTGTAAGAGAATGCACAGGAGGGGAATGGTGAGGTGGGGAAAAGATTAATTTTACTTTTCTCTTGAAACTACCTCCCTTTATTTCCCACTGTCACCTGCAGTAGGCCTGGATTCAGGGATGTTTTTCTGCTCCTTTAACCTTTGGGTTCAGTCATGGACAAATGCTTTTTATGTTGTTTATGGTATGGATATGTTAAGCTGATATTTTTATCTATCCGTCTGTCCATCCATCCATCCATCCATCCATCCATCCATCCATATATTAAGTCTGCCAACACGTATCCATGAAGTGCCCTCCATGTGTCAGGCACAGTGCTGGGTACTCTTCATACAGTGGTGAACAAAAAGCACTGTCTTTGTCCTCCAGAAGCTTTCAATCTGACAGAGTAATTGGGTTCTAAACAAATACAACCTGAGTCTCCCCTAGGCTTCTCCAGTACATGGATTAGGTGAGGTCACACCAAACCCTTGCCACTAAGTCCAGTGGATCTATATCCCTCCATGTACTGGGTGGCTTGCTGTTAGTTCTTCCCCTTTCTTATGTCCCTCTGGGCATCCTCAAAGGCTTTTTCTTTTCCCAAAAGGAATAACACATATTATTGGTTTGTGCTCAGTCATTGAGTAAACCTTTCATAAATTGAATACTATTATCCTTATTATTAATATAATCATAAAACATGTCCTGCTGCTTACACTTTTTCATGTCCTCTCCTCTAATGTCTCCTTGTATCATATTACCTAACCATTGTCTGCTGTTTTACTTGTAGCTTTAAAGTGGCCTGTACCTTTCCACTGCACTACTACCACTGTTGGAAACACCTACATGGTGTGATAAGCTGGTTTATCAGCTTCCTCTGTGGCCACTGTCTCTAGCTTTCTGTTCCTTTGTCAGCATCTGCAGTGACCTACTCCTAAGACTTCACTACACTCATCTTCCCAGCCTCTCCCCACAAGACCTATTGAAGCATCTTCTCTTTCTCCTATCACTTGGAGTTTGTTGCCATTTTTCCACC
The DNA here is from genome assembly GCA_004027735.1 of Carollia perspicillata. Classification (NCBI taxonomy): domain Eukaryota; kingdom Metazoa; phylum Chordata; class Mammalia; order Chiroptera; family Phyllostomidae; genus Carollia; species Carollia perspicillata. The sequence continues at coordinate 191,321 of PVKM010000007.1, forward strand.
TGCATATCTCAGGTGTCCCCCTCCCTCAAGTCAGTAGTGAAGCATTTGTTCTCTTCTTATGTCTACTTGCTTTTGTGGGGATCTCGTAGCATTGGGACTTGAGTTCCTAGTGACAGTTATTTCATTCTATATCACATGTCCTTCCTTTTCTCAAACTCTTAAATGTGGCATTCAGTTAGAACCTTCCATTATACCTTGAACCACTGATCCCATCCAGGTTTTAGGCCCACTATACCCGTCTGTTTTCTCATTTATGGTGCTTTTTTCCCCTCTGTTAAACCTGGAAATGACATTTAAATCAAGGGTGAAGAAAAACTAGAAATTAGCTAGTGGAAGAAAGGAGGCAGGATTAAGATAGTGTGCATAGAGGAAATGAGAGGCAGTAGAAGGAATAGCCTGTGCAAAGCCCCAGAGGCCAGAAGCAGCATGGGGGTGTGATAGAGCAAGGTGTGCTGAGAAAAGGCAGGTGTTGTGATGTGGCCGCTCCACAGTAGCATTCGAGGGCTTGGATGGCCAGAGGTAATCCTGGGACGTTTGATTGTGTCTTACAAGAAGGGGCTTTTCTGGATATTGAGAACAGAAATAAAATAATCTAGAAATGAAATTGGTTGAGTTTTCCCAAGTGCAGGTGTTTTATTCTTAGCTAATTTTTACCTGGCCCCCAAAGACTAGAACACAAACTGCTGGCATTTTGTATACATTACTCATGGCTTTCATTTCTTCTTGATCCTTCTATCCATCTTTTTTCCTACCCCATGGGACTGGTTCAGACAATAAGTCTTAGGCTTACTGACAGTTTTCTGGATCTGTTTAATCTGTTTATCATCATGACCTGCTGGTTGCTTCAAGCTTCCAGGATCCAGTTATCAGTCCTTCCAAGTTTGAATATGTTGGACATGTTTAGTCCTTTTCATGCACATTCAAGGGACTGGTCTTGTCCAAACACGACAGACTTGAAGAATCACCACATGGAGACTTCCGGCCAAGATGGAGGCGTAGGTGGAAACACTGTCTCTCATCGCACAACCAAAATTAAGGACAACAAAGATTTATAAACAATAACACAACCAAAACAGAAAATTGAACTAGGAAGTCCAACAACCATTTAACCAGACTGGTAAGAGGGGCAGAGTCAGCAGTCGGCAGAGAGGGAACACGGCAGGAAAAGGCAGTGGCTGCTAGACCCGGGAGCTCAGGCAGTGCCGGCACCCAGGCACCCAGCTTGCAGACCGCAGATGCAGGGAGGAAATGGGCAGGGCAGTTGGCCGTTGGTGGTCACACATTCACGCGCAGATACACTAGGCAAGAACTGGCAGTGAGACGGACTGCACAGCCCAGGACCCCAGCGATGGGAAATAAAGCCTAAAAACACGAATTGAAAAGGTGCCAGTTGAGACACCCAGCCTCACACAAGAGGTCGTTGGGGAGACCCACAAGGTCCCAGAGCGTACATAGGCCCACCCACCTGAGAACCAGTGCCAGCGGGGCCCAGTTTGCTTGGGGGAAGCAGCAGAGGGTACACAAATCCGAAAGAGCGCTAAATGGGCGCCGTTGTTTCCTCTCTAACCCCGCCCCCACAGACAGCGTCACAACCCAGCCAACTAGGTTGCCCCGCCCTGGTAAACACCTAAGGCTCCGCCATCAAAACGTAACAGGCGCCACCTGACCAAAAATGACTCAGACAGAAGAACAGCTCAGAGCCCCAGAGCCAATACTTTTAAGTGACCAAGAGATAGCCAACCTATCAGATGCACAGTTCAAAACACTGCTGATCAGGATGCTCACAGAATTGGTTGATTTTGGTCGCAAATTAGATGAACAAATGAAGGCATTGATAAGTGAAATGAAGGAAAATGCACAGGGAACCAATAGTGATGGGAAGAAAGCTGGGACTCAAATCAATGGAGTGGACCAGAAGGAAGAAACAACCAAACAGAAAAGAATGAAGAAACAAGAATTCAAAAAAATGAGGAGAGGCTTAGGAACCTCCAAGGCATCTTTAAACGTTCCAACATCCGAATTATAGGAGTACCAGAAGGGGAAGAGGAAGAGCAACAAGTGGAAAACTTATTGGAGCGAATAATAAAGGAGAATTTCCCCAAGATAGCAAAGGAAATAGACTTCCAGGAAGTCCTGGAAGCTCAGCGAGTTGCAAAGAAGGTGGATCCAAGGAGGAACACACCAAGGCACATCATAATTACATTAGCCAAGATTAAAATGAAGGAGATAATTCTAGAAGCAGCAAGAGATAAGGGGACGGTTACCTACAAAGGAGTTCCCATCAGACTGTCAGCTGATTTCTCAAAAGAGACCTTATAGGCAAGAAGGGGCTGGAAAGAAGTATTCCAAGTCATGAAAGGCAAGGACCTACATCCAAGATTGCTCTATCCAGCAAAACTATCATTTAGAATGGAAGGGCAGATAAAGTGCTTCTCGGATAAGATCAAGTTCAAGGAGTTCATCATTACCAAGCCCTTATTATGCAAAATGTTAAAGGGACTTATCTAAGAAAAAGAAGATCAAAAATATGAACAGTGAAAGGACAGCAAACTC
>PVKM010000007.1:193973-214013 GCA_004027735.1 Carollia perspicillata
TGGGAGGGGGTGTACAGGGTGGAAGGGAATGATGGGGGGCGGGGAAATGGGACAACTGTAGTGGCATAATCAGTAAAATATATTTTTTAAAAAAGAATCACCACATGGACATCTTGAAGATGTAATTGTCACAACAACCCTACAACAAGAATAACACCCCATAGCAATAGAAGACGATTTTCCCACAGGGAATCTCCTATCCTTTATCCTTCATGTGCCTCCCATGAGGAGCCTTGTCAGATAGATCCAGCTCACATTTCTCTCATTGTCCTTTAAACTCTAAAATCTGTTTATTCCATTCATTTGAAAATTAGTAATACATTTTTACATATCACCTCTTTTTATATCATTTAGCTTTTTGTGTATTTCAGCCTTGCATCTCCAACTAATTGCACGTTCCTTGAGGGCAGTGAACATTGATTCCCTTGCTTAGAAGCCTTCTTAAGAGCCAGTCTTGTACCTGAAGACACAGGAGGTGTTTGATACCAACATCTATACATTTGCTGATGGAAACAATTGATTGGTGACTTGGCTTCAGGAAGGCATGGAGAGCCTGGAGGTGATTCAGAGGAGCAGTCAGGCAGCATGGGCATGGACTCTGGAACTGCAGCCCCACTCAGGCTGCTCACAGGCTGTGTGACTTAGGGAGGTGGGTTAGTCTCTCTGAGCCTCCCCCTTTACCTTTTTATCCTCTACTCTGTAAAACAAAGATGGCGACACAAGCTTCACAGGTTGTTGTAAGGACCACAGGAGGCAAGTTATCAACAAATGAAGTCACTATCCTTATAGTTATTCTTCCTAGAAATGGTCCTTTGACTTGGAGAAATCAGAAGTGCAGAGTAAGGTTAGAACAGATTTTTTTTATCCTAGAGAAGACTTGAGTAAGTTTCTTATCTGTTGGATTAAGAAAACATTCTCTTGGATTAAGTGCCACTCTGGGGTTTGACTCTCTGATTTGAATTTTGGCCACTACTTTTTGCTAGCTGTGCAACATTGGGCAAGTCAGCTTAAACTTTGTGCACCTCAATTTTATAATCTGAAAAATGAGAATAGTTAGTACATAAAGTTATTTTAAGAAGGAAATGAAATAGCCCCTATAAAGTGCTTATTAGCACAGTGCCAGGCATATAGCATAAGGCCCACAGTAGGCTGCTTTATTTGTTGCTACTTGTATCAGTTACTTATTACTATATATAGTATGATTAACCACTCTAAACCTCAGTGGTTTGACATAGTGAGTGTTTATTATTGCTCATGAATATGCAAGTCAGCTAGGCAGTTGTTTTGAACTCAGTTGGGCTCATTCATACATTTGCCATCAGCTCTAGGGCAGGTAGACAACTCTGCTGATCTTGCCTGAGCTTTTTCACATGTGTGGGGCTGACAGGCTATAGGCTGTTCTAGGATAGCCTTGACTGGCTCATGTGTCTATTTTCTATGTGGCCATTCTTCATCTGGAAGAACAGTCAGGGCTTGTTCACATGACAGTTGGGCAGGATTCCAAGAGAAAGACAGTAAAAGTAAGCAAGAACTGATACAGAGGGGTTCCCATGGCATGCTATTGGCCACAGTAAGTCACAAAGCCAGCTGAGATATAGGCATGGGGAAATAGATTACACCTCTTGATAAGATTATCTGCAGAGTCACATTGAAACAGCATGGATACAAGGAGGTATAAAGATTGTGGCCAGTTTTGCAATTGCTGTACCACTCCACTCTTACGTATCATCTAGAAAGAATAGGAACAAATACTTGTACCATGGTTCGCAGAGTACAAAGACCTTTTGCCTATACCCCTGAGTCTTACAATGAAAACTGTGAGTGAAGTATTTTTGAGCTTTTAGTAGATGTTAGATGCTATCCTAGGCACATACTTCTATTGAAACGTTTTCTTACCATGCTAGCACACATTGAGTACTAACATTTGGTCAGTAAGGTTTCCTCCTCTTTTCTGACTCGCCAAGGGTCATATTATATACACTCATGGTTTCATGTTCCACCCATGTAGGAACAGGGATACTCCAGTTTAAACATCCCAGAACTTTGTTTTTCTATGTCCAGTTGTTTTCTGTCTAGTTGCTTTTCTATGTCTAGTTGCTAATGCTTCAAACTCAGCATGCCCACATGTGTAATCAGACATGTTGTTTTAAAATATAGTTAGGCTGATAATTCCCAGTAAAAATGCTATGAAAATACAAAATGCATGTAGAAATAGTTTGGTCCCTCTATGACCTTTATGTATGACTTTTAACCCCTTAAAGTTTTAGAGGCACTGTAAATAAAGACACTGTAACTAACGTTCTGAGAAATACTCTGGACAAAAGCATTTCTTATTTGGTGTTAATCTCAGGTTGGTAGGTAGGGTCCTGGATATAGATTGGGTAGCCAAGGAGCTTAGGAAATTTGAGTTTTTATTTATGGTTTTAGTGGTGCTACTAAATATAACATGTCCCATTTTTTTCTTTTCCCTCTGTCTCATTGATGTAACATGAAACCAAATAGAACAGTGCCGAACGGCTTGAAATAGTGAATATCGTGTGTTGAAAAAGAATATCACAGTATCGCCTGATAAAAATAGCTTGAACCCATAGCAAGCAGAGATTGGTGCATGATTTTTAAAGGTTTTATTCACTTTTTTACCCCCAGATAATTGATAGGTGTTTGCAAAAGTGCTACCAAGTAAGAGGTTGATGGATGTGGGGAAAATAACCTTTATATGTGATGGTCAAGTAATTAGTTGTTAAAAAATAGCAGCAGAAGTGTGGTTATAAAAACTCTGTACTTTTCCATGTTACTAACTAAACATGTTCATATTTCTGTGCATTGATGTAGAGTTTTGACAAAAACAAGATTAAGAAGCCCGAAGAGGTAATGATCATATTATGCATTTATTTAACAGGTCCAGAGAATACAAAAGTGAAACAGATACAGATTTCCAAGAGTTTTCTACCATGTAGGGAAAACACATTTATGCATATGAGAATGCATATAAATATTACCACATAGAAAGGGACAGGTCTCAGCAGAAAGAGACAGATACATGTTACAGAGTTTGTATGTTCTGCCCTTTATTTACCTAACAAAAATTGAGTACCTCCTGCATCTAGGCGCTGTGGTAGGTGCTGGGGACAATATTAATTTACATCCCAGCAGAGCATATGAATAACAAGCTAGTAAACTATTAAATAAAATAATGCCATTCAGATCATCAGTAAATGCTGCACAGAAAATAAAGTAAATGGATAGATCTGGTGGATGTTGCAGTAGGTAGGTGTGCAGTAGGTCCGGTATGTGTAGAGATGGTGCTGGGGAAGTAAAGGTCTCCCTGAAGTAAAAGACTAGACATGGGAAAATAAGAAATGTGTTTGGGGAAGAGCAGTCCAGTTGGACTGGTTTGGGAGTGGGTACAATGAGGTAATAAGGCTCAAGAGAGTTGGTGAACCTACATCTTCTAGTATTTTAAAGGGCTCTCAAGTGGGAGAAAGAGGACAAGGCTGGGACCAATGGCTCGAGGTTTCAGGGGTGAAAGTCTGTGCTGTCTAAAGTGGAGAGAAAGGCTCCTGGCGCTGTGTTAGAACAGCATGGCCAAGTGCCTGTGAACTCCTCAGTGGTGCAGGGATGGTGTCATTGTTGCCTGTTCCAGAGTATGACACATAGTAGGTGATTGGGAATTGACTTTTTAATTCCCTCTCTGAACACCCCACACATGTGGTTGTGTGAAATCCATGGATCTTCTCACAGGTGTTTCATCAAGATGCCTGTGGATCTAAATGGAGGTCTACAGATACGTTTTCCCACAAAGGATGGCCTTTTCTGTTTCAGCGTCACTAGATAAAATGAATTAATGGTAACCTTTTTTTCATTCCATAGGCATTTTGTCTTTCTAGTATCAGAGAGTGGTTTTGTTGGTCCACAGAGCTGTACTTGATTTCAACAGGCCATGGTAATCTAATTTCTATTTATTTCACTTATTCCCAAACATTTGTTTATTTCAGAGAGGGTGATTTACCCAGGATTTCACAGACAGTAATCACTGAGGCCTTGTGTCTCTAAGTCCATGCTTTTTCTACTACACCCTGTTCTTATACAAAACATTTCATTTTTTGCACGCTCTGTTTATGGATCTCTGCGTCACATTTCAATTTCTTTAGCAGCAGCAGCAGCATTTTACCAGCTAAGAGGACTGCCTACTATTGACGAAAACCTAGTCAGTGTGCTAATGAGGACATCTCACTCCATCCACTGGTTAATGAAGCCTACTTGGACCTCTCCGGCCCCATTATTCTCTCTTGTCTCTGGTTGCCTATAGCATTTACTCCTTGCCACCACACCTTCTCGAACTTACGTTGTTTTCTTATTGTTTCTTATTCTTGAGTTTTATCTCCTTAGATGGGTTGTGTGTTCTTCTAACCCAAGAGCTGTGTTTTAAACCAGGAACTCCATTGTGCATCACTGGACACGGGTGCTTGTGAACTACGTGCTTGATTCAGAGTCACTCATGAGTGAAAGGAAAGTTACAGTGGATTCCTTCAAGATGGGGGTCACATCATCTAACTTGTTTGTATTTCCAGCCACCAGTATCCGGTCCAGAGTAGGTGCTCAATAAATGTGTTCTGCATATGTGTCTTGGTTCCTGTACTCCACTGTACTTTGTTCTGGGCATCTCTGTTTATCAGTATTTCTCTTGTTGATTTTATTTACTTCACCATCCTTGAGGCAGGGTCTGGGGCTTATTTCTCTCTGTTATGATAGTGATAAGAATACCTTGTTTTTTAGAGTTATTACTATATGCTAGGCATTATACTAATCACCCTCCATGAATTACCTTATTCAACTCTTACAAACACCCTCTGAACTCAGGCGATCTAAGTCCAGAGCCCAGAGGTGAGGAAAGCTTAGTGCAATGTTGCTTTTGGAACCCCTCCCTGTGCTCAGTAACTCATAGGGAGGTCTGTCTTTGTGAAGTCCTGGTGCAGGTTGATTAAATGCATCACCTAAATATTTTGAACATTTCTGAGTCCTTTCTATTTTAGTGTCAGAGCTGTTACTGATATCTTCTATGAAATTCCATGGTTTCTTTTTCCTCTTAGGTGAATTTGGTAAGTATGTAATTGTTACAGGGCATAAATAGACTAGGCTAGAATTGATGGATTGGCTGCCCCTGCTTTGCCAGGCAACAGGATCCCTTGTTTTCCCAAGCTTTCTTGGTACCATACATGTGGTTGGATATGGAAAGATATGTGTTACGTCACTGGAGTGAGGGCATAGCAATTCTTGGGACAGTATTTTCAGTTTGTGGGGAGGTACAACAGAAGCGTAGTGGTTGGGGAGGACTGAACACTGAATTTATTGTCCTGAGTCCCCATTCAGATATAAACTCACTTAACACTATTGGAGAGTGGGCCCTGGAAACAGAAGCATGGGCTCATCTATGGGACTCCCTTAACTGTCATTTTCATTTTCTTTTAACAGACCTGTGTTTTCTTTTGATAGCAAGAATATAGAATATGAAACCTCTACCACTAAGTGGTGAGATTTCATAGGGCGAAGAAAGTTACATAATCATTATAGACTTCAGGTTTTTTCCTCTGTAAATGCCACGTACTCCATAGGACTGTTGTTGGAGTGAGATCCAAGTTCCTAACTGGCCTGTAGCATCCAATGCAATCTCCTCTCAGCCTGCCCCTTGGACCTCCTCTCAGGTCAGACCACTGCAGCCTCACTGGCCCTGCTGTCTGCCTCCAGGATGCCAAGCTGGCTCCTGCCTCAGCACCTTTCTTCCCTACCTGCACCCCCAGACCCTCAGGCAGCTTCCTCCTTCTCTTGCCTTAGGCCTCTGCTCAAAGGACCCCTCCTCCAAACAGCTTGCCCTCCTTGTTCTATCTATTCCCCTTACCTTGCTTTATTTTGCTTATACTATTACTTAAAAGTATTTAATTTTAATTTTAATTACTTATTTGCTCTCCCCTCACTGAATATAAGTTCCATGAGGACAGGGACAGGGGTGTTGTCTGTCTTGTTTCTTTGTCCCCTCAGTTCCTCCCATGGCAACTGGAACATACTAAATACTCAAACAGTATTTCTTGTCATGGCTATACACATGCCTGGCACCATCCCTTCTGCAAGAAATGGATAGACTTCTTAATTTTAGCATTGTAACAATTTTTCCTGGGTTTTGCATCTTTTATTTTTACTAATTTAGCCAGTAAAACTTTATTGGACAATTTGATTAGAAACTAAAGTCAAATCGAGGTCCACTGTGGATACAGCTTTGTAGGGACTAGGTGGCTGCCTTTTGGGGTGGGAATTGTTAGGTGCAGCCTTATTACTGACAGCTGATTTTTAGAGAGGCAACCTAGGTGGGATGGGAAGAATGGATTCATGTAGATGAAGAGAAGAGCAACAGCTTTGATCACGATGGGGCTGTAATCACACTGAGTGGGCAGGGGTGCTGAAGGCTGTATACTTACTGACGGCATGACCTTGTTCAAGTTGTTCGACCATCTATGCTTCAATCCCTTATCTGTAAAATGAGGCTGATAACTGGGGAGAGAAATGGGGAATTGCCTACCACATAAGGGTTGTTGTAAAATTGTTGAAATAATGTATGTAATAACGGTTTATATCAACTGGCACTCAAATAGATAGACATAAATGCATATAAAGTGCTTGGTATGCAGTAAGTGCTCAACAAATGACACCCATTGTTTATTAAAATTATTAAATCACTCATAAATGATTTGAAACACTCGTAAAGATTTTAACGTCTTAATGTGAATGATTAGCTTTCCTTGATTTTAAACAACCTGTTGGATTGTCTTCACCTTCTGTTTGCATTTAGTAAGCATGGAGGGCCCTTTAGCATGGTAGGAATCTGGACTCTGGAGTTGGACAGTACTGAGTTCAACTCCTAAACTGAATCAATAAGTAGACTAATGCCCAAACCTAATTTCAGCCCATGTGAGTTTCAGTTTCCTTTATAGTACTTATCAAATTCCTGTCTGTCATCTGAAGGATGCACTGTAGCCAGAATGCCAGGAGCAAGAGAAATAAACCGTGGCCTGGATAATTCACAGATGTCTTTCGTACCCCTGCACTAAGGTGAGCCACCATGCAGCTCTTCCCCAATAGAGGCAAGGGCATGCTTGGGCCACACAGTCCTACTTGGCCTTCCCACTGTTTTATGAGACAGATGCCAAGACCCATCACAGTGGTTTACCGTCATCATCACAGGTGAATGACAAGAAGCTTGAATGATAAAGGGCTGCAGACAAGTCATCTCTCCCTTTAGCTCATCCTTGTCTAAATAGTTAGACTCCTTGTCTAAATAGTTAGACTCCTTGTCTCCTTGTCTAAATAGTTAGACTCCAACCTACCACCTGTAAAGTCCATCAAATCTGTGGTCTTTGTAATTGCTGGAAATGACATAAATAATAACCCTGATACAAAGATTGAGTACTGGGCAATGCCAGACATTCTGTTCAGTCCTTTATCTGAATCCTTCCACATCACTGGGAAGTATGGAGACTAAAGCTATTCCCATTTTTCAAATGAGGAAACTGAGGTTTCAAGAGATGAAATACTTTTCCCAAGGTACCCCAGCTAGAAAGTGGAGATGAACCGAAGGTCACCAGAGGTCAGTTGAAGTCATCTGACTCCAGAGCCCATGCTGGGTTGTCGCTCTGTAAGGTGGTCTTTCAGGTCTGCCAGATTATGAACTCGTGGGGAAGAGATACAGATCCTATTCACCTTTAGCCCCCATTCATCCCTGATGACCAGCTTCATCCATGGTTATTAAGATGAAATTTTAAGATTCCTTTGCTGGATGATGCCCTCGTCTATGTCTCAAGCTGCAAGACAGAAGGTGCCTGTGCCTGTGCATTCTGCTCAGCCCCCTGCTAAGATACCCAGTCTCCCTTGAGCCTCACAGAAACAGGGTGAGGAGGGTGTTAATCCATCTTTACAGGGGAAAAAATTATTCTTCGGTCCTTCTTAGTAGACAGTGGAGTTGGGATGTCAACTCAGGGTACTTAACTTCATATTTGGTCATTTCCCATTCCTCTGTATCTTTAAACTTTTAAGAAACTTAGAAATTATATGGATGGGGACAAGGAAGGATGTTTGAGAAAATCTCTTTTATTTTAAATAAAAGCTCACCTTGCTTGTGGGGGGGGGGAGCTATTTTAATCTCTAACACAGACACAAATGCTCTATTGATTTTTTTAAAGCAAAGTAACAAAAACCCATTCCCCTCTTTTTGTGAAAAATCATTATTACTAGGTGCTGTGGTCTTCAAGATGCTAAATAAGGATTCTAGCTAAAGTGCTTTGCCAAACTATTTCAATGCAAAATCAATAATATACATGGAAACTTTATGAAAAGACGCATTAAGGATAAAATAACTCCTTACCTTTCAGTGAATGCACACACATATGAAATGTTAGCATGCAGTGTTAACTTTTAGTCATCCACTGGGGTTTGAGATGTAGTGGCTTTGTAGATGAGGAAGGTATCAAGAGCCTTGTCTGAACATAATGGCAGCCATAACCAAACTGGGTAGGCCACAGGTACCCAAGGCCTGGAGTGCTTAGAAAAGCAGAACTCTAACCAGGGGGCAGACTCGGGACTTTCCGGTAAGACTCCCACACCTTCGGTTGCCTTCTGGACATTTTCAGTGGCTCACATGAACAACACTGTGACATGGTATTTGGCTAGTCATGGCTCCAAGGCATGCTGGGTCACCAGCATGGCAGGAAGGGAGAGAGGAGTGAGTTTAGTGGCCTGAAGCGTGAAGATAACACACTTTGAGAGGTTGTACTAGTAACACTCAAGATCGAAGATTCTGGTGCCATGGACGTGCATGTAGTGTGGCCTGGTGGGGCTGTGCTTCTAAGTTTATGGCTGCAGCTCAGGTGGATTCTTTTATAACACTCAAGACTTGTTTTGTAATTATTTGTAGTTTTGTGTTACCTCCCTGAGTTCCTTGAGGAGCCAGTATCTGAACAGTTTGTTACACTAACTGTCCTTGTTATATATACTCCAGAAGAGGCACTCTATAAATATGTGTTGAGTGAATAAAAGGATGGCTCAAAAACTATTCAGAGGAAGATCGGGAACAAAAATGGCACTACAATAATAGTGACGATAATTGCTGCCATTTACTGAGCACTTTCTATGTGCCAGGTGCGTTATACACATTTCTGATTCTAGTCTCTTGAGTCAGCAACCTTTGGTCAATGTTCACTGGGGCTGCTTGTCTGTCAGGTCTTGTTCTGGCGCAGGGATTCTCTAGGATGAAAGGGGCCCAGTCCATAATCTTGAGGGGCCCACAGAAAAGATAAGAAGGCAGCTCCCATATGTGAACTCAGTGCTGCAGGAGCTGTGGAAGTTCATGCAGAATGATTTAATTACCTTGAGGAAAAAGGGACACGGGGGAGCTGAGTCTTACAGAGGAAATAAGAATTTGCCACATGAAGACATTGGCGGCAGAGAGGAGGAACGGGTCAATCCAGGTAGAAAGAACAGTAAGAGCAGAGGTGAGCAGATGCTCAACTGTGTGATGAGTTCATAGAACATTAATTAAGCAAATACACTGAACACCTACTGTGTCTAGGCACTGGGAATACAATTTTCCTCATGGAGTTTATAACCTAGTTTAGGCGATAGACATAAATAATAGTAAAAACTACAAACTTTTGTCTCCATGTTGTATTAAGTGCTATGGAGAAAAAGAATAAGGTGCTAAGACAATAGAATGTAATTTGGGTTTGGCATTTACGAGAAAGGGATATCTAAGCAAAGACCTGGTGGAGTAGCCATGAAGAGAAAAGGATGAAGTGTGTGCCAGATGGGATATGCTTGAGGGGCTGAAAGACCTCCAGGGAGACAGGTGGAGACAGATCACATAGTCTCTGGAGGTGACATTTTAGGGAATTTGGATTCTATTCTAGGTGCAAGGAAAAGTGACTGAAAGGTTTTAAGCAGAGGAGAGGCATTTTACCCCTTAATTTTATTATGAAAAATTTGAAACATACAACAAAGTTAAGAGACTTTTAAAGAGGCAATGATATATGGGAAAAGGCCAAACATAGGGTAGCGCTGGGGCTGGGAGCCGAGTCTGGAGCCCTTAGTGCCTGTCAGAGCGAGAAGACAAGCTGTGCCATGTAGAGCCAGCGGGAGTGGGGCTCCAGAAGGAACGGTGGATTTGAAAATTATTTAGGGGTACACTGCCTGGCCCGTAACAGTTGCTTGATAAGTGTCTGCCGAATGAATGAAAATACAGTCAGCAGGACTTAGAGCATCTGACAATAAGGAGATGAGTTGTAAACTCTGCAAGTCATTCAACTTCCCTGAGCCTCGGTTTCTCATCTGTAAGATGGGAAAGGTGAAAATATTTCTTGTATCAGTTGGTCAGTGTTCTCCAGAGAAGCAGAACCAATATGATGTGTGTGTGTGTGTGTGTGTGTGCATGTATATAGGTATAAAACGATTTATGAAAAGAAATTGGCTCATACGATTATGGAGGCTGACAACTCCCAGAATCTGTAGTCATTAAGTTGGAGACTCATGAGAGCAGACAGTGTAGTTCTAGTCCTGAAGCCTGCAGTCTCAAGACCCAGAAGGATATTTCAGTTGAGTCTTAAGGCAGGAAAGAACTGATAGTTCAGTCCAAGGCAGACAAGTAGGATGGTCAGTCAGATAGGATGGTCTGTCTTTTTGTTCTATTCTAACTTTCAGCTGATTGGATGAGACCCACCACATTAGGGAGAGCAATCTGCTTTACTCAGTCCACTGGTTCAAGTGTTATCTCACAACAGACACCCACACAGACATATTCAGAATAATGTTTGACCAAGTACCGTGGCACCCTGTGGCCCAGTTATGTTGATATAGAAATGAAGCATCATATTTCCCATGCTTGTTTAGAAGTGTTCTGTGAGTTTAAAAAAACCAACAAACAAACAAACTATATAAATGTACGGGGTGTCACCATTTATTCAAGTGGAAAATATTTTCCCTAATGAGAATAGCTTACATTTTTGTGGATTGAAAACATTTTATTTATTAACAAAACTGTTGATCATTCTTTGGTTTTGTGAAGTTGTTTCAGAACTTTTCCTTCATTAGTTAACAACTAAATGATCTTGTATAAAGGAAAGAAATCTAGTTTCCTAGCATACCTTTTGTATCATAGGAATGGGGTGGGAATAGATTCTCCACCAAAGAGTTAGCTTGATGGGGTATCTGTGGGAATTAAAATTTTTCGTTTGATTCAGATATTGAACTTTTGATCGTTTCTCAGCCTTTTGGCTAAGATCCAGTGTAGTATCTGTTCTGATCAGATATTGAACTTTTGGTGAAATTTCATTTGTTTCCTATTTGCATTTTACCCTCATAACAAGTTTTGTAAAGTGTGTTGAGGTTCTCACCTGGGAAGATACAGCTATCATCACCCATGGCCATTTATACTCTGACGCACTTTAGTGATATGGGTCTAAAATTTTTTAGTCCCAACCTCTCTTTTTAAAATTGTATTTTTCAGTTACAGTTGATATTCAATATTATTTTGTATTAGTTTTAGGTGTATAGCATACTGGTTAGACAATCATATAGTTTACAAAGTGGTCACCCCTAATATTTCTAGCACCCACCTATTTCCTGTGCAGTAGTTTTACATCCCTGTGACTATTTTGTAACTACTAATTTGTACTTGTAATCACTTCACCTTTCACACCCACCTCTCCAACCCCCCTCTCCTCTGGCAGCCATCGGTCTGTTCTCTGCATCTATGAGCCTGTTTCTGACAGTAGTTTCCTTTTACCTAGTGCTTCTCATGTGCCAGTCATTGTTCCGTTTTACTGCACTTATCTCATTCAGTTCTCACAATGACCTTATCTTTCCTTTTACCCCTTGGAGGCGTCCATGCCCCTACCTGTAACTGCACGTAGACCACCTGCAGTACGACATGGTGAGGAGGAACGCACGCTCTGGAGCCGGCCTGCATGGTTTGAATCCCAGCTCTATCACAGGCTGCGTGACCTTAGAGGCAATGTAACAACTTCTCTGTTCCTCAGTGTCCTCTTCTGTGAAACGGGGAACAGAGCATAGTATTTAGTATGCAAATACATGTGATGTATGTGTATATGTGTAAGTATAGATAGTACGTTTATATGCATGGGTGTTGTAGGGGTGGTGGTGACCATGATTACACAGCAGAAAAACTCTGATGCCTTCAGGGGCCAGTGAGGTAACATCAGTGTGTAAAGCAGCCAAGAACAAGCACGGAGAGGTAGGGTGAGTGGAGAACTAAGGAATGTCTTCTTAACGTAAAGACATTAAAATCTGAGAATTCACAAAATACTGCTTGGGCCACTATCAATATTTGACCCCCGGTTTGCCATATGCAAAGCTGCATAGTGAGTGTTTTATAAGTAGTTTCCTTAACAATCCTGCTAGCAGAGTTGTTACAGATGGCAAGAGGGACACTCACTTAGGCCTGCAGGCCATTCCTCAGCACTAACCCCTTGATTTGCTTTTTGCTAGAGGCTTTTCTCCGTGGTGAGGTTGGGCTAGTGAAAGAGCAAAGGTGGAAGTGTTCCTTGCAGTGTCCCTGGAATGTCCTCAAGGCCCTCCCTAAGCAGATCCCACAGCCTCCTGACTTTATTCTCTCTCTCTTCTTCATTCTCACGCCTAACACTGGAGCCTCTGCTGGTGGCCATGCAGGTGTGGCTGTGTTTGTGTTTGCATTGCTCATTGCTTGGTGAGCTCGGAGCATAGGGGCCTTATTCATCATTCCATCACCTGCTGCCCTACCACACTTGACTGTTGAGTAACATCCATTGGGTCTCAGTTCCGGCCATTGTCCATCTCTCTTTGGGTAATTGCCATCTGAGATGTTTAGTTTCTCCATCTTCAGAATTGGGATAATAACTGTCACAGGTTGCATGCCTTGAGAGGTAGGTTCAGATGTGGACCAGCATGCAGGAGGGAGTGCTCTTGGGATCATGACTGGGGAGGTGCTGGAGGGGAGGGAAGGGGAAGGAGGGAACAGCAGGAGAAGGGAGGAGGGAGGATCAGGCAGAGGGAGAAGTCGGCTGCAGTGCAGTCTCAGCGAAGGCCTCGGCCACCCTCGTCCCCGCCCTGAGTAGCACTGAAATTGAGGTGAGGGTGCCAGGTCTTTCTACTCTATGTGGATCAGTCCCTGGATGTGGGGTGTCCCAAGAAGGGGGCATGACCTTGGGAGACCCAGCTCTCTTTAGTCAGCTGAGGGCTGTCTAGGGCACTGAGCCCTTCAGTTCCGAAGGAGGATCTGGGTGGCTCATCAGAGCCTCTACAAAAGTGGCAATTTCACGGAGTTATGGGAAAGTGGACAAATGCAAAAGCACACTGTAAAATGTTAAACAAATGCAAGGTTGTAGTTGTTGTTAATATCAATAGTAATATTATTGGGGCTCAGTAAACATGTCTTTAATGGAGTTGAGTCTATTTTCTTAGAATATGTCCATAGTAAGAATCATGAAGTTGTCATACACCCTTGTTTTTATTCCTCTCACCTCCACAAAGACACCCTTTCCCCTCGCTCTTTCGTTATTAATCTTGTCTTAAAAGTGCTTATGCCCTTCTATTTTAAAACCTCCAGGGTTGGTTTGATTTGATTTCCTTTCCACTGAAATGACTGTTCTGAACTCTGACCTTAATCCAGGATGGTTAGAGCAGCTGGAAGCACTTTCTTGACTATCTGTCTTCACACTTTATATTCCATATAGGCTCAAAGAGATCCTAAGTCCTAGTGCAGTTTTTAAACATTGCTACATTAACAGTTCCAATCGGTGAGGTTAATTAAACATAACTGAGGGCCAGCCCTAGCATTCCCAGCTTTGTACTGACCCTGGAGTTGGTTCTGTCAGCCTGAAGGGCTCAGACATAAGAATACGTTAGTGAAACCTGTCAGTGCAAAGGATGAATGTTCCAGAAATCAAGAATATTGAGCAACTCTGGGTCAATTCCAGGGAACAGCTGCTTGTAGAAAGAACTGTGCATGCGAGTTCAAAGGTGCTGTATGTTGTTAATTTCACCCACACACTGATGTATGTAGGCAGTTATTCTGTGAATTCTATCATCATATGATCTCTCTCAAACATATTTGTATGTGCATATATTTCTAACTTGCAAATGTTATCCTGCCACTTCCCTGCCTAAGTATCTTCTGTAGCTCCCCCTAAGATCTCCACCATAAGATCCAAAGTCTTTGCAAAGCTCTCTCAGTTTCCTGAGTTTGCCAGGATTATTTTATGCTGCTTGTCTTTGTGCCTGCTATTGCTTTTCCCCAGAAAGCCTTCTCATTCTTAAGCATCCTCCAGGTATCAGTTCAAATGTCATCACCTCTAGGCAGCCTTCCTTGGTTTCCCCACAATGCCACAATGACTCTGGCCACTCTGTACTGCCTTTCCTCCAAGACAGTGAGCCACCAGGTGGGAGGAAAATGAATTTGTAGACCTGCTAAAAAGGTGAGAGGGTCAGGATGGAGAGAATGGGAGAAGTTATATGCAAAGCCCCTTTAGTTAAAACCTACATTCTGTAGAGTCAGTACTCAGTGTATATGTGTGTGCGTATACATGTATGTGTATATGTGTGTGCATGTGTATATACACACACACATATGAATGATATTTGATTTTGTTTTTTAATTTAAAAAGAACCAAGGGACACATCTGATCCAATGATTAAAAGAGCTTTTAAGGAGAGGCCTCCTGACAGGAATAAAACTTTCCCCTGACTGCCCTCTAGTGGAAGTGCTGAGAGAGCCCAGAAATGATAAGGCAGAAACATAAACCTCCCTTCCCAGGTTGAGAGAGCAGTGTCCTTAATTGTCCATTGTTCTCCATATGTAAATAATTTCACCTTTTTTAAGAATCAGAGTAGGGCAAGACACACTCCAAATTGAATTCCGTTTGTCCCTGGTAAATCAGACAATTCTTCAAGAACCTTAGACTACCCAGAGGGAAGATCATGTGTGGTTAAGAAAGGGCTCTGTGGATGAAGTGGGAGATGCACCCCAGCTTTAACTACTACATATTCACAAGCTGAAGAAAGCACTGTGAAACAAGAATACTTCAAGGTCTGTTTTCCCAAACCAGTGGCTCCTGCCATGTGCAAGAATCAACTGCCTGCTCAGCTGGGTTAAATGCTGGTTTCTGAGCCAGAATGATCCACATTCTGGTTCAGTGGGTCTGGGCAGGTAACTAGGAATCAGCATTTTAATAAGCACCCTAGGGTGATTCTAATGGATGTGGCCCTCACACCCCCTACAGTGGGGATAGGTTTTATAGAGCCATTTATTCACTTTTTTGTGACCAGGGCAATTTTGTGTAGAAGTCATGGTTTCCCACATTCTGACACATTATCCCATGAGAACACTTTTTAGACCTCATGGCCTGATTTTTGGCTTGAAAGACATGGTCTTCATTTCTGTACATGGGATTGCAACTTAGAATTAGCATTCGATCTGAGAACTGTGGAACAGACTTCCCTTTCTTTTCCTTCCCCCATCTGTGCTTTGCGTCTACCTACCTGTTAATCTGGCTGTCTACATATGTAGTTTTGTACCTACTCACTTGTATTTGTGAATCAACCTGTGCACTGTGCCTTGTGCCTAGTGAACCAACAGGAACCACAGGAAAAACAGAGTACTGGAACAGGGATTATCCTGGACTTCTGGCATTTTTTGATGGGGAAAGGCAAAAGGCACCGGCCAGAAAATAACCTACCCTGGAGAATAAACTACTTATAATTTCTTGAGTACCTACCAGGCAGCAGCCACTCTACAAGGCTTCTTAGGTACATTGTTACTAACCTAGCAAAGTAGTTCATAGGTGAGGAAACTGGACACTTAAAGGAATTATGTAACCAGCTGAGTCACACAGAGCAGGGGCCCTGACCTACAGGCTGTGGACCAGTACCAGTCGGGGCCTGTTGGGAACTGGGCTGTACAGCAGGAGGTGAGCTTGAAAGTAATGTGCTTGAATCATCCCAAAACCATCCACCCACCCCCAGTCTGTGGAAAAATCATCTTCCACGAAACCTGTCCCTGGTGCCAAAAAGTTTGGGGACTGCTGGTCTAATAGAGTCATCGAGGTGTGTCTTACTCCAAGGCTCCCTGCTCCCGTTCTCTGGATGAACGTATCTCTAGTTGCCTGCAGGTGTGTGGACATCAAAGTTCATCAGCCTTTTCTAGGTTCACCGGTTTCCTTCTCATTAAAAACAGAATTTTAGGAGAAATCTCCATTTTCAAGAAAGTAAGTTAGCAAATAAAGAATTTCTCCAGGGTGCTGCTACTAACACCTTTCCAATTTCTGGGAAATCTAAAAATCAATTGTATTAAAGTAAAAAGAATGCTTACTGTGGTTTTTTTTAAAGGTTTCTGAAGGTTGTTTTAAGACCAAACTAGGCAGCCATGTATTTTAATTTTGTATTTTATAGAGTACCTGCTGCATTGTTGACACTCCTAAAAGGTCAATAACAACTTGTTTGATATTTCAAGTTAATTGTGAGTCTCTGCATGTTTGCATAGCTGAACCTTTATTGCTAAAGGTCCCTTATAAATGTTGCATTGCCCTCAGTGTTTGGGGCTGCCGTGAATGCCTTGTATGCCAATGGAAATGCATTTGTTGCAGTGGGAAGACATTTGATTTCACGTAGAATAGCTCCTTTAGCCATCAGAATATTTTAGAAAATAAAGTTTATGATTTTCTGATGATAAGATAAACATGTTCAAGTGTTAAAAATTAGAAAAATATAACAGTATAAAGATGATAAATCACCCATAATCCTCTCAGCCAAGAGTAATGGTAGTAATAATTTAAAAGTGCTCTTTAGGTACAGTCTGCCTACTGTGTGTCAGCCACTGTTGGTGAGATAGGTGACATAATTCTAACTGTATGGATTTGGTAACTAGGGCTTAGAAAGGTTAAATAACTGGATAAGTAGTGAAGCCTGGCGATAATGTTCTGTTTGTTCCTGATTCCAAAGCCAGCACTCTTTTTGTGCCTCTCCCACGTAATCACTATTAATATTCTAGTGCATTTCTTCCAAGTCTTCTTTTTATGCATAGTTTTCTTTTTCATAGATCTCTTTGGCTGAGATCATACTGTGAACATAATTTTCGACCCTCCCATTTTCACTCAACATAGTGGCATGAGCACTTTCCTCACGTGATCTGGCTCTGCCTCCCTCTTTGAACTCATCCCATACGCCCTCCCGCCTGCTGTCTTACGCCCTGGCCACACGGCAACACCGCAGGGGTGTCCTTGCCTGAGGACCTTCCCACTGGCCATTCCCTCTGCTTCAAGCTCTCTTGTCTCAATCTGACGTGGTTAGTTTTCTCCCCATCCTTTAGACCCCAACTTAAATGTACAGGCTTTCCCTAAATGTCTCTCTCGAGTAGGTCCTGCTGTCTTTCCTAAGTACTGATGAGTTTGTTTCATAGCACGTCTTACAACTTACAAAGAGTTTATTTTATTTGCCTTTTTACTGTATCTTCATGTCACCTTCATTTTTGTGGGTCTAGCCTATGTCTATATATAATTCTGTACTTTCTGGACATTTTTATATAAAATACTTTATTATTTTTAGCTGACAGTGTTTTTATTTTATTTTTAAATTATAATTGATAATATCATTTTATATTTATTTCACATATATAGCATAGTGATGCTATTAAGTGATGTGTGAAGTGATCAAGCACATACCTGGCACCATAGTCCCTGTGCTGTACTTCCCATCCCCAGGATTACTTTGTAACTACCGATTTGAACTTCTCAATCCCTTCACCTTTTCCACCCAGCCCCTTAATCCCTTGGCCATCTGGCAATCACTAGTTTGTTCTTTGCATCTATGAGTCTGTTTTCATTTTGTTTGTTCATTTATGTTGTTCTTTAGTTTCCATATATAAGTGAAATCATATGGTATTTGTCTCTGTCTGTCTGACTTATTTCACTCAGCTTAATGCCCTCTAGGCCCATCCATGTTGTCACAAATGGTGATATTTCATTCTTTTTATGGCCAAGTAATATTCCACTATATAATCATTGTATGTGTGCCACTTCTTCTTTTTTTTTTTTTTGAAGAAATTCACTTTATTCTAATTCATTCACAAACAGTAACATCACAATAGCTGGTTTAAGGAGGGCACACAAACATTTGCCCAGCCCCAAACTCAACACCACCTCAGGGAGCTCCTATACAGTAAGAACACTCTTCCACTGCAATTCTAAGGCAAGGAAACTATTAATGATAGGAGACGTTTAACTGGTACTCTTATACTTTCACTATCAATTATATCTTTATACTAAATTAACTTGGGTCATGAGAGATGATTTTCCATTTCTTCAATATGAACTTCTCAATTAGGCTCATCCCTTTGCAAATCTGCACTGTTTCAGCACCTCGCTGAAACCCTCACAAAGCTTAAGGTCACTCTGGTTCTGTGCACATCCCAAAACTGTTTCCTCTCATAGTGGCACGGGCCAAACTGCTGCTGCTGCTGGCATTCTGGCTGAGTTCCCTGAGGCTCCTGGTAAGTGATGTCAGGTCTTGAGGTCTCAGCATTGCTTCCTCCACTGAAGCCCCCAGTGACGGCATGACCTACCGTGTGGCCAACAGTGGAGCCCACAGCCACACCAGCTGCCGTGGTTGCCATCTGGGCCATGAGACCTGGCTGCCTGGGGACAGCAGCAGGTGAGCCCACAGCAGATGGTGGGGCTGGTGCTGGTGGCTGAGCTGCTGGAGCTGCCCTGGGCCAAGCTCTCATCTGAGATGCCTGGCTGGCCGGAGGGGTCACACGGGAAGAGCGACTCCGGCTTCCACGCGGCATCACTACTGCGCTACGGCTCTTCGTCTGGAAGTGCGAAATTCCGAGAAGACACCGACACCTTCTGGAGCTGGAGAGCGGGAAAATGTGTGCCACTTCTTTAACCACTCGTCTGTTGGTGGGCACTTGGTTGCTTAATTATCTTGGCTGTTGTAAACAATGCTGCAATGAGCATAGAAATGCATATATCTTTTCAAATTAGTGTTTTTGGTTTCTTTGGATAAATACCCAGAAGTGAAATTTGAGTCATAAGGCATTTCCATTTTCAATTTGTTTGAGAAACCTACATACTGTTTTCCGCAGTGGCTGCACCAATCTGCATTCCCACCAATAGTGCACAAGGGTTCCTTTTTCTCCACATTTTTGCCAATATTTGTTTGTTGATTTATTGATAATAACCATTCTGACAGGGGTGAGGTGATATTTCATTGTGGTTTTGATTTTTATTTCTCCAATGATTAGTGATGTGAGCACTTCTATGTATGTCTATTTGCTATCTGTATGTTCTCTAGAGAAGTGTCTGTTCAAGTCCTCTGCCCATTTTTTAATTGGATTATTTGGGTTTTTGGTGTTGAGTTGTATGAGTTCTTTGTAAGTTTTAGATATTAACCCCTTGTGCCAGAAGGAGAAGAACAAGAGCAACAAATTGAAAACTTATTTGAACAAATAATGAAGGAAAACTTCCACAATCTGGCAAAGGAAATAGACTTCTAGGAAGTCCAGGAAGCCTAGAGAGTCCCAAAGAAGTTGGACCCAAAGAGGAGCACACCAAGGAACATTGTCATTAAGTTACCCAAGATTGAGATAGAGAGAATCTTAAAAGCAGCAAGAGGAAAGGAGAGAGTTACTTACAAAGGAGTTCCCATAAGACTAGCAGCTGATTTCTCGAAAGAAACCGTGTAGGCAAGAAGGGGCTGAAAAGAAGCATTTGAAGTCATAAAAGGCAAGGACCTACATCCAAGATTGCTCTATCCAGCAAAGCTATCATTTAGAATGGAAGGGCAGATAAAGTGTTTCCCAGATAAGGTCAAGTTAAAGGAGTTCATCATCACCAAGCCCTTATTTTATGAAATGTTAAAGGGACTTATCTAAGAAATTGAAGAAGATCAAAAACTATGAACAGTGAAATGACAACAAACTCACAACTATCAACAAATGAACCTAAAAGAAAA
>PVKM010000008.1:0-18627 GCA_004027735.1 Carollia perspicillata
TTTTTAAGTGTTTTATGAGTATTTATTTTATTTTATTTTTATTTTTAGAGTGGGACAAGGGAAGGAGAAAGAAAGGGAGAGAAACATCAATGTGTGGTTGCCTCTCACACACCCCCAACTGGGGACCTGACCTGCAACCCAGGCATGAGCCCAGACTGGGAATCAAACTGGCGACCCTTTGGTTTTGCAGGCTGATGCTTAATCCACTGAACCACACCAGCAAGGTTAAAGACAAAGTTTCTTAAAGTAATAGAACACAATTTTATCAGAGAATCCTCTAGTTTTTTAGATTAAATAAGATACTGGCAACCAAGTAGAAGGAACAAAAACTGTTGCCAGGTCTTTTATCATTAAAGAAGACTCAAGTAGCATACCATTTAAAGAAAGTTTAAAATCCAGAATAGTTTGGGGCTTTCTTTGTGTCTTTGGACACAATGTACCTTATGGATCAGGTGAGACTACCAGTGGACCCTAATCTCAAATTGAATAAGCCCCTCCCAGTTTCCTCTTCCCTCCAGAAGGGCATTGTAGTTAGTTTTCTCACCATTCCCTGAGGTCCAGACTCTACTCTTTGCATCTGGACACTTATCACCACGCAAGGACATTTTGGAGCTGAAGGAACAGGAGCAACATTCAGCATTGTAAAGTGAAAGGATGAATGAATGGGCTCTATCTCTAGTGTCCAGCACACAGATGAAATTTTATGAATAGTTGTTGAATGAATAAATGAACTGCACCCAACAGAAAATGGGACAAAATTATTGGCCTTGCAGTTATAATGCCAACTTTTTCCCACTGCCTTCCCTGGCCTACACACCCCCCCTCCCAAGACTCGTCCCCATCCTTTGGAAGCATGTGAGGGCTCAGCTAAGGCTGAAGTCCATAATCAATCATGTTTTAATCTAAGATCATTTCAGATCCAAATGAAGACAAAAACAAACAACTTGGATAGCCACCTCAGGGAGTTGTGGGGTTGACTGATGGCTCAGTGCCATGAGATCATACTACACAATTTTTCTTTGTTTCTACCTTGATTCATTTATCCATTCTTTCAACAAATAGTTATTGAAAAATTATTGTGAGCCAGACAGTGCCCTAGTCACTGGGGGGTAGAATTATGGACAAGCCGAAGAGGTCCCTGCTCTTATGGGATTTACCTCTTGATTCACTCAAATAACAAACACTAACTGAGGAGCTACTATATACCAGTTCCTTTGCTTAGCAATGAATATACATTCCTCCATTCCTGCCTCTAGGATATTCATATACTAGTAAAGGAAAAACAGAAAAATAAATAAATAACATATTGTTCATTGGGAGATAATAAATCTTGGCTGAGGGTTGGAGGGCGAGGGAGGGTAGTGAAACAGAAAAGGTGATAGGGTATGGATAGGGCATGTGCTTTTAAACAAGGTGTCCAGGCAGCACTCACTGAGAAAGTGATACTGAAGCCAAGTTCCATAGGAGGGAGGGAACGGGATATTTAGGGAAGAGCATTCCAGGGAGAAGAAAGCAAATTTAAAGGCCCTGAGCTGAGAACATTCTTGGTGTGTTCGAGAAACAGCAAGGAGCTCAAAATGGCTGAAGCACAGGCAAATAAGGGAAAAGGTGATGAGGTGGGGGAAAAGGAAATTAAGTTGGACCTTGCTGACCGTTTTATAGATTTCGCCCTTTTCTCTGACTGAGATGGGAAGCCAGCAGATGATTTCTAGCAGACGACTGACATGAAGGGACTCAGGTTTTAACAGGATCACTGGTGCCTGAGCCGAGCACAGGCTGCCGGCTGGCAGAGAAATGATGCGGTAGCTGTGGCATTTTGTGTGCTGACAGATATGCTCTGGTGAAAGACAAAAAAAAAAAATGATGCTCCAAGAAAAAGAAAGGATAACTGCTGGAGAAATGACATGTAATAGTCAAGAGGAAGGGCTGTAGTAGCCAAATGGAGGGGCTAGGGACACAGAGGGTTCAGCAATAGCGTAAGGGGAAGGCAGAGTCCTGGGCAGAGATGGACACAAGTGGTTAAAGGTGGTGGTGGGGCTGGTGGTATGTCTCTCACACTCACCTCAATTTTTCAGTCAAGTGGGAAGCAAGACCTTCAACTAAGAATGAAGATGGAGCAGGGGGTATTGTATATTTTAAAAGAAAAAAATCATCCGTACATGAATACATCTTCAAATAATCCCTTGAAATACTCATAAAACAATACACATAGTAGCAAAAAATTCTCACTATAGATGTGGTTCCAGGAAAAAAAAAAGACCAGAAGACATTTTCACACACACAGCATATGTAAAGCCATCTGAGTACAACAACATGTACAAACGAAGTGACATGATTTGACATGTTTCCATGAAGCAATAAACACTGTAAGTCAATTCTCTAAATGCTGTTGAGTTTTGAATCAGGCAAACATTTTTTATTACTGGAAGTCATTTAAATTTACGTCACTGTAGTAAGAGCTAAACACTGTAGTGTAAAACACATGTCCAGAGTTGAGCAAGTGAGAAACACCGCCCAAAGAACATGACTGTAGCACCTACCTCATGAACCGCACTGAATTCTAGCCAGGAACTGCCTTTCTAATCCAGTTCTGTGTTGTACCTCCCCAGAGGATGGGAGCCTGAAATTCCCAGGATTTTTTTAACTCTCTCTTCTCTGGTACTAGGTCAGCCTACAATTCCACTACAGGAAAATGTGCCTATAGTGCCCTCAGTGCCACGACTGGATTTTACCAGCTGGGTAAGACAACTTTATGGTGCAACATGCCAACAGTTAAGGTGAACTAAAAACCCAAGTGCCTTTGTCTGTTAATATCTTTAAACCTGAAACATTTGAAAGCATTATGCACTTCCTTGGTATCTTGGAGCCTGTTCTGCAGCCCAAACTTTGACATTTTCTAGCATCCAAGGTTGTTGTTGGTGCGTCAAGCTGGGTTGTGTATGGTGGGTAGGCCCAGCTGTCCCACAGCACAGAGAGCATTTAACTATGTGGACAAGTGGACATGAGTGGGAACCAGCAGTGAAAGGGATAAGCAAGAAGAAGCTAATGGGTCCTTGATCTTGGCCTTTAGCAATCTGGGGACCTACTTTGGAAGCATTGGAGATTTGTTCCTACACAGAGGGGTTAGCCCTAGAATTTTTATCTGTTATCTATTTTCACTTTCGTTTTTAACTCAGTGCACTTTAACTTTTTAAATTTTTCAATCTTTGGCTTTACTGAATTATTTTAACATATTACATTATTATATTTATTTTTAATATTGTCTTTGCATATGATGGTTTTCTTTTATCTTCATATTTAGTTTATTTTATCAATGTCTCATTTTTAGTCACTTTTAATTCTTTTATACGTTTACTCCTTTTTATAAGAGCTATATATTTATTTTTAGTTTTTGTTTTTTGGATTTTTTGCTTTAACTAGTTGCAGGATTGCTTTCGATTTCTTAGCATTGCCCAGTGGCTCCCCTATTGCTCCCCATTTTAACAGCCACTCCCCACCCCCTCTCCATACTCCAAAACTTCCAGTTAAAATCTTTAACCCAGAGAATTCATGAATAACCGCCACTATTACTTCTTTGGACAATAAATATCCTCTTCTAACTGCATATACTTGCACATTTGAAATAGTATTTGTTTCTCACACTGTGCTTTGTAATGTCCTTCTAGAATCAATGGCCTCTACTCTACAAATCAATGGATGGGAACCGGTCCTGTGGGGGATCACTACCCAACAGGAGGAGGAGGAAGGTGCCAGCTTTCTTTCAGAGAAAGACCACAACATACTGTTGCCACGCTTATTTTTACAAGGGGTGGTCTTGAGACATAACTTTCCTAAGTAGGAGCCACATTAAGAGACCAACAAAACCTTCAAAACCTTCAAACACTCTCTCAACTTAATATAACTAATATGATTAATCTGTTTCCAAAACCTGATATAAAAAATTCAGTTCTGAATAGGTCTGCCACTTCCTTTATTTGAAGTTTCAAGGAGAAATTAGCTCTGGCAGGACTTATCCCAAACAGGGTATAGATTTTGTTTTACTTTACTTTGGTTTTCTACAGATATATATATATACACACACACATTAGTTTAAGCTGTTCTTTTGCTTTGAATCTGGATTGCTTGGAGACCAGAATTTTATTTAGCAGCCTGGGTACTGTGAACCCCAAAGTCCCACAAGAATGTGTAAACTTCTGTTCCCCTTGACTAAAAATGGGCCATTTTCCCACAAAAGAGGGACTAAGGAAAGATGCCTACACCCCTCTGTTCAGTTCCCCTCCCCCCACAAAAAAGCCAGACGCCATTTGGGTTAAATTCAAGTTTCTAAAAACAAGCAGATAAATTATCAGGGCCTGGCCCACATCCACTATTCCCCTAAACTAAGGGAAATTTTGCCAGCTAATTTTTCTGCTTATTTTGCCTAAAGAATGTGCTTATGCAAGAATCTGCATCTCTCTCACGCACTCTCTCTCTCTCCCCCGCTCTCTCCCTCTTTCCCTCCCTCCCTTTCTGCCATCTATTTATCCATTACTGTTATCAGTGTAGTCCCTTTCTTTGCAAAAGTTCTTTTTGGACTTAGAACTTCTGCCTTTCTCACTGACATGTAACTCTTGTTGTCTGTACCGTCATGGTTGCAGGAATTCTTCTCAGTTGGCCGGCTTGGGCCATAGGGACCCCTGTGTACCTGCTGAGCTTTCAAGGGTCCCTGCAGTCTTCACCTCCATGACGTACGTGTTCAGTCATGCTCTGCCTTATGTACCTCAGCAGAGATGCACCGAGTCAAGCCATTTCTGATTCCCTTCCCAGCCAATAGATGTGATCATGTCAAATTGGCACCTCACTTGCTAACGTCTTGCCTGAAAATGGTTTACACTAAAAGGATTATCTCCACATGGCATGGACCACTTCTCTACAGAGGCTTATTTTAACCTAAATGAAAAAAACACCGTCAAATCTACAAAGTTCACCAAATATTGCTGAAAGGCAGCCTAGTACAAATTCACTCAAATTCCAATTCTCTTACATTAGAAAGGTAAAAGAAAATCACTAAAATATATGGCAGGTGAAATTTGAAGTGTTACAACTTTTTAGAAAGCAATATGGTGATATCTAGAAAAATGTAAATTATTGCCCTAGCTGGTGTGGCTCAGTGGATTGAGTGCCAGCCTGCAAACCAAAAGGTCACAGATTCGATTCCCAGTCAGGGCACATGCCTGGGTTGTGGGCCGGGTCCCCCTGTAGGGGACACACAAGAGGCAACCACACGTTGATATTTCTCTCACTCGCTTTCTCCCTCCCTTCCCCTATCTAAAGATAAACAAATAAAAATCTTTTAAAATATATATATAAATAAAATAAAAATTTAAATTATGTATACTTGTCAACCTATTTATTCCATTCCTAGGAGTTTACCCTTTGGAAATAAAAGTGCCAATATACAAGGACACATGTAAGACCCAAAAAGTAAAAATATGAAGTCCATCGGTGAGAGTGGATGGCTGAATCAACAGTTGCATGCCCGTGGAATGTCACACAGCCACGAAAAAGAAAACTAGAGCAATATGAGATGATGTGGAAGGTCCCCATAAGCTACTGTTGAAGGAGAAAAGCCGGAAATGGAAAAAATATATATAATTTGTTTCCCTTAAAAATATTACCAAAAAATCTATATGTGATGGACACATAGATATAATAGACCTATACAGAATTATGCAAATGTTTATTAAAATATAAAAAGACATTCACTAGTATTAACATGGGTCACTTGAAGTGGTCGAGGATCAGAAATGGGATAGTTAAGCCTAGACAGGTTTGGATGATGTGTCTATGATAAAAACAGAATATATGATATGATACTATTCCTGTGAAATCATATTTATGTATTTATTTGTATTTTTATTTATACTCCAAAAATGTTCATGAGAACAATGATAACCAAACATTAATAATGGTTATCTCAGGGTAATGAAATTTTGGATGAACTTGATGTTCTTTTTATTTATTTTTATTTTTTTGATTTTATTTATTTTTAGAGAGAGGGTAAATGAGGAAGAAAGAGAGGATGAGAAATATCAATGTATGGTTGCCTCTCCCACATTCCTTGCTGGGGACCTGGCCTGCAACCTAGGCATGTGCCCTGACTGGGAATCGAACCTGTGACACTTTGGTTCTCAGGCCTGCGCTCAATCCACTGAGCTACACCAGCCAGGGCTAACTTTTTATTTGTCTTTATGTGTTGCTTGAATTCTTTAAAAAGAACATGTGCTACTTTATTTTATGTAAATTTATTTATTTATAAATTTATAAATTTATATCTGTGGAAATAAGCAAAAGACCAACCAAATGAGAAAAGCAAAGACTATTTATTCCAAGCTTGCTCTATAGCAAGAGAGTCAGCAACCATCGCTCATATTTTGGCAGAGACTCAAAGGCAGGCAGAGGAGTGGGAAATGATATAGCTGGGAAAAAAAGAGAAAGCTGCAGGTGTACCCTAGTTGGAGGCTGTTGGCATGGGGAAGCTGTGGGCAGGCTAACCAGAGCAGGTATTTTATGCGATTGGTCAGGGGTGTACAGTTGGCTGTCTCTGGTTGGTTCAAAGCTAGAGGTAGCGACAAAAATTAGGGAAGCTGTTGGTTACGAATCAACTTCTGGCCATTTTGGAGCACTTGTTACACAAGTTATTGTTTAGCTTCCCTGATTGTTACTAGAGATAGCTATCTGTCCCCCGTCAAGTCTGACTTACAGTAGGCTGGTTTCCAGGACTGACTATTCTAGATAAGAAGGTTGGTTTCCTGGGCACATTACTGCAGGCTGTGAGTCATAGTACTACTTTTAACTACAGTCTGGCCATTGTCGGTTTGTATATCCAGTCTCTCATATTTTATTATATTTATAGACAAATATATTTTATATAATTTATATTGCACATAAACAACCAATTTATATTTTATATAAAAATAAAACTAACTGTGAAAAGGGCAAAAAATAATAAAATAACAAAATAAAATAGGCCAATAAATGATGAAAAGCAAAAATGTTCCCTCTTCCAAGCCCTTATGACCATAATATGGTAGTGGTTTTCAAACCTATTTATACATATCATTGTATTACTAAAAATAGTCTATTAAACCGAAATGGGAAAGATATTTCAATTTCTACAGGAATATTTTTTTAACTAGAAGAACTTCGTAAATTCCTGTCCGAATTGCTCCACCTACCTCTTATTGATGGACTGTTCCCTGCATCACCCTTGCTATGGGTGTTTAGCAAGGATTCTTAGGTATTGAGAATGAACCTGGCTTGACTAGCAACATGAAGAGGAACACACGGCAATGTGCTGAAGTGGCCTGGAAGGACCAGGATCAACCATCCCAATCACGGGTCCCATGTCCTGTCACTGGGAAAATTAAAGGTGAGAAACACCCAAGATGGGAGGAGGTTGGGGTTAACAAACACTGAGCCAGGCACTACAGCAGGCCTGCTATTGGCTCCTTAAATAAACTGACAGTCACTGGGCTTGTTTTTCTCTCTGCAATCTGGAAACTAACACGTGTGCCCACTCAAGAAAATAAATATCTAAATTTTCAAAAATTACTTCCAAAAATGAATGTAACAGATAAAAATAGAAGGCCCTATCCTCGTGTTGTATTACTAATTGTAAAGGTGTCTTTATTGACAGTTTTCCACCATATAGCTTTCAGAAAAAGGTATTGAAAGCACAGACCAACATTAATGTCTGAATGGCCTATTTCTTCTAGCTTCACAATTCTACAGTGATTTTTGCATGCTCGAGTTTCTCGTGTTTCATACACTGTAAGTCTCTCTTGGATTGGACCTGGTCACTGGTCTTGCAATTCATCTAAATACGCTACTTAAATTGAAGTTTAGGGTGACTGTCCTTTGTCACAGAGCCATTTAGTTCACCAAGGACTTTGCTACACTCTCATCTCATAAAGCAATCAGAAAAGAAAAATTTAAGACAGAAGAGTGAATGCCTGCCTGAGAATAAGTCTGTATTTTTTTCCTTCTTGTTCTCTCTAAACACACCTCTCAGGAAGAGGTGAGGAGAGATTTCGTGCAGCCACCCTTAGACAAGGACAAGACTGCAAGGATTCAAGTTAAGCAGCCTTGAAAAGACAATGTAAGTGATAGGGGACTCAAGAGATAGAAAATTTTAGTTTAAGTGATAGTTAATAAGCTTAGTAATCAATGCATGTAAAAGCTATTATTCAAGGAACTGAAGGTATGACCCACCCAGATCCAGGAGGCCATAAGCAGGTCCATCTTTGTGCCTCCGGAGGACTGCAAGCAATTCAAGATGGTATCTGAGCCATTGTGCTCCAGGGTGAGATGACCACCGCCTGGGGCACAGCTAAAGACCACTGCCCGGGGCAAGAATACAGCAGTTTTTAATCCAATTAGCTTTCCCCTAAATTCCAAACCCCTTACCTACACTTTGTTCTCCTTATAAAAAGGGCCATTTTAAAATGGAATTTAAGACCATTAGGATATGAACCCACCGTCTTCTCAGATCACCGGCCATCTGAATAAAGCACCCATAAAGATTCAATCCCTGTCTCTGCTTATTGGGTTTGGTGTGTGACAGGCAGCACGAATGCCAGTCTTTTCTGATTTCATAAGGATTTAGGGTAGCTACCCTCCCAAGACGAATATGAGTAGTTAGGGTGGCCACCTTTAAAGGAAAAAAGGAGTCTCATTATCTGAAAAGTGGGTGAGAGAAGAAATGAGGTCAAGGGGGACTAGGAAAAGAACAGGACAATACAGTGTGTCTGGGGTTGGATGCCTGGGCCTTACTCCCAAGAGAGTTCTAATTCCATCTGAGCTAGTACTGTTCAGTGGGGCACCATGCTCTGCTCTCTAGAGATGCAGCAGGCTATTTCCTGCAAAAGGGGAATATCAGATCTCAGCCAGCCATTGCCAGCACATTGCAGGAGGGGGCTCACTGTGCTCCTAGTGCTTGGAGTCCACACACACCAAGTCATTTGGTCACATTCAGGCAACCACCTGCCTCAGTCCAGGTTCACATGTGAACTACTAGATACCCAGCTAGGGAACGGAAGGGATGAAGGAGGTCTTTCACACCTGGATTCCACAGCCAGACAATGGTTCACTGGAACAACTGTAGCAGGGAGAGTAGCACAGGCACCTCCATCGCTACTTCTTATGCTTTCAAATGCCCTGCCATCGCCCTTTTCTTTGGGTGGCAGGAAGTGGCTCTGGGCCAAGCTACATGAATTCAATATAGCCTCTGACTATTTATGTTCACACAAAATGACAGTAGGCACGAGTGGTCCTCTGACAAGTTAGATGATAACCTCTAGTAGTATGTATTCTGCCCCAGTGCTTTTTAATTTACAGATTCATAATTTGAAATTAATTTAGATGTCCTGAAGGATGTCCTCTCCCATATATAATAATAAGACAAGTATCTTCTACATGCTATTAAGAAGGCTTTGTTATGAAGCAAGGATTGGATTCATAAACAACTGGTCCTTGAAATCTATTTATTGCCAGAAAGAGAGGTTCAGTATTATGTAAATGCATTGTCTTTGATAGTCCCTAAAATTAAACTCCAAAACTTAACATAAAACAACCAGTTACCATTAATTAATTTGATTTGTTATCTAGAGGTACATTTTGCTGTTAATTTATCCTGAAAAATGTCCCAGGAGAGCAACAGAAAAGCTCTAAAATCCATCTCTTCCTCATTATCAACTCTGCAACTCTCTTGGTCTTGAATGCTTCTTGACTGGACCACCGCAACAGAATTCTAACAAGTCTCCATCCTCCTGGTCTGTCTCATCCTGGCTATGAATCATTCAACAAACCCATTCTGTTCACACAAATGTATGAAAATATAAGAGTCCCGCCACATAACACTCCCCCCTGCAGGGGCTGGCTGTTCATCTTGAAACTGATTCAGAGCATCTGTTCCATGCATTTCAGCCTGGGACTTTTTGGTCTTGTCTCCTCTGGGTCTCTGACCCAGAGACCCTCCAATTGTTCCCTTTGGACATTCTACTCCAACTCAACCTCAGCATCTCTCCTAGACATAATCCTGATAATCACCTTTCAGCATTCTCTACCTAGCATGTAGGTAAGAGATACTTCTAACCCTCCTCACACCCATCCTTTAGAGCCTCTGACAAAGGAAATTAGAAAGTTTCCAGTCTTTTCTCCTTGTAATCTATCCTCTAAGCTGAAGTCAGATTTATTTCTCTAGAGTGAATTCTGGCCATCTCTCTCTCATGCTTAAAATCCTTCAATGGCTCTCATGTGGCCTTAAGATAAAGTCCAAACTCTCTATGGGAAACACATCAGACAAAGTCCTTCACGAGGCTGCTCTAACTACCATTTCCAGCCTTCCCACTCACAGCTCCTTTCATCTTAACCATTAAGATATAATTGCATATCTCCCAATGTACCATGATTTCCCACCTCTGACATTCCTGCCTGTCAGAATGTTCTTTCCTGTACCGTTTGCCAAGTGAACTCTAAGTCTTTAAATATAAATGCTTTCTTCCCCAGAAAACTTTCCTCGACTTCACCAAGCAGAGCTTACCATGTCATATGTGATGGTCCTACAATGTGTTTCACTGACCTTATCATACAACTGATCTTTGAACAAGGCAGGGAGTAGGGGTGCTGACCCCAGGGAGTTGAAAATCTGCACGCAACTTGAGGAAGTCTTCCACATACATGGATTCCTAGCCACAGATGCCCAACTGCTGATCAAAAGTATGCTGGTGATTAAATATTAACAATAATTTATATTTAAACATTTATAATAATTTACGATTAAGTTAATTATTATTATAATATAATGATAATTTCTAATACTGGTTTGTAATTAATAATTTAAATATTATTATATTTTTGATCCACAGTTAGTTGACTCTGCAGATGTGAGACCTGGGGTTATGGAGGGCAAACCGTAGTTATTTTTTTAAATCCTGGTATAGCTGGACCCACGCAGTTCGAAGATCAACTACGTATCACTGTAATCATATGTTTTTAATGCTTGCCCTCCCACTAAACCACCAAAAGAGAGGACTGACTGTCTGTTATTAATCTTTTAATCCCTAGTTCCTTGCATAGTATCTGACCCATAAAGTTGTGGAATACAGCAACTGACCAAAAAATGAATTAATGGATGATGTTAGAATTCAAAATACATTTAAGGAAATTTTTAATGTTACCCATAGATATATGGCTCTACCAGAATTGGGCAACATCACTTGATTTTCTCTAAGATGAAAAAGAAGAAGCATGTGTTCTATAGTTTGGATCAACACTTTGAGAGTTTCTCTGGGACCTGATGGTTCTTGCCTATTCTCCAGGAATTCTGAAATAGACGAGGTTGTAGTGGGAACAAAGGGAAGAAAAAGAAATCAGTTAAAAAAGATAGTAGCTGATGGTTTTCCCACATAGAAAAAATCAAACTTTTGCTTTGATAACATTTTCAAATATGTGAGCTAGCAGGGAAAAAAAGCTATAACCAACCAATTATTACACAAGCTAGAAGAGAATGAAAATTTGTACCCAGTGATCTCAGGTTGTGACAGTGATGCCATAAGGAAAATCATGCTGGCAGGCAGGCAATTGAATCAGCTAGGAAGAGATGACACCACAGAATTGTCGTTATCAGTAGAGTTATACCAAGGTGTTCATAATTTTGTTGTTGTTGTTTTCACTCTTAATGAAGGGAAAATAAGATATTTTTGTGGCATCAGAGAATAGAACCCTGAGATTCATTTTACAACTTCCATGTAGCGGTAGAAATATGATCCACCAAGAGTGTACTTAAAGAGCTTATACATTATTAATAAGATGACTACCTGATTGCTATTGCTTTTTATTTTCAAAACACCTATCAGTCTCGACCAGCCACTGAGACCACTGATGCATAAGGCTCTGGCTAGACAAGGGAACCTCAGCATTATCTGCTTCCTACCCAGCACCTATCAAGAGCCTTGCTGAGTGGTATTGTTTAAAACTTATCTTTTATGATATGCAACCCCACTGTTCTTCTAGGTACTATGTGAGAGCCTCAATTCAAATCAAACTGTCAAATGAGATGTTTATGAGCAAAACTGTAAAGAATAGTCATTAAATTCCCTATTTCTTTTCCTATTAAAAAAAAATTATTGGGGTCATTAATGACCATCTCTCACAGAAAGTTTCCTGTGTAATATTTCTTTTGAAAATGCCTTGGCTACTCTGAGAGAAATTGTGTATACTTTATCCTTTCTAATAACATCAGTCAAAACTGTAGAGCAGTAGCTGACTTCCCTGGGTCCTGAGCCCAGCTCACAGTAGCTAGGAATCAATACATGCTAGGTTTTCTTTATCTCTTTCACAAACCAACAATTCTCTCTAAAAAATTCCAGGCTCTTTGCAACTCTGTCAGCCCCCAACCTTGGTCCTTCCACCTCCTATTAGCAACAGAATGTAATTCTAGGTGTTGAGTTTGAGTTCATCGGTAAAGGTCAGGAGTTCTCAAGGTCAGACAGAACTGGGTTTGAATTCTGGCTCCAAGCCATTAACGAGCTGTATGTCTTTCGGTATGTTACTTAACATCTCTGGACTCACTTTTCATACTTGAATAAAGTTATTTTAAAGATTAAATGAGATAACATGTTTTAAAATTTTAAGTATTGTTCTAAGTGCTTTATATGTATTAACTCATTTACACTTACAAGATGCCCATCCCATAAGAAATTTAGGTATAAATATCACATCACCATTTTACAGTGACTTTTGCCAGCCCATACCTCCCTTACATGCCACACTCTGTGCCTCCCAAACACAAAATAAAGGCAGCCTTCTTACCCTAGCTGGCCTTGAGGTACTCCTAACCCCAGGCGTGCAGCCCCCAAGCCCTTCTGAAGGAGGCCTTCAAGTTCACTGTGGCTGCTTCATTCAGGTCAGCAGCCTGCCACAGTGTGCACTAGCTGCAAATGCATCTCTGCATTTTAACCTAACAGCTAGGTTTGCTGACATTAAGGGCACGGTGCAAAGCACAGCTCTTTAGTTTCCAAATGAATGAAAATGGCATATTAAAAGCGAGGCTGGCCACAGCATCAAGCTAGAAAACAATAATGACTCACAGGAAAGACACACTGAGTAAGCATCAACGAAAGGCCACTCATGCCTTTATTCACATCACTTGGGAAAATATGGTGTCGGCATGGCACAACCACAAACACATGGACAAAAGGCTCCCAGGTTTTGGAGGATAGTCTAATTCCCATCTGGTTTATAGTTTTCTAACGTCTAAATTAGCTATACTGGGTGTTGGGGGATATTACACATTCTTCCATGAGGCATGCGTCTGCATCCCGACTGGCATTGCTAATCGATTGTGAAATGACTGTTAGACAGCTTTGATAAGAGATCTTGTTGTTTACTGCCTAGCTGTTGGACCACAAAAACATTCCACTGGTGACAAAAAGAGATTGAAGCTTCTTTCTGCACGTATGTACTGTCAGCGGTCTAGACAGAAATCTAAAAAATAAAATAAAATCTAAGAATAAATAAAATTTTAATGTGCCACTCTTCCCTTGTTTTTTTTTTTTAAGATTTTATTTATTTATCTTTAGAGAGGAAGGGTTAGGGAGAGAAATATCATCAATGTATGGTTGCCTCTTGTGTGTCCCCTGCTGAGAACTGGCCTGCAACCCAGGCATGTGCCCTGACTGGGAATCAAGCTGCGATCCTTTGCTTCACAGGCCTGCACTCAATCCACTGAGCTACATCAGCCAGGGCTCTTCCCTTGTTTTTATTATTATTAGTAGTAGTAGTATTATGACATTTAATGCTACATAATCTTGGCAAATCTTAAGCATGAAACTATCTTATAATACATAAGCTATTCTTTCAATTTATTCATTATTTTTATGGATGAGCATTTATTTAATGTATTAGCAATTATCTTTGCACAACAAAAGAACCCATCTTGATTTTTAATGCTAGTAAACATGCAAAATTCTGAACTGAAAAGCTATTTGCATAGTATTTCACAGGAGGAAAATTACTTAAGTAAAAGGGTCTGATGAATCAGTACTGAGAGCTAAAAGGAAATGTGTAGAAGATTGGGAGTTGTGTGCCAAAATATCTTGTATTAACTAAATCAAGGGTTTGCTGACCGAAATGAAGCATTCTTAGAAGACAAATTTTGCATACATGTTTAATGCTTTTGTCTTTCTAGCACCTAAACCTCTTTGCCCTGCATGAGAAACCTTAGAGCAGAGCCCGCCTACCAGGACAAACTTGAACTTACCAGGTATGAGCTTGCTTAGCTATCGTGCTGGTAAATGACTTAGACTCCTCTGACTAGATGTGCTCACCTCAAATTTTGTACCAGGAGCTAGCGACTTAAGAAGAAGCAACCTCCTAGAGTCTGTTTTGGCAACAGTGACAGCAGGCACAGAAGCTACGTTCATTATCCAGAGGCAGCAGGCACAGCGGTTCTAGTGGCCGTCTCCAGTCCCAGCGTCAGGCTGGAGGCTGGGCAGGCTCTGGGCAGGCTGATCTATACCTATCAAAAGAGACATTGATATCTTGCCGGGCTACTTCTGTGGGGTGATGCTGGACATGGTACCTGGCTCTATGGCCTCTAAGCCTAGTTTTCGAGCCCTTCTAGAGCTTATGTCAGGTAACCAATGTTCTTTAATAAATTCTACTGTACGACACCAGAATTCTGACTATCTCATTGTATTTACTTTTTTAAATCTTGGACACATTACTGCAGCTATATATTGTAGGTTGAGAAACAAGGTAGCTTCTTCTAGGTTAAGAGAGAAGAAAATACCGAAACGTAAGTACTGCAAGGCCGCTGGCAGCCATCTCAAAAACATCTGCTATCAATTTGGGCATTCTCACTCTGAATTCCAGAGTGTATTTCCAGGCAACAATAACTATGTATTTCCAGGAGGCAATAGCTATGTATTACCATGTGACGGGCATCAGCATTTACCTGTGTGTTTCCTCTCACTTGTCCGAGTCCTCACGCCATACCACGGCTTCCAGCCTGCTCTTTCTTCACCCTGACTGGCCCACCTGAGGTGCCCGATGGAGTAATTCTCAACCACAGAGAACACTTTTGAAATCCTAGGCCAACCTTCTTATTCCACTGGGCTTTCCCTCGTTGTATTCCTTCTATTTCTGCTTTCTCAACAGAGTTCCGTAGTACAATGTCTTCTTTCTTTGAAGAAGTGTTTAACTGGCTCTTCTATCCCATTTTACTGTATATCTTAAGAGATAAATTCATACCAGTAAAGTGTGCATTTGTAGACTGTCTTACCAAAGTTGGCCATATTACCTCTCATTAGCATTAAGGAATTTCTTCTTCTTACACATCTGAAAATAAAAAGGAAAATCTTTTGGGGGAACTACATATTTGTCCTATTCACTGAGCATAGTGCCACTTTGAGCAGGATCTTAAAAAAAGTTCCAGCAATTAGCAAGTCAATTAAAACTACCTCTACTACTCATCACAAAGGTTATTTGAGCCCTGGATGATTTCAGGTGAGTAGTGTACATGGAGCTTTCCAAAATGAACACTTATGAAATGATAAACATGTTGACTTAATAAAGGAGAACCTGAGCAGCAGAGAAATTTACTGACTTGCTCAAAGCGCAGAGCTGGTTCAAAGTGAAACTGGATAGATTACTGGGACTTGAAACCAGGGATTAGACTTCATACCTCACACCATTCTTCAACATAACTGTATCTCTCAACTGTGTCAGTTGGGCAATTTGCCACACTCGGCACCCACAGTCACTTCTAATGAGAAGGAAACTCCTCCCTCCTGAGCGGCTGCTGACAGGGGCAGCTCTGGCCAGCCATGGTGGCTTGTGGTGGCTTGGTCACATCCCTCTCTCGTCTCTACTGATTGAATAAGGATGGGAAGCTGACCCCCAAGGAAACTGATCCACAGACTGCTCAGCATTCTGTGAGGTGGCCTGACACAAAAAGTTTTGACTCAGCCGAGGTGACCTGAGTCAATTAGATTCTAGCTGAGTCTTGATCCTTCTAACAAAGAGACCCTCACTGACTCAACTTATATGTGGATAATGGTTGTATACACTATTCTGATTAACTGATTGAGTAGAATAACCTTGGCCAACTTTCTGTTTTACCATTCTTATGTACATATGTCTTAACAGAACAAGACATCACATGTTTGGAAGTTCCCAATTTTCTGAACCTCTGATAACTACTCTTCTTCTAGCAACATTCATCCAGGAGATTCCACCTTGGTCCTCTTTCCACTCTTTGCTCCTCCCCTTCCTCTACATGCTAGGTAGCATTCTGAGGGCTTTACATAAACTATCTTATTGAAGTTTCATAATAACCCCATTATATAAATACCCTTAGGATCTCTACTTACAGATGAAGAAGGCAAAGTGAAGAGAGATGGTGGTAGTTTGGATCAGCATGGAGGCAGAGGAGAAAAGAGGGTAGGTTATGGACATATTTTGAAAGCAAACCCAACAAAGCCTGGTTTCCAGAGTAGATGTGGAGGTGAGGAGAGGGAAAAATCAAGAATATTGCATAAGTAACAGGGTGAATTTTGCTGACATTTGTCTAACCTATTGGTCACCTCTAATCGGATGTCCCAGAAGCACCTCCAGAAGACAAGTTCAACTGAATTTATCATTTTTTCCATAAGACCTTCTCATCCTTTTAATATTTTCATTTTCAAAGAGTATTATCATCACTGCTATCAAGTGGCAGCTACTTTACAGAGAGGGATGCAAATGACTATACTAAAGATCTTTCTAGGTATTCAAATTGTTTTCTCCATATTATTCATATATTTACTAGACTTTTAACTCCCTCAGTAGATGGTAAGCTTCTCAGGGGCAGAGATTATATCTGTAATTAGAGTTTACATTTACTGAGTATTTTTCCAATATCAGGGCTCATGTTAAACACTTTATGTGCATCATCCCAGGTGCTCTCCCAACAGCTTTATGAAGCAAGGACTAGAGCACAGTGGTTAAGAGGGTGGGCTGAACTGCCTGGGTTCAAGTCCTCATGCTGTCACATGATTTGGGTGAAGTTACTCAACATTTATGTGCCTTGATTATCACATAGGATACTGGGAGCACAGAGGAGGGACATCTAACCCAGTTAGACGAGATCAGGGAAAACTTTCTAGAATAAAGTGAATTGCTAAGCTGAATCTTTATTCACAAAGTATTAAGGGAAAGGTGTTATAGGCAGAGACAGTAGGCTATGTAGAAGCCCAAAACAAACAAAAATGTGGAACCTTTTTATAACTGACAGTGAGGTTTACCAAAACCAAAGAAGGATTACAAACTCAAATACTTACAAGAACCAGGCAGGTAAAGTAAGTAAGAGAGGCTGGTCAGCGGTAAGATAAAGGGAAGACACGAGGCCTGGGGCAAACAAGTGCACAGGACCTACCTAAGGGGACCAGCCTCCACTCCCGCCAAGCTCCTTCCCTCTCACCCAGCTCCACTAAGCTGCCCTTCATCTTCTCCCTTGAACTTCCACTTCTACCACCTGGAGGCTCCTTCACTTGCTTGTTCCTCTGCCTGTAATGTGCTTTGCATGACTGGCTCCTTTGCATCATTTTAGCTCAAAAGAGGCCTTCCCTAATCACTTTCCATGAGCCAGTCCCAAACCTGGTAGTACTCCACTCTTAATTTATTTCTTCAGAGCATTTGCTATTATGTGAAATTACTTTTTTATTATGTATTTGTTTAATTGTATACTGGTTGATGTATAATATAAGCTCTTTTGGAGTAGAAAACTTTTCCAGCATCTACAATAATGGCTGACACACAGCAGGAGCTCCCCAATCCTTGTCCACTAGCCAAAAATGCTATTTATTCATTTTGAATAAATAAAATGTGCTTGTATCGTGTGCCTAGCAAGTGCCAGG
Organism: Carollia perspicillata; assembly: GCA_004027735.1. Taxonomy (NCBI): domain Eukaryota; kingdom Metazoa; phylum Chordata; class Mammalia; order Chiroptera; family Phyllostomidae; genus Carollia; species Carollia perspicillata. Next base: position 17,940 of record PVKM010000008.1, read on the forward strand.
TGCTAGGTAGGGGCTGCAGGTAACAATTTGGCAAACATCAGAATATAAGTGGTAGTTGATGCCATGGGATGGGTGAGAAAACCCAGGACTTGTGTGTGGATCCGTAAGATAATGGGTCGATTGGTTGGAGAGGAATTCTTTGTAGGCATAGACAGAAGAAAAGTCCCAAAGGAACGGGTCAGGAGAGATGGGGAACCAGGAGGGAAGTGGTAACATAAGGCAGAAGAAAACAGAGTCCATGATGAAAATGACAATTTAATCAGATAATTTTCTTCTGGCTGATTAATCTTCTTCTGGGATCTGGTGATGTGCAGCAGATACATGGACAGCTGAGACTTCTGTCACTACTTTGTCTCATTGTTATATCCGTTTGGGGACTTCTGAAGAAAGCCTTACTTACATAACTACTGTCTGTCTGGGTTTCCTGTGATTTCTCCCACTAGGGATGTCATATCTGTTCTCTCTCTCTCTTTGTACCTTATTGAAATAAAATTTCATGCATTTTCATCCTCAGAAGAATAAATCCCACTTATACATGCATCTTATCTGGAAATTGGATATACATAGAATTTTTTAAATTTGATTTATTTACTTTTAAAGAGGGGACAGGAGGGAGCAAGAGAGGGAGAGAAACAGCAATGTGCAAGAGATACATGGATTGGTTGCCTCTTGTACACCCCCAACCAAG
>PVKM010000008.1:18727-207562 GCA_004027735.1 Carollia perspicillata
CAGCTTGATCAAACTTATTGTCTTGCTGCCGTTCTTTGCGTCTCTTGTCCCTTTCACCCATTTGCTCCATACGGGTGGCTGAATCCTCGTTGATGCTCTGCAGGCCAGGGCAAGAGTCCATGATGAAAATGACAACTTAATCAGATAATTTTCTTCTGGCTGATTAATCTTCTTCTGGTATCTGGTGATGTGCAGCAGATACATGGACAGCTGAGACTTCTGTCACTACTTTGTCTCATTGTTATATCCGTTTGGGGACTTCTGAAGAAAGCCTTACTTACATAACTACTGTCTGTCTGGGTTTCCTGTGATTTCTCCCACTAGGGATGTCATATCTGTTCTCTCTCTTTGTACCTTATTGAAATAAAATTTCATGCATTTTCATCCTCAGAAGAATAAATCCCACTTATACATGGATCTTATCTGGAGATTGGAGATACATAGAATTATTTTAATTTGATTTATTTACTTTTAAAGAGGGGAAGGGAGGGAGAAAGAGAGGGAGAGAAATAGCAATGTGCAAGAGATACACGGATTGGCTGCCTCTTGTACGCCCCCAACCGAGGACCTGGCCTGCAACCCAGGCATTTGCTCTGACTGGGAATTGAACCAGCAACATTTTGGTTCACAAACCAGCACTCAGTTCACTGGACCATACCAACCAGGGCATACATAGCATTTTTATGAACACTTTTTTAAAAAGCAGAATTAGGAGATGGATTGTAACCAGAACGTACATGGAGGGAGGGAGGACATGTATGATGTTCTAGATAAGGTGTTGAGGGATGGTTTCTCTAATAAGGTGGCATTTGAGCAGAAATCTGAAGGACTTTAGGGAGCATGCCTTATGGATATTTGGGGAAGAGTGTTCCAGAGTCAGGAAACAGTACAAACAAGAAAGCCAGTGTGGCTCATGGAGAATGAGTGGTAGAAGATGAGGAGTTGGCTGTGTACAAGATAAACCCAGCAAAACAGAAGTGTCTTCAGCTTAGGAATTCTCCAAGTCCACTGTAGGAAGTGGTGGTACATCCTCATAATGGCAGGCACAAAGTAAGTGCTCAACAAACATTTGCTAAATGAATGAATTCCTAAGGTGGACAGAGAACTGTTTTCAGATGCTAAAGATCACAGCTAAGTGAGCCCCTAACTCAGGCAAGTTTGGCACCTGATTATATTTTACTTAGTATTTTCTGTAGATTTTTTCAAATGTATGTCTTATCTTTCTGAGAATATATTTGGTTCCTTTAAGATGTGGACCATGTCTTTTATTTTATGATTCCAATTGCAGTGGTGGAACTTAACAAACACATGTTAACTTAATTAACTTAATTAACTTAAATCAAGAAAGGTAGTGGAGCCCTGACTGGTGGGTCTCAGTGGATTGAGCACAGGCCTGGGAACCAAGGGGTCGCTGGTTTGATTCCCAGCCAGGGTACACGCCTGGCTTGTGGGCAGGGTCCCCAGTTGGGAGCACGTGAGAAGCAACCACATGCTGATATGTCTCTCCCTCTCTTTCTCCCTCCCTTTCCCTCTCTCTAAAAATAAATAAATAAAATCTTTTAAAAAATTATTTAAAAAAAGAAAGTTAGTGGAATATAAATGTAGAATGAAAGAAAATGAAAATAAGGGTAAGGTAGTTATCTCTGGTTTATGGAATAAGACATAATTTGCATTTATGAAACCTTATGTTTTCTTGTGCCTTAAAATTTTTCTACTATGAGCATGTATTGCCATAAGATCTCACTTTTATGTGAATCTAATGAACAAAATAACTTAACAAAATAAAAACAGAAGCATGTAGATTCATGGAACAGACTGACAGCTGTCAGAGAGGGGGTCTGGGTTTGGTGAAAAGAAGGTGTAGGGATTAAGCAAAATAAATGGCCTAAATGGGGGATGAATTGGGATGGAAAGAGACTTTACTCTGGGCGATAGGAATAAATGCAGTGTGCAGATGATGTTTTGTTGAGTTGCACACTTGAAGCCTGTATGGTTTTGTTAACAAATGTCACCCCAATAAACTCAATAAAATAATTTCCACAATTATTTTGAGCATGAATTATTTTATAATTAAAAATAATACATTAGAATACTAAAGGGTACTAGATGCTAAAGGCAGTGAGATCCACCTCCACTAACTCTTGTTCAAGATCCACACAGCTAAAGTGTTTAAATCTCAATTTCACTATTGGTTGGCTACATTTATAAAAGGGTCTTAAAAATGACAGCTCCTACTTTTGTGTGGAAATAATCGACCACCAAAACAGTACAAGTAACTGTATACACCCAATCCTACCAACACTCAAGAATGTTCTTACAAACACATATTTTAGCAAAGCAAACCACAGAAAGTGGTGATCATATATTTTGTCAGGACAGTGTCTTCTAGTAAACAAGTTGTTCTTGCCAAAGATTACTAACCATTTAACTGCCTCTTGTAGTTATCCCAAGTAAAATGACAAATTCCTGAATTTCCCCAGCAAAATCTCCATGAAAAAGTAGAGATGACACAAGACAGATAATGTTCACTTTTCAAAATAGATGTTTGTAAGTATGACCCATATGGCCTACCTCTTCTCAATAAGCCAGGGTTCTGTGTATAAAATTTAAAAACTAAAGGAAGTCACAGATGTATGAAGAGCTAAAGAGACATTTTAGAGGACTACTGAACTTCTTTCAAATAAGGTGAATGTTTTGATCAAACTCGAGGGCCATGAGACATAGCCTGACTCTACTTCTGCCTGTAAGTCAAAACCTGTGTGCTCTGGATGGGTCGGAGAATAGATAAGATGGAAACAAATAGTTTCTCTAAAATCAGACCTACCAAAACCATTGAAAGTCATCAGATAGCTCCAGTCTATTCATCTCTTCAGCATCAATTATTTATCTCCTACCTAGGCCTATGGGTAGGTTCCACTTTGGACCCATGGAGATCTGCTTAACACTTCCTGCCTGGTTGGACTCTTCATTTCTAACTCTTGGATTCTCATTGGCTGTATAGTCCCTGTAATCTCTGCCTTCAAACAAAAAGTAGCTGACAGCATAAATCTCCCATGGATGTGAGTACTTAAAACCCCCTAGGTTGGCTGTTTCCCCTGATCCCTTCTGGCCTTAGTGACTAAGCTCACTTATCTGTGTCCAGTCCTAGACTCTGAAGCCAACCTAGACCCTAAGTCAATGGCTTGCCCACCACAGCCAAGCAGCTCTCTGGGGATACAGTGACTCAGCAGCTGACCTGCTCTGCTAATAATCCTGCTTATCCTGTGAACGATAACCCTAATTTTGTAGCTATCCCTTCTATATCGCTTCTATTTTATTGTTATGATGGTTGTTATTTGTTTGGGGGAATTGTTTTTATTTTAATGTGTTTACTGGTTGGTTACTTTTTCTTTTATTAAGCCAAGCCCCTATCTGGTTCTGCTGGTTCAGCAGTAGGTTCCTTGGCTTGTTACCCCGTATGTATTTTTCTAACTCCTCAGTTCCTTTGAGATTTGAATTCTGCTTTGCCCACTATTTCAGAGACTGGAGTCTTGAATCCTTGTTCCCATGGCCATGTCTTTACTACCTTCTAACAGATTAATGCCTAAATAAGCATCCAGAAGCTGGAGAATCACTGAGTGTTACTATGGTCCAGCTGGAGAACCACTGAGTGTTACTATGGTCCAGTAGTCTGGAACCAACTTGAGTGACTTCCATGTGCCGGGCACAGGACAGCTGGGGATGCTGCAGGAAGCAAGAAAGACAGAGCTCCTGTCTGCTGATGGGAACTTCCCTGAATGTTCCCCTTAGTTAAGCCAGTTCCCATCAAAAATCTTTTAGAATCTGCATTTGGAACTTTCGACAAGTTGTAAAATCAGTGACTCATGCCACTAATGCTAGCTGGGAATCCTTTAGCAATTATGGGATCTCCCCTTCCACATGATCATAGAAATCTTTCCTTTGTCTGGGAAGCCCCAGACTCCACATGTGCAACTCACAGGACTCCCACAACTTCCTCTTCCTTATGGTACTATTTTTGAAAAACCACAATAAATATTTATTTACAGAATCAAATAGAAAGGCATGGCCAATAGCACACATCACCAATAAATGTAGACTCTAAAAATATTTTCTGAATAGCTCATTCAAATACCCAATTTAAAATTCAAAAGCTATAAAAGGATATAGAGTAAAAAGTGAATCTCTTCTACACTTTCTTCCTAGTCATCCAGTTCCTCAGCCCAGAACAACCACTGTTACTGGTTTCCTGTGTGTCCTTCCAGAGATATAATATCCATATTTAAGCAAATACAGAGGTATTTCCTTTTTTTTTTACACAAATGGTAGCTTACTACATACACTGGTCTTCACCTTAATTTTTCAATGAACAATGGATCTTAAAGTGTATTCTATATGGATAAAGTCACTTCATTCTCTTTAATAGGTAAATGGCATTCTAATATATAAAGATACTACAATTTATGTAAATAGTCTCCTATTAATGGACATTTAGATTGACTCTAGTTTTTGCTTCTGCAAATAATGCTACAATTAATATTCTTGTGACATAACTTTTTAATGTAAAATGCACTCTAGCCAGGAAATTCTATAATTCTGTTTTCAACGCTCTCAATTTTGTGCATTTGTAATTCTACATACCAATTTTCTTTTAAAAACAACAGAGGCTTACAAAGGTGTGCCTGAAATTCTATGTTGAAATAACAATTTCAAAACTTCTGGGCAGAGCAAACTGTGATGACAGGTGCTGTTCTCCTCAAGATGGCAAAGTGACATCTTAGGAACAATTTTTTTCTATATTAAGTGCTTATTTTTCTCCAAATTCCTGTGTCAGCCAAACACAGTGAAAGCAGGGCAGCCATGAAGTCTGATTCAGGCAGAAAACCAAGCACATGACTGCATAACACAAACATATTGAAACCGTGCTGTTCTCGCTCTCTGGTGGCCTCCCACAAATGCTGAAAAAGAGTCATGCTGCTAGTGTGGACTCTTGTGGTAACGCATCAAAAGAAAGCAGCTCTGGGATTGGTCAGCAGCACATACCTCATATACTCCAGTTTCCTTTCCCTAAGCACTTGGTATTAAGAAGCAACTCTAACCAGGCACTGAAGCACATGGTCAAGAATCAATGTTATCCCTATTTATCTGTCTTACAGGGGTCATGTGCTTAGGAAATGGTTGTTTAGAGGAATGGTATTAAGGAAATCTTCCATTTCATAGGTTGTTGGAATTGACCAGAACTTTTCTGAAAAACAAAAAGACACTGTGAGTGGAAAATCACAGTAGTGACCTGGCTATGTGCGTGAAGTTCTTCAACGACAGGAAATTAAGTGCTGGCCAAAGAGCTGAAGATGAAGGTGCTTCCGAAGGACTTCTGACATTGTTTCAACTAAGGTAAGTGTTTGGGCAGAAATGGCAAAGGCAGGAGACATGAAAACAAGAGAAATGATTCTTTTGCACCCCCAAGTTTAGCCACTGGGTTCACACATGTTCAATGAGAAAACTGTTAAAGACGCTGCTAGTTAAGCTGTGGATTGAACAAGAAGCAGTTGCCAGAGGTGCATGTCAGCTTTGAACACGAGGGTGACCTACAAGTCCTTGGAGGTCTTAGATAAGGTGGCCTGGGCAATTAGAAGTTCCAGGTTGAGGCATCAAGGTAGGATGTTCTGGGCACCTGAAACTCTGTTGTTTTTAAGGTTCAAATGTGAATCTGGGCTTGTGGTTGTCTACCAAAGAGCTATATTTTAAAAAGAAAGTGCTGCCCTTGCAATCATTCTCCCTCCCATCCCATCACCAACCTGCTCTTTTCAAAGCACTTGTTTTTAACTAGTGAGGCTGTTCAAGGTTTTGCCTGCTAGGGAGTCACAGTTACTCAAAATTTTAAATTATGTGCAATTCAAAGTCATAATTCAAGGTCTGGACTTGATATTATAACTCAAATACCAATTGGCTATACAGAGTTGGTAATAACAAATGTGTCATACTTTCTGATGCCTATTTTGAAGTTTTGCTATTAGACACTGAAGATTTGATCCTCAATTTTACCATTGCAAAATGAAAAGTAGAGTCAGATTAAATGATTTCTAACTTTTCTTTCACCAGCCTTACATTCTCTGAGTCCATGAAATTTCTTTATTACATATTCTTTTTTCTTTTTAAGTAAATATAACTTGGAGTAAAGAAAAGAGGAATTCCCTAATGTTCATTTATCTCGGAAATTTTCTTTCAACTCTAATAGTTATCACTTATAATTTTCATACTCTCTCAATAGGAAATAAAAGCCTCATTTACCCAACTATTTGCCCTTTCTAGATAATACTATAATATATATTTCCACATTCATAAGCTACTACTACCACAAATATATGCCTGAAACCAAATTATTCTAAACATTTGCCAAAAAAGGTAGTTCCTCTGCCTCTAAACTTGCCCTTTTTTCCACTCAGTAATACTGTAGCCTTCACATTCACACCCACTAAGTCATTTTGGACTTCTCCCTTTTTCTTAATTCCATCTCCATCAAGTGTATCCAATCGTTCAACAAAAAACTTGCTGATTGTTAAGTCGCAGGGGCTCACTAACGTGTCCCTTTTTTCTCTCCCTCCCTGTTTACTTCAGTATTTCACATCAGTGCTCCCATATTGGTCATTAAACTTGTGTTCCTGCTTCAATCTCTCCCCTTTCCAAACCGTCTGATAACCATCCCAAATGTTGGGTTTCCTAAAACAGGATGTTCTCCATGTGACCTTCTGTTTAAAACCCTCCACAGAGTCCACACTGTAAAACCTCCAACTCTCTCTCCTTCCCTTCTTCCTTCTCCCTCTTTGTTCAAGTCTCTGTGTAATTTAAAGCTCTGCAGCTTTTTTTAATCCCTATTTTCCTTTTCTCCTTGGCATTCTCTCTTTGTTTATGCAGTTTCATTGATATGTCCTTCCTTATCTTCCCTGCTTATCAAAATATTATTCGTCATCGTTGCCCAGCTTAAATTTCCCCTTTTTGAAACCCAGAATCATCTGTGTAGACTTCCCAACCACTCCAACCTAAAGAGATTCCTCTTCCTCTGACTGACACTTCATTGCATTTCTTACCCATGACACGAAGTTAACACTTGTAAATTCTCTCATTTTCTTTTTAATTTGTTTATGTTTTTATCTTCCCAACTACACAGTAGCTGGTAATTAAGAGCAGTATCTTATTCATGTAATGGTTCCTGATTCTAGAGTCAGACTGCCTACATTTCAATCATTGTTCTGTTACTTACTGATTGTGTTTTTGGTCTCAGTTTCCTCATCTGTAAAATGGAAATAGTGATGGTTATTCTTGCATAGGGGTTTTGGGAGCATTGTATGAGAGAACACACTCAAGTGCTTAGACCATAGTAGGCATTCACTAAATTTTAGCAATTATAAAATTACACACATCTCTTACTGTGAAGGACCTCTATAACTATGTTTAATCAATGGAATTTCATTGTTGACTGAGGGGAATAAGGCAGCCTGCATGGGCAGTATACTGGGGAGTAGGGGGAATTTCTGGCTTTGCAAAAATCATGCCAAAGATGCCATCACTTATTGTTATCAGCCAGCCAGCCAGCTAGTTGAGCTCTTTCTAACTCCCCACCGCTTCCTAACACTGCTCAAGAGACTTTTGAGGGTTTGGTTCAGTAAACTGGAGATGCTTTCCCAAAGCACACTTCCCTTCCTGCCAACCAAAACAGACCTGGCTGCAGAGAGCAGGTTGCCAGACTTCCTAAGGGTCTTAAAGATGGTACTAAAATGTAAACCAGTGGGCTTTCTTATGCTCAAAAGGAAGTCTAGGAGCCAGCTATTCTAAGTATTACACCCCAAGACTGGCCTACTGAAGTGGAAAGCAGACTCAGTGAGATGCTCCCCTTCCATCTCCCAAGCAGTGAGAATGCCCACAGCACCAGCCAGTAGAATGCTCTCAGCTGGGACCCCATCATCAATAGCTAAAGAGTGACAGGTGCTGGCCCAAGAGGTGAGGACATCTGTGTTGCTCAACTAAGTCACAAAGGCAGAGAGAAAAAGAACATTCAACTGGAAAATATCAAGTCTGAGGCACAATAAGCATCATGGGTATCACTGCCATTAAATAGATCAAGCATATTCAACAAATCCAGGTATAAAGCCATATATGTTCTCTTGAAAACTGTTCAGAGAGGGAAGAAATTGTATTGAAATGAACAAGTGCTATCCAAGGCATGAAGTCTGTTCCAGTGAGACAAGTATGTGCTCAGGATGCAAACATCTGAAACTGTGTAATGTTGGGAAATTTTTCTAACCTCAATTTTCTGACTGCTAAAGGGGATTATAACCTAGCTCACAGGGCTGTGGTGAACCTTAAATGAGATAATGGAGTTAAATCGGGCTACCTAGTCTGTGGCACAATCCACATAATTCCCCTTCCCTCTCACTCTAAAAGCTGAGGCATACCGCCCAAGGCTAGGAGTGAGGCACCCGGTGACAAGTCCACACGCCGGTGAATAGGATGACTTGAACACTTCTGAATTGTTGACCTAGATCGTGCTGGGTGGTGTATAATTCACAGAGGTGAAAGCTCTCTGCTGCCAGTGCTTTTCACACAACTCAGGAGCCCACCTCAGTGGAAAAGGTCATCTCCTCCCAATCTCCTGGAAGAGATCTAGATTTGTCCCGGCTTTATCCTCGATTTTGACGTGTTGCCATTTTCAACAAGGCCAGTTTCCTGGCTGAAAGAAGTCCTTCCCCTCGAAGAAATCCCCACAGCTTCATTTAAGTTCCTTTATTGGTCTTGATAATGCGGGCTGCGGTTTTTCCTCACTACGGTTTATTGATATTAAGAAACAACCACGGGAAACTTGCCCCAAGAAGGCAGACTCTCGATTCCCTTGACTGCCCAGGGATGACCCCTGTTATCGCCGGGTGAAGACGTCGCGGAGCGGACAGGCGCTGGAGGCTTGGGGAGGGGAGATGGGGACCCCGGGGCTGGGCCGGGTTGGGGAATGGGCGCGCGGAGAGGAGGCGCTGGAGCCCCAGACAGCCCCAGCGGCTGAGTCGAGCCCGACAGGTTCCAGCAGCTCCCCTCGCCGCGCTCCACGCCTCCCGGGTTTTCCCCTCTGCTCGGGGTTTCCTGTTTCAGTTCTCGGTGATCTCCAGCAGCAGGTGCTGGTTTGCCAACGTCGGCTTCAGAAGAGGCGAAGGAGAAGGAAAAGAGGGAAGGGGAGGCGGAAACGGCGCAGCGGCTGCGGCGGCTGCGGGCGGGAGGTGGAGGAGCGACCCGGCAGGCGGGACAGTCGGGTTCGCTCTCGCCCGCGGGGCATCGGCGCGGGCGGCGCGCCTCAGCCGGGGCTCCGGCGTGTGGCGGAGCGGAAGGCATGGGGGTGCGACCGGTTCTCCCCGCGCCCTAGCGGCGGCCGTGGCGGCCCTGGGCTGAGGCGACAGACGGCCAGCCGCTGGAGGGCCCCGGGGCTGCCCCGGCTTCCAGGGCATGTGATGGCTGCTGAGAAGAGACTGCAAGTAGGTTGAGCAATGCGATTGAGCCCGTGTGCGCGCGCGTGTGGGGAATGAGTTGTGCAACCCCGAGGAGGGGGCGCGGGGGCCCCGGCCCGTGGGGAGGATCGAGGTGGCCGCAGTCGCTGCGGGCGCCGCCGCCCGCTCGCCGCTTCCTCGTGAGGTCGGCCACGCCGGGCAGCGGTCCCGCAGGTTCGTCCCTCGGGAAAGGGGGTGGAGAGGGCCCACTGCGGTGAGTGCTGGTCTCGAGGGAGCCGGGAGAGGGGAGGGACTCCGGCCGGGAGGCCGCGCCGGAGCGCTGGGCGGAGGGGTAGGGGCCGGGGCCGGTGATCACCAGGCCCTGGCGGGTCGGACGCCCGAGGGTTGAGTCATTGAGCTCCCGCGACCCCCCGGGCTCGGGTGGAGCGGAGAGGAAAGCCGAGCGCATCCGCCCTGCCCGCGGAGCGGCACCGCGGGATCTCGGGAGAAGTGAGGCCGGTTTCCTCGGCCCCGCGGCCTAGGGCACCAGTCCACTCCCGCCCGCCCCAGGGCACAGCGGCCGCTGCGGAAAATGGAGGCGAGCTCGGGCGCCCCAGAGGGAAACGGACCCACAGCGTCTGCTCCTGCGGCTCAGACCCTCGCGCGCTCCGGTGCTGAGGCATCGTCCGACGTCTCCAGCCCCAGCCATTAGCTTTTATTAGCCCTCCAGCCCAGCATCCAAACCGCCACCGCCCGCAGGCCGGCCCTAAAGAAAACTCCTCGCCCGACCCCGTCCCTGTCCCTCCGGTACCTCTCACGCTTCAGTTCCAGCTCAATTTCCATTTTCACCCAATGTTGATGTTAGTTGTGCAGTTTTACATTTTTACCTCCGTATAAAGACGTATTACAAATATAACTTAAAGAGATGAATCCCGCTTTTCTTCCCTAGACTGCCTCATCCCTTGCCCCTTTTAAGATCCTTAAAAACAGCTTTACCTTCCACGTACAGATTAGTCGAACTGGGTTTCTTGCCTTTTGGGTAACCGATAACAGTCCTGGTTCATGCTCTGTGTTTTGTGATAAAGAGGTGAAATGCTAATTCAGATTTAGTGCAAGTTTTCCTATTGGTTGTAAGACTATTGGAATATCCCCAGGCCTCTGAGGCCTTTGTTGATTGAGATCTTTTTTGTTTGTTTGTTTTTGAGCATCTTAGAATAGATGCAAAAAATACTTAGGGCTACGTATATTTAGAAATTTGGGAAAGTTATTCATTTCTTATTTCATCATATTTTTCTAATTCATATTATAAACAGAAAACAGTGGATATGCCTCAAACATATTTTTCAGACTTTCCAAGAACCGCAAGTTACAAATACAATTATTATTTTTTAATTTAAATTATGTTTATTGTTTATGCTATTACAGTTGTACCAATTTTTCCCCTTTGCCCCCCTCACCCAGCCCCCTACTCCCTCAGACAGTCTCCACACCATTTGTCCATAACTATGGGTCATGCATACATGCTCTTTGCAGGTATGTTTATATTTTTAAGCTCAGTGTATTTAGGGTTCAATGGGTATAACTTCCATTTACTTGATCACTTACATATACAATTAATTTTGGTAGCAGTTTTTTAATATTGGTGTTATCTGATGTTTAAATATAAACAGAAATAGTGGAATCAGCTCTGGACGGTTGGTTCAGTTGGTTGGAGCCTCTTCCCCTGCACCAAAAGGTTGTGGGTTCCATTCCTGGTCAGGGCACATACCCAGGTTTTGGGTTCCATTCCTGGTCAGGATGGGCAGGAGATGCAGCCCATCTGTGTTTCTCTCTCTTTCTCTTCTTCTCTGTAAAGTCAATAAGCATATCCTCGGGTGAAGATTAAAAAATAATAATGGAACCAAATAATTGGGAAATTATTTTGATAACCAGAGGAAGATGCCTATTTCAGACTTGTCTCTCTCTTCACCTCTTTTCTTCCAATTTGGCATTCTTATTTTAAGTTACCTAAATCTGTCTACTTGAAGATACCCTAAAAATATTAGAATAGTCTAGTAACTGACTGTATATCAATAATTCAAAGTGTTTATTTGGGTATTTTTACTTAATTTAAGAATTGGTTTTACTTTTCAAAGTAAGTTAGAATTCTGCCTGTAGCATCTGGTCATCACAAAAGTACTAAACACTATAAGCAAAGTAAAATGAACTTTTAAACAAAATGATAACAAAAAAAGCCAGTATTTTTTAGCCTGCATTTAACAATGGAAGTCTAATGAAACTATTTTATCGTAATGCAAAATATTAAAGGATCAGAAACAGAAACTTGGATGTCTGTATACTGATAAGAATTTTTATTAGTCACTTCCTTTTACTACATTTTTGTTTTAATTACAAAACTAATTAAAAATATCCTTTATATTAATGACTTCTCTGGAGTTATGTTTTCATGAATTATATTGCCACATTGGACCCCAAGTGGCTGATTGAAATTGTATTTTCTAAATACTTTTCTCATTCTACAATTGGGTTACCTTCTCTTCATTTTAGCAGACGACAACGGTTTCTACATTTTAATTTTTGTAACAAATGTAAAAGTGTTGCTCTCATTTTAAAGCTTTTTATGCCATTTTATACTATCTTGTATCCTTAGTGTTTTCCATTGCCCTTGTACATAAATCCAGAAGAATTCTACTTTCATTCTAATTTTATTGCAATTTTAAAGAAACAAGTTGTGTAGTAGAATGTGTTTTGTTCTTTTGGTGTTAGAATTTAGGATTGTAAACTAATCTCAGTTACTGTTCACTTAAAACTGATAAACAACTATTCCCTCAGCAAATAATTATTTAGTATCAGTCTAAGTGCTATGTAAGGCCCGTGACCTATAAAAAAAAATAATGCTGGATCAAATGTGATCATTGACAGGAGGGAAGAACTCAAGTCAGGTACTGGGGAGGGTTACATTCCAGGCCTCCAAGGTAGTATTCAATTACAGGCAGACCTTGGAGATATTGTGGGTTCCATTCCAAACCACTGCAATAAAGTGAGCGGTGATCTTTTTGCTAGTGGAGGGTTTTCCAACATCCTGAAGGGAAATAAGGTGGGGCACAATAGAATGCCTTAGGTAGGGTTGGGTGGGAGTCACTTCCAAATGAGGATTGTGAATCAAGGGTCCTGGCAGAAAATCAGGGAGTGGGTAGTCTAGTGTGTCCAGAGCATTCAGTGGTAGGCTTTAATTCAGAGCATTAAGTAACAAGGTCAGTAAATAACAAAAATTTATTAAATCGGGATTCCAAATTTACGCCTACAATATTGAATCCTATTGTTGAATCTCAAATATACCAAATGTTCTAAAAAATCTTCATGTGTTTTAGGGATTAATATGCCTCATGGACCTGCAGCATATAAAAATCTCATGTCTTTACAAAGCTATAATGTGATTCATCAAAAACATGTTATAATCATTGCTGCTATTTCACTATTAACAGTTCAGCAAAATTATCAACAATTGAGAATGTGATGTATTTTTTAAAAAATATTTCATCCCACAATATATCCAGTGTCTTGGTAATTCAGTATGATTTTTCTCTCTTTAATTTTTCTATTTGACAAGATCGTTTTACTTTTCCAAAATGAAAATAGGGAATAATCACCAATAAAGCATAGCATTTTTGATCATGCACCACAACACTGACAGTAATTCTTATGCATCGTGAACTAGCTTAAAGCAAAGCCCATAAGCACATTCTGAACATTCAAAGCATTCTACCTTTAAGATAATTATCAAATCGCTAAGTGTGTATAAGAGATATGTAGAAAATCTCAAGGTCTGCCTGCTCAACTTGAACATTTTTTCCTAGCGCCCCGACCGCTTACCTTTGTTTGGCTCGGCCTTGTTAAAAAAATTCAGGCCTCAGCTTACATCTCCGTTGGTTTACTCCATTGTAGTTTAGTAACTTATGTCAAGCTTTGTTCTAAGTGTTTCACCTGTATTAGTACACTTAATACTTACTACACTCCTACGAAGAAGTATTTCATGGCTCTTTTCTGATGAGGAAACCAAACCATAATGTGGTTAAATAGCTTGATGGGTCTCGCAGTGTTGGCAGAGCAAGAGTTCCAAGGCTGAGTCCCCGTGTTAACCGAATATTAAGGTCTCTGGAACCTAACACATGTTAATAAATGTATCTCTTATTGTGAGGATTAAATAATATCATGGAATTATCTTTCTGGGAGTCTGGTTCTTAAAATACATATGTTTTTCTTGTACAATTGGAATTAGAGTTTTTATAGAGCTGTGTGTTCCACGTTCCCTTCCCCTTTCAACACACACTAAGGATTTTCTTATGCCATTAAAAATGTTTCAGATGTTATCTTCTAAAAACATGTCATTTATTTAATCATTCTCCTGTCCAGTTAAACTTTTAGGGGTTGGGGGACCCAATTTTAATATCATAATGCTTAATTTGAACATCCCAGTAAAAAAAAATTTTTCTGTATATGTTTCTCAGCATGGATTCTAGGAAGTAATCATCCAAGATATAAATATACTTTAAGGTTTGTGATGGTCAAAAAGCTTTCCAGAAAAGCTGTACTGATAATACATATACCCATTAGCAAAGAGTGAGAGTGGTGATTTCATACTGTGTTTGAATGCACTAAGAATTAACTTTCAAATTTTTTGACAATTTGTTAGATGAGCATTAATATGTAATTTAAATATTTTTCCTACTTATGTTTCAATTGTGAAAGTAGTACAAGTCGATTAAGAAAAAACAAAGTAGAAAGGAAATTAAAGCTGCCTAAAATCTCATTTCCAGAAATAACTTCCGTGAATACAATATTTTGATAAATATTTTCCTGTCAATGTTTTATTCCTATAGTTATACTTTATAGAATCTTTATTTGGGTTTTAAAGTAAAACATATAAGCACTTCCTAATCTACCAGTTTTATGCAAAATTATTTGCTTATGCTCTGTGTTTTTCAAATACTTTTTATTTTCTCTAACATTTGCATATTTAGTGATAGTTAACTGTTTCTTCTTTATTTTTTTCTGCTTTCTGTGTCTCTGCTGTTCATCTAGAAAAGAGAGAAAATATCACCTAGACCATAAGAATTAACTGATAATACAAAATGTTGATAATAGTGACTTACAGTGTGCCTAGGAATTTTTTTTATCTTATTCATAGTCTTTAGGCTCCCTGAGGGTAAGAACTCTGTGGTTCCTGTCTTCTAGAGCATTTGCACATAGTAGAAAAACTTTATGAATGTGTTCTTATTGTTAAAGGCCATGTAGTACTTTAAATATTAATAATCTGCTGACGTGGGTAGGATGAACAAAAGCCGGTACGTGGTTCAGAGATGGACACAATAATGCAGAGCAAATAACACAATTCTTGCTACCTAAATATTTTTAAATTAACTTAGAATGCATGATGTGATTTCTTGAGGGGCTATACATATTTGTCTTATAAGAATACAATGAAACTTAACTACCCTACTAAACAGGAGAAGGATATTATAGAAGTGAATTTTCAAACAAGTTAGTTTTTAAAGCCTTTCAAGAGCAGAACATTTATTTCAACTATTTTAAATGGAAGAATGTATACAAATGCATTATATTTTTCTACCTTCAAATAATATATGTGTAGCCTGTAATGTCACTTATGAAATATAATAATGGCTGCCATTTATTGGGCACTAACTCTATGCCAGGCATAGTGTTTAGTACTTACGTTATCTAATTTAGTTTTATAACGATTCTGTATGGTTTACACTGTTGTTTTGCCTGTCTTCCAGGTGATGGAGCTTATGCCTGGAGATGTTAACGTTACCAAGGTTATTGAGATTTCTGATTTATCCTAAACTAAATAGTGATACTTGTTATGCTTTCTTTTTAAGATGATAGGGGCAGCAGGACTCCATGCTTTATATTGATTTATATCAATAATTTTTTTTTTTGCGTTTTCTCCTTAATATTAGCTGTTCCTTACTGACATTGTCACTCCCTCCTTCTAATATACAGCAGATACCTGCTGTGGACTATGAAACTGAGTAACAACTGCTAATATTATGTCTAAAATACAAGTATTGGGGCAGTGATTAAAGGCTTTTGAGATGCTCAGATAGTCTGGGTTGCAGAACTGAAAACCTACCGTATGGAAAGAGCAGGGAGGACCTCTGAAATCAGCTCAATCTGGACTTGAGTTGCCCTGGCTGTGATTCTAGGCAAGGCCCAGTTTGTCTTTGATTCCTCACGCATCAAACACTAATCACTTTCGGAGAGTTGTTTTTACTAATTCAAGATAATAAATGTAAATGTTTCTGGCACGTAGAAGGTACCTAATATTATTATAAAATGATTTAACAATCTCCATTGATTTGATTGGACAGAAATTTTATTTCTTCAGTCTGCTTATTCACTGGTCCTTAATTGTGTTCTGAGTAACTGGGATTACCAAATATGAAATTTCTATAAAGTCAAGTTCACTGTTACTGCTTTTAGTGTCAGTTTATATTAGATTTTTTGAAGGGCCTTCAAATCTATTACCTCATGTCTTTTAGGGTGAGGCTAAAATTAGGTTTTGTTCTTTGTTCTTAGTCATCTGTACTCATTTCCTATTCAAAATTATGTGGGCTTAATTTTATCCTTATCCTGTGATTTGGTCTGTTCCAAATCTTAGTTTTTTTGTATACTACAGTGAGCAGGTTTTCCCAAATAATTGAAGCTGCCTCCTAACTGTTTTCTTTGATTGCCCCGCTCAGTCCCACTTAGCTGATTGATTATGTATTAGTACTTTTTTGGGAGTTTTGTTGTAATTTTAAATGATTAATACAGCCCTGGCCAGTGGGTTAAAGTGTTGTCCAATAAACCAAAAGGTCATGGGTTCGATCTCTGGTCGGGGCGCGTACCTAGGCTGTGGATTAGGTCCCCACTCGGGGCATGTATGGGAGACAGCCATTTGATGTTTCTCTCACATTGATGTCATTAATCAATCAGCATCCCACTCCCTCTTTCTGTCTCTGTCTGTCTCTCTCTCTCTCTTTGGAATTAATAATCCTTGGATAAAGATTTAAAAAAAAAGATTAGTACAGCTCTAAAAAGCTTTAAATGTACAGTAAGTTATTTTGATAAAGCAGGCATTTTTCTGTTTTTGCTAAGATAGAAAAGTGCCTTAAGTAACATAAAAATCATTGAGTAAACTATGTTAAAATTAGCAATATGGTACATAGGAAAATAGTTTTAAATAGGGGAAATGTTTTCTAAACTGCATTTCTGCTATTTTGACTACAGTTTATCTTTTAAAATTAAATTTTGAGCTTAATATTTCAATGTATGCATTTTATCACATTTTTCAAATACAGTCAAAGTATAAAATGATAGTGAAAGTCATCTACAGTTCTCGCCTAGAGATATACCTTGAAGTTTTGGTACCAGTGTTTTCATTTTTTTTTTAATCTTAATATAAACACACCCTTTAAAAAAGTTAAATGCATATGTAGTTTCATTCAATATATCATGTTTACCCATGTCATTAAATATACTTTTAAAAGATTAGTATTATTGGCCAAATGACTTTCCAACATATGTAAGTACTGCAGTATAATAAAGTTCATATTGTTGAGTATTTAGAGTATGACAAGGTTTTTCATTGTAAACAACAGTGTAGTGTTCATGTATGTAGACCTTAGTACAAACTGATGAATACATTTTTTTAACAAATTCCTATTAGACCATGCAGATTGCCATCTAAAAAGTTTCACCAATGTATATTCTTTTTTAAAATTTTTAAATATAGTTTATTTATTATACTATTACAGTTGTCCCATTTCCCCTTCATTCCCCTCCACCCTGCACACCCTCTCCCACCCATACTTCCCCCTTTAGTTCATGTCCATGTGTCATAAGTTCTTTAGCTTCTACATTTCCCACACTACTCTTGCCCTCTCCCTGTCTATTTTCTACCTACCATCTATGCTACTTATTCTCTGTACCTTTTCCCCCTCTCTCCTCCTCCCACTCCCCTGTTTCTATCCCTCCATGTAATCTCCATTTCTGTGGTTCTGTTCCTGTTCTGGTTGTTTGCTTAATTTGCTTTTGCTTTTGTTTTAGGTGTGGTTGTTAGTTATTGTGAGTTTGTTGTCATTTTATTATACAAGGTTTTGATCTTTTTCTTAGATAAGCCCCTTTAACATTTCATATAATAAGCACTTGGTGATGATGAACTCCTTGAACTTGACCTTATCTGGGAAGCACTTTATCTGCCCTTCCATTCTAACTGATAGCTTTGCTGGATAGAGCAATCTTGGATGGAGGTCCTTGCCTTTCATGACTTGGAATACTTCTTTCCAGCCCCTTCTTGCCTGTAAGGTCTCTTTTAAGAAATCAGCTGACAGTCTTATGGGCACTCCTTTGTAAGTAACTGTCTCCTTATCTCTTCCTGCTTCTAGGATTCTTTCCTTAACTTTAATCTTGGGTAATGTAATTATGATGTGCCTTGGTGTGTTCCTCCTTGGGTCCACCTTCTTTGGGACTCTCTGAGCTTCCTGGACTTCCTGGAAGTCTATTTCCTTTGCCAGATTGGGGAAGTTCTCCTTTATTATTTGTTCAAATAACTTTTCCACTTGTTGCTCTTCCTCTTCCCCTTCTGGTACTCCTGCAATTCGGGTGTTGGAATGTTTAAAGATATCCTGGAGGTTCCTAAGCCTCTCCTCATTTTTTGGAATTCTTGTTTCTTCATTCTTTTCTGTTTTGTTGTTTGTTTCTTCCTTCTGTTCCTCTCCATTGATATGAGTCCCAGTTTTCTTCCCATCACTATTGGTCCCCTGTGCATTTTCCTTCATTTCACTTAGTGTAGCCTTCATTTTTTCATCTAATTTGTGACCAAATTCAACCAATTCTGTGAGCATCCTGATCACCAGTGCTTTGAATTGTGCATCTGATAGGTTAGCTATTTCTTGGTGGCCTAGTTATATTATTTCTGGAGCTTTGATCTGTTCTCCTGTTTGGGCCATTTTTTTGTCTTGTGCCTATGAGAGATGGAGCCTTAGGTGTTCACCAGGGCAAGGCAACCCATGTCACTGGGTTGTGACGCTGTCTGTGGGGGTGGGGTCAGAGAGGGTAAGATGCTGCTTGCTCCGCTCTCAGTCGGACCTCAGTCCCTTCCCCCACTTCCCTCAAGCAAATTGGGCCCTTCTGGTGCTGATTCCTGTGTGGGTGGGTTTGTGTACATTCTAGGACCCTGTGGCTTTCTCCAGTGAACTCTCCTGTGAGGCTGGGAGTCTCTCCTGCTGCCTCAACCCCCACGGGTGTTTTCAATCTGTGTTTTGAGGCTTTATTTTCTGGCATTGGCACCCTGGGTTGCGCAGTCTGTCTCACTCCCCAGTTACCTGCACGCAAATGTGGGACCTCCGCTGGTTAGCCAGCCGCCTTGCATGATGTGCCCCACTTCACAATCACCACCTCACTGGGTCTCCCCGTTGCCACTCCGTGCCCAGGGTCTGCCAGCCACCACCTGCATGCCTGGGGTGCCTGGCGTGCCTGGCATGCCCGGTGTCACCACTTCCTGTGCCGTGACCCCTCTCCGCCGGGCCACCCGACTCCACCTCACCTGCTGGTCTGGATGAATGTATCTATGCTAGCTCCTTGGCTATCTAACTTCCATACAGTTCAATTTTCTGTCAGTTCTGGTTATTTTGTTTCTAAATTTTTGCTGTCCTTATTTTGGTTGTGCAAGGAGGCACAGTGTGTCTACCTATGCCTCCATGTTGCCCACTGTATATTCTTATCAGTAATACCATTCTCTGCTCTCATCACCATTTCCCCACACAACCTGTCTTTGTTATTTCGATAGATAAGAATGAGCATAATAGTGCTAAGAAGCCTATTCTGGAGAGTCAGAAAGACTGAGTTTGAGTTCTGTTCTGACACTTACTGGAAATGTGATCTTGGGCAAATTTCTTCATTTCCCTAAGCTTTAGTTTCTTTGTATAAAATTGGTCTAATAGTATCTGTTACCATGGTAGTATTATGTAATATTATGTAATACTGTGATTGTGGAGATTAACTGATTTTATATATTAGAAACACTTAAGATCTTTAGAGATGTTAGAAGGAGGTTTATCATGAGTGAGATTTTCCCTCATTATATTTTGTACTTGGTATACCTATATTTTTACCTGGTAGTGGCTGATATAATGGAAGGTTATTCATTTTTAAATACGCATCTAGCTTCCTTACTGAACTCTTTTACACAGTGTTAATTAAATTGAAGGTCTTAGTCCAGCACTTTTCTAGTTAAGTCTCTTGATTTTTAGGATATAATAGTGAACCAATAACATCAGTTTTTTAAAAAATATTGTAATTCTTTTTTTCTTACTGCATTTGTTGAAATCCAAGAACAGTATTAATAGTAGGCATTTGGGCTTATTTCTTATTTTAATGGGACTTCCTTTCTGATATTTTTTAAAAATTCTGATGGCTGTTGTTTTCTAACATGGGCATCCCCTGCTCTTATACACATACTCCTAAAAATATAAAAGTTAAATATGAGAAACTTTAAAATAGATGTGCAATTATGGGAGGATTCCATTAAATTATTAAGTCCATAAGAATCTTTTAGATGTACCTTTAAAAATGTTTTTTCATCACTTGACTCATATTTAATTGAACATACAGTCAATTTATATGCAGTAAGGCTTAAAACGTACTGCTTTCAGCTCATTTAATGATTATGTTCTTGTCTCAGTGATACAAACTTTGAGACCTACTCTTATTTTCACTATTGTCCACCGTTGCATCATTTATAAAATATTATCAAAAGTAAATAAACAGATTTGCCCTCTGGAATAAAACTCATTATTCAAATGAAGTCTTAAAATCAAGGTCCCAGTGCCATCTTTATTCAGCCTCTTAGGCATTTTTCAAAACACTATTTGAAAGCTACTGCCTCATCCAAAAAAAGATTCGAATAATTTAAAATTCCCCACAATGTCAGTGCTGCTGAAATTGAAATTTTCGAAGGGTAGTAGGAAGACCACCTTTTAATATGAGGGGTTTTTTGAGCAGTTTTTGTATGGATGTCCTAAGTTAGAATGTTTTTTTAAATGATTAAGCATAGCAACATAAACTACATGAAAATAGAGTATTCACAAACCTAGGTAGTGTCTGTCTTTATGTTACTAAAATTTTCCCTACAGTTTTTGATCCATCCAATACTATATTTTTAAATACCATCTACGTGCTGATGACTATCACATTTCTATCTCCAATCCTGACTTCTCTCTTTTTATACGGCTGTCTTGTGGACAATTCTACTTGGATAGCTATTGGTATTTGAAATTAAAATTAATCTAAGACAGAATTTTCATCCTTCCCAATCTGTTCCTTTCCAAATCTCTCAGCTGCTCAAACTAAAAATCTGGCAGTTCTTGGTTCCTCGGGTTCCTCTTTCATCTTCCCCACCCGATCCGGCACAAGGGTCTTCAGTGAACGTGTAATGACTTGAATTAACAAGGTTGCTCAGTATTACAAACACTGATTAGAGAATATAATCTACCTGCTTAATATACATCATCATCATTTGATTTACTACATAAATTACCTTTCTTAAATTTAGAACTCTTGTATATAGTATAAGTAAGCCTATCCATATATTTGGTTAGTTTTTGTTCCATTTTTGTTGTGTTTTGCCAACAGAATTATGCTAGCCTTGTAAACCAATTGTAACGCTTTCCATTTCTTCATTGCCCTAGAATAATCTAAGTAACATAGGAGTTTCTGGATGCTTTTAGGTTTTTCTAGAACACAGCTATAAAACGTTACAGGTCTAGCATCATTTGTCAGGAATATAGTAGAGGGCATATATCATTTTCAAAATTATATGTTATTGATTATGCTATTACAGTTGTCCCAGTTTTTCCCCCTTTGCTCCCCTCCACCCAGCACTCCCCTCCCTTAGGCAATCCCCACACCATTGTTCATGTCTGTGGGTCATGCATATAAGTTATTTGGCTGCTCCATTTCCTCTACTGTATTTTACATCCCCATGGCTATTCTGTAACTACCTATTTGTACTTCTTAATGCCTTCACTGCTTCATCCATTCCCCCATACCCCTCTCCCATCTGGCAACCATAAAAACGCAGTTCGTATCCATGATTCTGTCTCTGTTCTTCTCATTTACTAAGTTTGTTGTTTAGACTCCATTGCTGACAGATAACATGTTATTTGTTGCAATTTTATTGTTCATAATTTAGATCTTCCTTTTCTTGAATAAGACCCTTTAACATTTCATATAATAATGGTTCGGTGATGGTGAACTCCTTCAGTTTTTTCTTGTCTGGGAAACTCTTTATCTGCCATTCCATTCCTAATGAGAGCTTTGCTGGATATAGTAATCTACGTTGTAGGTCCCTGCTTTTCATGACTTTCAATATTTATTGCCAATCCCTTCCAAAGTTGCTTTTGAGAAATCAACTGACAGTCTTATGGGACTCCCCTGTAGGTAACTGTTTTTCTCTTGCTGCTTTTAAGATTCTTTATCTTTAAGCTTTGGCATTTTAATTATGATGTGTCTTGGAGTGGGCCTCTTTGTATCCATCTTGTTTGGGACTCTGTGCTTCCTAGACTTGGATATCTATTCCCTTCACCAAATTAGGGAAGTTTTCTTTCATTATTTTTTCAAATAGATTTCCAATTTCTTGCTCTTTCTCTTTGGGGACCACTATGATGTAAATGTTGGAGTGCTTGAAGTAGTCCCAAAGGTTGCTTATACTATGTTCATTTTTTTGGATTCTTTTTTCTCCCTGTTGTTCTGATTGGTTGTATTTTGCTTCCTTATGTTCCAAATCATTAATTTAATTCTCGGCTTCATCCACTCTACTGTTGTTTCCCTGTAAATTGTTCTTTACTTCAATTAATGGATCCTTCATTTCTGACTGGACCTTTTTTATACTGTTGAGGTCCTCTCTAAGTTCCTTGAGCATCCTTAAACCAGTGTTTTGAACTCTGCATCTGACAGGTTGCTTATCTCCCATTTTGTTTAGTTCTCTTTCTAGAGTTTTGATCTGTTCTTTCATTTGGGCCATGTTTTTTTGTCTCCTCATTTTGGCAACCTCCCTGTGTTTGTTTCTCTGTATTAGCTAGAGCTAATACAGCTTTGACTCCGTGTCCTGGTAGCATGGCCTAATGTAGTAGGTGTCCTGTAGAGCCAGTGGCACAGCCTCCCCTATCACCCAGGCTGGGTACTTGAGGTGCCTGCACCCTTTGTGTGGGCTGAATATACCCTCCTCTTGTAGTTGAGCCTTGATTTCTGTTGGCTGATTACAGAGGGAGGGGTTTACCTAGGTTAGTCAGCTACAAGGATTGGCTGCGACCACTTAACCACCTACCTCCATCTCCGCCCTCTGTGAAGGATCAGTTATGTAGGGGCAGAGTAGTGGTGCTCCAATGTGATCTGTAGCTGTCCACTAGGTGCCCAGGCCCTGGGGTCTCTTGAGTGGTGCAGGCCACGGTCAGCCCGTACCAGTGTTTGCCTGGGGCCACCCTGCCTGAGCTATAAGGCCATCTGAGATGGCTGCTACTTGTGCTGGGCTTGGAGATTCCCAGACAAAGTCAAGCTGTGAACCTAGGCTGGCTGCTGCTAGTGCCAGGGCTGGGGCCACTTAGCAAGAGTTTCAGGGGCTGGGGACTCACTGAGGCTGGCTCTTGCTTGTTTGAGAGGATTTAGGAAGTTGTGAAGCATGAGCCAAGACCAGCCATTCATATGGAAAAGTCACTTTTAACAGCTGGGTGGAGGACCCGTAAATTGGGTGGAATGGAGTCTCAGGGCAGAGCAAACAGTGTTAGTCAAGTTGATGGAGTCTCATATGTGTCTCCCCTTGCTGGCTCTGTGGCTGTGTCGGTGGAGGGTTCAGAAAAGGGATAGTGGCCTCTACTTGCCGTTCTGTCTGGGAGAAAGCTGTCCCCCAGCTCTTTCCTTGATGCCAGACACTTCAGTCATTCCCCGTATCCCACTGGTACCTTTCAACTGCTACCCCAGTGCTGGAGCTCAGAGGGAGTGAGTCTTGGTAAGTCCATGTATGGGTTCTTTAAGAGGAACTGCTTGGGACCCCAGAAGTTTCTTTCACTGACTCACTCCCCACTGGTTTTTGCAGCCAGAAGTTATCAGGATTCATCTTCCTAGAACCCTGGGCTGGGGGCCTGGGGTGGGGCTTGGATGCCTCATTCCTGAGATACCCCTCCTGAATTTTTATCAACCACACATGGGTGTGGGACAAGCTCATTCCACGTCTCCATCCCTCTAACCAGTCTGGATGGATGTGGTTTCTTTAATTCTGTAGTTGTCAGATTTCCATTCAACTAGATTTCTGATGGTTCTGAGTGATGGTTGTTCTATAGTTTAGTTGTAATTTTGATGTGGTTGTGCAAGGAGGCGAGCCATGTTTACTTACCCATGCCGCCATCTTGACTGGGATTCGAGGGTATATGTCTTTAACAGAGTTTGTACTTCTTCCATGGTTATTCACACTTGCAGCCTTTTCTTAAATTAGCTTTAATTATGCATTCTTGAATTATTAGATGAATATTTATGCAGAGAATGCCTTCTATGTCATTGAACATTACATTTGTAATATCACATATTTGCAGGGTTCCCCAACCGGTTGGTCACACTTTTAGGAGGTTACTCACTCACTCATTCATTCATCATTTAGAACAAGCTCTCCATGTTATTAACCAATTCTTTTTTTTTCTTCTTAATTTATTTGTGCTTTTAATTGCTATTCCTTTGCCCACCTTTATTTTGTTTGGTTTGCTCATTTTAACCTTTCCAATTTAAATATTAGATTCGTTTATTTCTTATTTTTAATTAAATATATTTACAGTATTTTTTTCTTTGAGTATCAGTTTGGCCACATTTTACAGGCTATAATTTTATTGTCATCTAATTTTAAATGGCTATAATTTTAGTCTTTATTTTTTTAAACTACAAAGTTATTTGGGAGAGTTTTAATTTACAGGAAGTGGGTTTTGAGGGTGGGGGTTAAATTTGTTTTTAGCTGTCTTCTGCTAACTTCCCATTTTGTGTTTCATGGCCAAAGTGTTTCCATTCTGTTGGTTTGAGTTTTTTCCTAAGGCTTGAAAAGGTAGGCTAGCCCAATGTTTGTCTGTATCGCAACTTTGAAGTTAAACAGCTCATAATGAATTATTTGAGTACTTGAGGTAAGGCTCATTTTTATTGTTTCTGTTTAAAAAATACTGTATACCGTGGAGTTGAATGCCATCATCATATTTAAGGCCTGTGGATAACAGAAGTAAATCTAATGCTTTGGATTGTTGGGGCTTTTTGTCATGTTTGTGTAAGGGTTGAATGGTGTAACTTTCAAAATAAGCTGATTTTCCAGTTTGTTTTAAAAGTATTTGAGTTCTTTAAATGGGGTTTCTCTGCTTTTAGATCCTCTCACCTCCTCGCCTGGTGTGCTCCCCTCTGTGTGTTTCCTAGGATCTCCGTGGGGTTGGAAGAGTCAGAGCGTCTGCGGTTTCTCCACAGCACTGCTCATGCTCTTCACCAATGTAATCATAGTTCAGAGAGCATCTTCTGACTTCTTCCCCCTTCCACCCCCAAGATTCTAAAGCTTTGGGGAAAAAATTAATTATTCTTTCCTGACCTATTTATGGATGGGATGAATAAACTAGCCAAGGAACAGCAGAATTACAGGAGTTAACTCCACATTCTCAAAAATGGAGAGTGGTGGCAATGCTTGAAATTCTTGTAAGAAAATTAACCAAATACTTTTTTTTCTGAAGAAAAAGATTCTTCAAATCATTGCCCTTTTATTTTTTCTTAAGTTAGCCCTTTTCATTGTTCTTTCAGGTCTTTCTATTACATTAAAGAGAGATTCTCAGATTGGTCTAAATGTCATTAAAACCTCCCTTTGAATAAGCACATCAGCAAGGAACCACAGGCAGCTCATGTTTAAAGTCAAATTCTGATCCACAAATTAGGAAGATTTTCTGTATTAAGAGAAAGACTATATTCAGAGTATAGGTAGTATATGTTTAACGTGTGGTTTTGAAAAAATATCAGAAATTGGCATGTAAGAAAAATGTCGCAAAATTAATTTTGTGAGTTTGGTTAAAGTAGGAAATTTTACTGCTGGCCTTGGTGGCTGGGAAGCATGTGCCGGGTTGGCAGCCTCAGCTTCCCTTCCAGATCATCCCATGCTGTGGTAGCACCTGAGTGCAAACGAGGCAGGTGGAGAAAGCACTTGGGAACTCCTGGGTGCCAGCCAGAAGCCAGAGTGCCAGTTTGGCAAGTGCACTCTTAGGTGCTGCGTCTTGGGCCTGAACATTCCTCAGAATTACAGGTAGATCATAAGTGTTTACTTCCTACTTTGATAGCAAATGAGTACTTAATTTTTATGTGCATTTTAATTGGGTACTTATTGATGATAAACACCTAAAATTGGCAGAACAGTTCAACATGAATTTACACTTGATCAAAATTCTGAAACAATTTTCTTTTTAATGTATGATAGCCTCTTACTCAACTTTTTGTATTCTCTCTTTAAAAGATAATCAGAATGATAATATAGAAAAGATAATCAGAATTATAATATAATATAAAATAATATAAAAAGATAAGTAGAATTACAAGGAAAAAACCCTTTCCTTATTTTAGAAATACTGCTTCTGAAGACTGATTAATTTGTTTAAGTGCCAAATCTTTGCTTCCCAGTAGGTTAAGAACCTCTCCTAAGGGTGAGAAATGGGGTACACCGATTCTGTCCTCCGAGTACCTGCTTCTGTCCATGTGTGTGCATGCTTTAACACACGTGAGTGGGAAGGAGAGCCATAGGCACGAGGAGATCCGGGACCTGAAATAGGCTGATTGTTATGTTTAACAATCTCTTTATCTAAAAATTTAGTTGGTCTAACAAGCTGTTCTTATAATCTTCATTGCAGCTTCCTCGAGGATATTCATACTTAGATGTTTTATGGTTACCTTAAGCTTACGAGTATTCCACTACCCTGACTGATCTTTCATTTGGAGTTTTGATTTTTGGTGGGAGGGAGATTGACAGAAGCAACTAGGGAGAATTTAGACTGCCAAATGGCAGCGTTAAGCCTCCAGGTGTCCTGAGTGCTGGGGGGAAAGATCGAAGCTGGGCCAGCAACCGAGGCAGTGGAGCCGCAAAAAAGAACCTCCTGCTCCATGGGGACTGGCGGTTTCTGCTACATGTCTTTTTCCTCCCCTTTCATTCTTTCCTCCCAGTCATTCCTGGCCCACTGGGTCTTATGGAGGCTGGGAAGAATGTTGAGGGGGGTAGACAGGGAAGCACTTCACTCCTTTCCGTCTTTTTTTGTCTAAATTATTGTCCTTTTAATTATTGTCATTCTTTCCTTCATTCATACACAGATGTGCATACCTTTTTCCTCTCCTGCCCCATTGACTCTGTTCTCCTGGTTTAAAGTTCTAAAAGGAAAAAAGAAAGAAAAAGAAAAATGTAATGCGTCCCTACCAACGCCGAAACTATCTTTCTATATCTTATTCCTTTCCTGACACACTCATTAAAAGAATACATATGCCACCATCTCTTCTTCGGCACATGCTTACCAGGATTTTTTTTTCTCCGAGTGTCTGGAAGCGCCCGCCTGTGAGCCCACGGATGCGGTGCACACTCCTCTGGGTGCAGCTCCTAGGGCGCTCTGGTTCACAAGCGAAGCCTGGCAGGCCACCGCGGATTTTTTTTTTCCTTAGCTAGGGGTTTTTAACTTGGGTTCTGTGGTTTCCCAAGGATCTGTAGATAGAATTTGGGCATTCTTTGATGCTGGGTGAGAAAAAAATTTACGTGTTTATATTCATATGCTCTAAATGAAATAATGAAAACTTTTAAGACAATTCATAATTATGAATGTAAGCAAGAAAACCAATATTAATAGTTTATATGACTTTATCACCCATAGAAATCATAAATATTTCTGTTATGTTGTAGTCAAAGTAAGTATTTTGAAGTATCATTTTTAATTTAACAACTACAAAATCACTGTGGTGCCCTGGCTGGGTGGCTCCGTTGGTTGGTGCCTTGTCCCGTACACCAGAAAGGTGGCAGATTCCATCCCTGGTCAGGGCACATGCCTAGGTGGTGAGTTAGATCACCAGTCAGGGCGTGCACAGGAGGCAGCCTGTCGATATATCTCTCACATCAATACCTCTCTCTCTCCTCCTCTCCATCCCTCTGTCTCTCTCCCTCCCCCCTTCCCTCCCTCCATGCCTCCTCTCCTTCTCTTCCCCTCTCTCTCTCCCCGTTCTTCCTCCCTCCCTTCTTTTTTCTCTAAAACCAATAAATATGTCTTTGGGTGAGGATTGAAAAAAAAAGAGCTAGTAGGACACAATTGTAGTCTTTGCCTACATAATATTCTTTTTTTCATAATATTTTTCCATTTAAAAATAAAGAGAAAAATTTTAGAATTATGTTAATGAGAACATACACTAATGAAAATGAGGTTTTCTATTTTTTTGTATCTCAATTTCACTTTTAGTGTAAACTTTTCTAGCACTGAATATTTACTACATACTAAGTACTAAGTTTTTATGTATTAATTCTTTTAATCCTCATAACAGCTCTATGCTGTTTATGTTATCATCTCCATTTCATAGTTGAAGAAACTAAGACACAGAGCAGTTCAGTAAGTTGTCCAGGTTACTTGGTTAGTTGTGGGAGAGGGATGCATGGTAGGGTGTTGGTTCTTATATCCATAAGTTATAGGATTTCTCTCTTGCTCATCTCTTGTCTTTGAACCACATGCTGGAATAAACTCTTTCCTGATATTTATACTAAGGGTTCAGGGACGTGTTTCAGAATGCCAGTAAACCAGAAAGAATCATGATGTCTTTCTACGAACACGTGGCCCAGTCTAGTCTAGCTCTCTTTGATACACTGGGCAGTTGGTTTGCCACTGAGAAAAAGTTTGAATGAAATACCATATTCCTTCAATAATGTCAGCAAAATAATGGTGCCCAAATGTGGCAAGGCAAATAAGTTAAAGAAAATGACAGTCCAGTCTTAAGATTATTGACATAAAAAGTTTTAGCGTAATACCGGCATTTGTAAAAATCCTTCAAAAATGTAATCATGTTACTGTAGTAGGTAGTCTATTCATATACTTCACAGTATTAAGTCAAAGAAAAATTATAACCTTATGTCATTTTAATGAAATCCATGTTTTTTATTATTTTCCTAAATCTTTCATGAAGTAGGAAAATATATTTCTGTAAATGATGGTCAAAGGCTATATATAGTGTGTTATATATACATATAGATGTATATAAACATATAATTTGAGGTAGTTAACCCTTATTGAGTGCTTAGGATATGGCTGGCACTGTTCCAATGTTTTATATTTATTAGCTCAATACATTTCAAAATAACCATATTAAAATATTTTTTACAGTTGAGGAAACTGAGGCACGGAGAGGTAAATTTGCACAGGGCGATGTGTGTGTGTGTGGGGGGGTGCTGTATATCATCTATGTGTGTGTACAGCCTAACCAGCAATCAGCATAATGCTTAAAACATTAGAGGCATTCCCATTAACATCAGGAACAACACAAAATAATCATTGTTTATTAATATTACAATGCAATGAGATAAAAGTATGAAGCAAGAGATATAAAAATTGGTAAGGAAGACAATCTGATGATCTTATTGTGTGTTTGGAAAACCTAAGAACCCCAATGAAACATTAATGGAAACATTAAGAGTTCACCAAAATACCTAATTCAGAAAAGTTTGTACAAGAATAAGAATAGAAATACTTATTTTTAGATACCATCAATAACTAAATAGAAAATATAATGTGGAAAGAAAAACCCTCCATTGATTTATTACAGCAAGAACAAAAACAAAATATTTTAAGACAAGTTTAATAAGAAATTTTTAAGTCCCCATCAAGAAATTTAGGTAACTATATTGAAAGAAAGAAAATCTCAGTATATTGTTCTTGATTAATAAAATCAGCAGTGCTTTTTAAGCACATATTACCGCAGCACAGTCTTCATCCAACTCTCAACAGCTTTTTGGTGAGAACTTGTCAAAACAATTCTAAAGCATCTGAAAGCATGTGCATGCAAAACCAGCCAGGATGAAAATATGGAAAGGAGAAGCCCTGATGATAGAAGAGTTACACATGCAGGGCACCCGATATATTACAAA
The DNA here is from genome assembly GCA_004027735.1 of Carollia perspicillata. Taxonomy (NCBI): domain Eukaryota; kingdom Metazoa; phylum Chordata; class Mammalia; order Chiroptera; family Phyllostomidae; genus Carollia; species Carollia perspicillata. The sequence continues at coordinate 48,407 of PVKM010000008.1, forward strand.
CCTGCAGTTTCTAGTACTGGCGCAGAAGTAGGTACAGGTCTGTGGAACACAATTGGAAGTGTGGAAGCAGGCCAGGCGTGTAAGACATTACTATAAAATAGGGTCACATCACTCCCTCTGCTCAAAGCCCGTGGGCCAATGGACCGATAGCAATAGCGTCAGCTGAGAGCTTGTTAGAATGCCAAGTCTCAAACCACACCCCAGACTTCCTGAATCTGAGTCTTCAAGATCCTCAGATCTTCAGTTGCTATGTAAAATTTGAGAAGCATTGCCCTTCAAAGTTCTATGTGACCTGGCTTCTCTCGTCCACACCTTTCTGACCTCATCCTCTGACTCGTCCCCTTGCTCACTTGCTAGCTGTCTCACTAGCCATCTTGCTGATCATGAACACACTCTCTTCTCAGAGCTTTATACATATTTCCTTTCACTTCATTAGGTATCTGCACAAATATTACATGATCAGTGAAGCCTTCCCTGATTCAAAGTTTGTAGGAAACACAGGATTAGGCTCCTGTGAACCTCAGGTCAAAACATTTTCATTGATCAGTCAGTGCATAACCTTGTTATATGTGTCTTGCTGTTTAAAGACACCTTACTTAATAAGTATTGTTGATTCATTAACATTGAACTCACAACCAAGAGCACTAGAACTCATGTGTGAAAAAGTTACTTAACACCTGTTTCCTCCATAAGGAACTTCACAACCTTCCACTTCGGAACAGTGGAGGCTTGGGGGCTATTTAAACAGCAGATTCACCTACAAATAGCACAAAAAATGCAGAAAAGTAGCACTAAATTGTTCTTTTTAGGACACTTGTTTGCGGCACGAGAGCTGAAATAAGAAGGGAGAGCCTCACTTGTTCAGCCTCAGCTGGAATGTGTGCCTTGGGCCACTCACATTTTCTGCCCGTCTGCACAGGCACATGTCTGTAGAATGACTCCAAAGCACCATGAGTGTTAATTTTGGGGTTACAAATTTTACCAAGTAGTCAAATTTGCAAACACAGAATCCATGAATAATAAGAACCCACTGTACATCATTCCTTTGATAAATATGTATTGTATTTCTACTATGTGTCATGCCCCCAGAATTACTCACCACTCCAGTATTTATCAAGTCCTAACCATGTCAGGCCCTGTGCAAAACTTCAGCAATCCAAAGGTTATTCTAGTAGTGTTCCAGGAAAGTTTTCATGGTAGGGTTTTTTTTTAAGATTTTATTTAGTTATCTTTAGAGAGAAGGAAGGGAGGGGAAAAGAGAGGGAGAGACACATCAATGTGTGGTTGCCTCTCACATGGCCCCCACTGGGGACCTGGCTCACAATCCAGGCATGTGCCCTGACTGGGAATCAAACCGGTGACCTCTTAGTTCTCAGCCCGTGTTCAATCCACTGAGCTACACCAGCTAGGGCGTAGGGTTAGTTTTTAGCTGAATCTTCAATAATAGTGGGTAGAATTTTAACATTCGAAGTGTGCAGAAAGTTGGTTTAGAAAAAAACTTTAAGTCAGTGTTCTTAAACTTGGCTACATATTAGAATCACCTGGAGTATGGCCAGGCTTCACCCAGAACAAAAAAAAATAAATAACCCTCTAGGGGTGGAACTCTGGCATCTAAATACTGTATTTTAAACCTCCCCAGATTCCAGTGTATAACCAAATTGAGAGAACCACTGCTTTAAATACTTGTGTTTGGCTGGAGTGTAAGTTATATAAAGTAAGCAAAGAACAAATAAATCTAAAAAAAGATTTTGGCCCTGGTATTGACATGTGGTCATTTATTTAGCACATGTTTGTTAAATGCCTGTTGTGTGCCAGGCACTCTGCTAGGTGCTGCAGACAAATCAGAAAACAAAACACAAGAGTCCCTGCCCTCTGAGAGGCTGCAGTCGAATTGCATTGGCAGCTGTTTAGGATGATTCATATTCTAGATTTAATTACAGTATATGATGATTGGTGTTTAGAAGTAGTCTTGTCCTAAATGCTCGGAATAATAAATTTAATGTCTTAAATTTTTTACCTCACCCTCTGGTATGAATAAAACTCTGTGAAGAAAAATTTTGTTATAAACTTTTATGCTAATTTCACTGAGCATATTTTTCTAACCTTCATTTTGTTTGCCTCTCAGTGGTTTCCAGTTTCTTGTACACCAGGACAGCTGTCTGAAATCAGTAATAGGCAGTAATTTAAAACCAGGAGTGCGAGGGCCATTGGAGGTATTAACTCAAGCAGTTTGTTTTTCCATCTTATAAGAACTGGTATGTAAGGAACAGTGTTCTATCTTGATCATTAATAAGAACTTATGTTTAGATCAAACATAATAAACAAAGGACTTTCATTTGGTCATAGTTGTTTGCAGTTTCTTTTGTATTATTTTCTGTATACCATGTTTTATGTTTTCCTGAGTTCCTTTACATTTAATATACTATTACACTCTCTTCTAGACCATTGGTAAGAAGAGACAGACCTAATGATAGAGCCCTATTTTAATTCTATTTGATAACAGTTATTCTTTATAGCCTAAATCTGTCAGTTTCACTTTAGCAACACTTTTGGTCCAGCCTCTTTGAAGTAGTTTGCTAAGCAGAATTACTTAATACCTAAAGAACAAGACATGCACCCGTCATCAGCTGGTATGTGCAGCCTGAAGGTATTATTATGTGCAGATATAAGCACATACTAGGTGCAAAGTGAGGAATGTCAGCTTTGGCCAACATGGGTCAGTTGGTTGGAGCACCATCTATAAACGAAGGTTTGCGGGTTCAAGTCCAGTGAGAGCACATACCAAGGTCGTGGGTTCGGTCCTCTGTCCAGGTGTGTACAGGAGGCAGCCAGTCAGTTCCTCTCTCTTGCATCGATGTTTCTCCCTCTCTACCTCTACCTCTCACTAAAAGCAATGAAAAAATATCCTCTGGTGAGAATTAAAAAAAAAAAAAACGAAGATAGCCAAAGTGGGAGATAATGTGCTGTGGTATCTGGAGAGGAGTTGTGACTAGGCTTTAATGATGATACTGTAAATGTTGTCATTACTGTACAAGATAAAGTGTCACCATCCAGTTGTGATATAATTTCGAGAATGTCATACATTTTTTATATAAAGTTACACATTTTAGGTCAGTTTCTCCTCAGAGTTTCAGTTATACCTAATATATTTGTGTTTTGTTAATAGGAATGATATCATGTGCTTTCTACCTCTTTTAAAACCATATATACTATGTCCTTTTTTCCTCAGGAATGTTCTCTCCACTACTCCCCCATATATTAGTTGCTTTAGTAACTATTACATCAGCATTTTGGATGTGATTTGTATTTCCTAACCTTTTCTAAAAGTCTGTGTTTCTTGAGTATATACAAGTTTTATAAGAATTTAAGATGATCTGTTTAAAGACTTATAATGAAATTTTTAAAATACTGTATGGGAAGCTAATCACTGGGAAATACTTGAAGTCTGAGAATATGTGTTACGTTGTCACTTAAATTACTATGGAAAAGTTTCTTTGTTTTTAGACCACTGGAAAAAAAAAACTGTTTCATGGGTTTTTTTAGTATCTATCTCTGAACCCTGAAGACGACTGAAGGTGGCACCTGCTCTTAGTGATGTGGCACAGATTTTTTTTTGAAACCCTAAGACTTTTTACTTTGAGGAGCATTATCTTCTTTCTTTGTTACAGATTTTTTTTAAAAACTTTATATGTATTTTAAAAGTAGTCTGACCAGAGTTAGTGTATGTAAGTCTTTTTATCACCTTTTTTCCTTAATAGTTCTTTATAACAAAACTTTTTAGTGTTGAATATTGTTTGAGGAGGTCTTTTTCGTGCCTTAGTTCTGAACCAGCTGAGAAATAGACAAAGAAGCCAGGCAGGTGGACATCAAAATGGCAGTTTTATTTACTTTTTTGATAGAACCATTGTAGAACATGACTTGCGATCACAGCGTAAAGGGCTTAGTTACATTGAACCCCCAAATTAGCAAGATTTCACCACTCAACCTGAGGCAGTGCTGGAGAATAAAGCAAATATGTATTCCACCTGGACAAATCCTGAAGCAAAGTTTGTGAGTCAGGCTGGGCTTTGCTTTCCCAGTTCCTCTTCCCAGATATATCCACCAGATTTACCATCCTCCCAGATTTACCATCGCCATCCTCCAGTGAGGAAGCAGAGTCCCGAGTGTTACTCCAACAGATGCCACTCTAGGTGGGAAGTCGAAGCCAGAGAAGGAGACTTCAGGAAAAGGCCTCTCATCCCTGAGAGGCTTGAGCTCAATCCGTTCCACAGCTGCCTGTAATGGGGAAAGCAGCCCACTGGCAGAGCCAGGGCTACAGGAACATTGCAAATAGCTGAAGGCTCTTTGATAAGATAGCTTATCTCAAAAGAGAAATAAAAATTAGCAGGGGAGCATTTTTGTTCATGTGGATGTCTACATTCATATTTGCAGGAGCCTTTTTTTTTTTACTGGTCGTAGTTTTTACTCAAATGGCTTCTAAACATCAGCACATTGCTGCACGAATAGGTTTCTTCCGTGTGGATTATGGAAGATTAAATGGCAATGGCCCTGCCCTCAAGAAGCTTACAGCCTGGTTCATAAGTAAATGCTTGTATTATGCAGTACAGACTCTTCATGCTGCAGAAATTCAAAGGAGTTGGGCCTTAATAGAACCTGAACCAGTCCAGTAAGGTTTTAGGGAAAAATAAACCTGGAGCTGGGCTCAGAATAGCAGGTGATCTGCATAGAGGCAGTGCAAGAGAGCACTTCAGTTGACTTCACTCGTGCTATCCCTTCACCTTTGGTGAAATGGGAAGTTAGATTACAGGGCCAGCAGGGGCCCAGGCTGTAGCAGCAACCTTGAAAACAAAGCAGAGAACCAGAGATTTATGATTTGCTGCTGAGACTTCTTTTAAAGCCTAAGAGTGGTGTCTGTGAAAATCACTGTGGCAGGGATCTGCTTAGGGGTTATTCAAGGAAGGAGTAACCTAAGGAATGAAAGTAACCAAGACCCAAAGAAAATAAAATATATTGAAGCTCTTGTGGCTCATCTGACTTCCTAAATGTAATAACCCAGAGATGGAGTCAGTGCCTGATTGGTTTTGCTCCATTCTTTTACACCATGTGTATAACTTAGGTTTTTTTGTTGGTGACTAAGTCTGTATTTTTAACTCTCAAAAATAATTTTTTTAACTTTTAAGGGACAATTGGTAACACTTGATACAACAATCTCACTTTTATGGTGTTATTGTTAGGCTTGACAGAGATTGCATATTAAAGGAGAACAAACCCAAATTAGGAGAAAGGTACCAGGAAGAAGGCTTGGATCACCACTGACAAAGATTGATTCCAAACACTAGCATCGAAACTCACAAACTTCACATGCATACCTCAGCAAACGTACAAGGTCCTGTCATATGGTTGAAGTTGCAGATGTTAGACACGTCCTCAGCACTGACAGACTTTAGTGTCCACCTAAAACGACACTGTCTTGTTTTCACCTGTCATAACTGCACAGTCATCTATGGCAGCGATCCAAGCAGAGCCAGCCCCCGTTGGTATTGGCTGTGCCGGGGGAAGAGGACTAGGGCAGTGTGAGCATGAGAGACAGGCTTGGGCCTTCTTTTCACCCAGATGTTTTAATGTGCTTACCATTATCTAATACTAGCAACCCGGAGAGTCTAAATACCACAGCAGGGTTTGATTAGCTTTTTCAGATCACTGGCTTTATTTGCTGTTGCAAAAAAGCTTAATCCATTGCTGGAGATCAGGCTGCCTGCTGAGCTCTTGGTTAGTTTTCTCTCCTTCTTTGTGTTCACAGTGGCAGGAATTAGCGAGAAGAGTCCTCCTCCTGAATTAAAGCTATAAAACAGCAACTATAGTAGCAAGGGATAAAAAGAAGAAAGAATCCAAGGGAAAGGAGAAGGCTGTCTATTCATACTAAAGAGTTTCCTTTGTATACACAAACGAAAAAGTTTTTAATATGAATTCATAAATATTGACCATAAATATTGCTCTGACTAGTCATTGTATAGCTTAAGTTTTATGAGGTTTTAGTTTTAACTATTTTGCATGAATACGTATTTGTCATGTTTATCTTTTTTAATTAATCTCAGTTTTACCAGAAGTACATTTACTAAATCATACTGGTGGCTTTGATTTTTTTTTTTAAGAAAGAGGAGAAGAGAGGGAAGCAAGAAGGAGAGAAACATCAATGTGTGGTGGCCTCTTAATGTGCCCCACACTGGGGAACTGGCCTGCAACCCAGGCATGTGCCCTGACTGGGAATCGAACCAGCAACCCTTTGCTTCTCAGTCCAGCGCTCAATCCACTGAGCCACACCATCCAGGGCCTGGTAGTTTTGATTTATCTTTCCTACTCCTTTCAGGGTTGGTACCTTTTACTCATGAAATTTCAAAAAGAAATACCACCATACCACAAAAAAAGAAAAAAATGATAAATTCTATTTTTCTGCATTTCTTTAAAGTTCATATGCTTACACAAGACATAAAATTTGAATTCTGTATAATTTACTTCATAATTTCCAATAAACTATATAATACTAGAGATTTTTTATCTTTAATGGGCCTATGAAGTTGGACCATGGGCTTAACTGTTGCAGAAGCATTACTGCAACCCTTGGCACACACAAAGAGAATAGTTCTTGCTTTAGAAGTTAGTATGTCATTCAAAATCAAATAATTTCATTTAGTTAAAAATATTTTTAGATTTTTCAACTTTCTAATATTTTTGAGGTGACATACTTTCAAGCTCTTTTGAGGAAAAATATTTATACACAAATGGCGATCAATATCATACTTTATATTTCAGTTTTTTCTGAAAACAACAATTTTTAAGCTTTTAGTAGGCATAAGGAATGCTTTTAATGAGACAACGGAAAGATTTTAACCATGTAGAGTACATCCATCTCCCTCTTATTTTGTACGGAGAGAAGAGCTTCTTTACATGGGAGTGGGCACAGTGAAGATGCGGCCAAGAGTTCCAGCCCATATTATATGTCTCCAAATATTCACAGATGATCTTAATTATGAGTAGCCTCTGTGAATGTGTGTGAAAGGAAAGGTTGTAGATTGTAGACATGGAGATTGTTTGGGGTGCTCTAACCAAATTTTATATCTTTAGAGTTCATGATTATATGTGTAATGGAAAAGCCTAGGCTCTGCCTAAATCACCCTATGTCAAAAAAATTGTATGAAGAACAGTTTTCTGCCTTCTTTAAAGTTTTCACTGGAATGAAAAGGGGGTGCTAGTGTGTGTGTGTGCTATATCATGTAAGTACGTAAGAGGACAGTTCTAGATTCCCTTTTCTTGTAGTAGGGAAATTTTCTCACATCTGGTGTTTAAATTTTGACAGAATTTTTTCATCATCAGAGGCCACCTAAGATATGACTTATGCAGCCCTCAAAAGCAAATAGTCCATTGCATTATAAATAATGCGGTATGAAACTCTGAAATAAATCAGGGAAAACAAGCTCTCTCTCTGAGGGCTGTGGTTTTAGTATACTTTCCTTCAAAAAAATTATAATATTTCTTCTTTGTAAAGTTTATTAGTTGCTGAACTAGAATATGAATATTATATCTTACAGATTTTATGAAGTACAAATACTTTGAACAGATATAAAGGTTTCACTTTTATTTAATTGCATGATTAATGGTATCCATCATAAAAGAATTTTATGCTACTATTTGACATACAGAAGATGGACTGGCTGGTGATTTAGGTTGAAGTGCTGTCTATATGTACATTTCAGATGAGTCATTTGACACAAAGCTGTACCAAACTTGTTTTATTCAATACCTTACTACACTATACTTTAGGGAACTTACTTTTAAAAATCAATTCTGTTCATAAACCCTTAGACCTTTTGCAATGTTATTTTCATCATCTCTTTTTTTCTTTTTATTGCAACATATTAACCGATACTTTAGATTTCCCAGTGTTTCCAGGCAAGTAGTTTCATTATAACCTGTCTCATGTCACCAGTAACTCATTTATTATAGAAAAGGGTTTGCTGCAGTCACTGATTGATTGCTACATTGACATATCTCCTGTTCTTTATTTCTCAAAAACAAAAAGCTATACTAGAGTATAGCCTCAACTTTTTGGAAACATGCAACTTTTACTACTTTAAATATAATTGGTTTCTTTGTTTCATGCATTAAAAACAAGTAGGAAAAGCTGATGTCTGCCCAAGCCAGGTGTTTCTTGTTGGCAGCCTGCTCTCTAATGACTGTTCTCAAAGAGCAGCTGCCTACTAGTCGGCTTTGTACGGCCTATTGTTGCCTCACACCCCTCGTTAATACAAATGCTGCCTAGGCTGACCCCAAGAGTGACATCAACTTGCTTATCTTAAAAACCTGGACGCAGGGAGCTGAGGTTGGCTTGCATCTGCCTAACCAGCTAATTGAGAGCTTTCTGGCCTATGATTGGCTGTTACTCCACTCGGTAGTAGGTTAAGCAAAGACATTGCCATTCCATCTGTTCAACCATTCATTGTTCTTCTTGCCTGCCTGGAAGTCTGCGGCTAAAATAGTGTTAAGGAGTTACTGCTGAAGCTGCTACAGAAACCAATGTCTTTGTATTTTCCTGCTAACGTGAGTATCTGTGCTACTTAATGCCTTGGAAGTTAAACTTTAGTAAATATTCAAAGTTTTAATTTGAACTCTGTAAAGGATAGAAAGCACCTCAAATGAAAAGATAGCCTTCAAGTTACCACATAGAGCCAAAATACCAGAAGATTAAAATTTCCGTGTGACTATGTGAAGCATATTTTTTATATTTTTATAATTCTGGAGTTTTATAATTACAACTTCACGAGCATTTGCAAGGCATTAGGCATGGCATGTAGTCATTTGGTACTTAAAGACAAGTTGAGAACATGTTATGATATTTTGATAGACAATGAATTTAGGTTTTATCTTGTCACATTTTTATGTTTCTTAGTCACTGTCAGCCCTAGGTGCTGTAAAGCAATACTGAAATTTGATAGATTTTTTCCATTGTCTTAAAAACTTAGCTTGGGGAGATGGATTGATATAGGTATATGTTTCAAACAACTTGTCTTAAATATGATCATTAAGCATCCAATTGTTTTATCAGTAATTTCAGTATTCACAGAGTTACTAATTTCTTCTCTCCCATCTTTTTGTTTCCTTGCGCTAGTTCCAGATATTAGATTGAAGATGTCATTTCAAGAACTATTGCTTGTAAGAGTTCTGTAATGGGGAAGGAAGGAGGAAACAAAGACTTTCATCTGTCAGTTGGGAGGGAAAGAACGAGCACAGAGGGTTAAAAAGAGGTTTTTATTTCTACCACATGCCCTATTGTGTGAACATATGCATAAGTCTATTGAAAGTTTTCAGAAGATGGGCAGGCCACCAGTTGCTGGTCTCCTGCAGCTCCAGTAGACATCTGTTGCCCCGGAGCATTAACCAATCTGTTCAAAGGGACATCCTTCCTTTGTAAGCTAGAGCCGTGCAGACAACAGCACTCACTGAAATACAGTGGTAATTAAATACACGGAGACGACAGCAGTAGGTAGTTATTACATATTCATTATTTTATTTTCATTGTTCTCTTAGTATTACCGTTTGGATAACAACCAGAACCCACTTTATGGTATTGTAACTTTACATTACAAACAAGTAAATTGATGAAACAAGTTTATGGTCTAATATTCCTGATTAATATGAGGCTTTTTAAAATATTTTTTAAAAATATATTTGATTTGAGAAGAAGGATTATCCAAGTCATCTAATGAGAACTTTCAGAAAATCACACTAAATGGGGAATTTGTGTGTATGCAACAAATTTCTAGTAAATAGCCATTATGTCATTGCTAAGATAAAGTTTCTTTTGGCCATTAAAATAATTAGTTATACTTCATCATCTACAAAATTATGAAAATTTAGTTCTTTTTTAACAAATATTATTTGATTTTTAACTTATCAGGCCTTTAGCAAGAAAAATTGTTTTCATTTTCGGTATAATATCTGGAAGGAATCTGTAGCTTTATGAGTGTAGAAATCTGTTCCATTATATTTTTGTCCAATGTCTTTTGTGTTCATGAATATCCTATGTAAGACCCGTTATGACGGATTCCTGATATTAAGCTTACAAGTTAGGCCATATTTCCTGGGAGCTTTTTGATAACTCTCAAAGTGTAAGCTGACCCGTGTTGTCTGTGCTGCTTCCCCATGAACCGAGGAAGATGGCCTGTGTCGTTAATACTTGATCAATTTAACGATGGTCTGTATACGCCAACATGCAAGTAAATACAAAATTTAAAGTGTAATAAATGGCTTAGAAATTAAAGAGAAAAATGTTTTCTGTCTTACATGTAATAAGTTTTGTGATGTTATTAGAGTCTTTGCTATCTTTTCTTTTTCCAAAATTATATTGGTCATTTTTAAGGCACTAAACAAAAGATCATATACCATTCTCTATCCTAAGATTTCTTATGACAATTATTTGTAAGTTTTATACATTACATTACAGTGACGTGTACTGCAGCATATAAAAATATTTCGTCAGTTTTTAAATCTGAGCAGTTAAGTTTTTATTGAATGATTTCAAGATATTGCCAAATTCTTTTCTAAGTCCCATATTAAGTTAGGGAAATACAATTTACAGGTGGGCAAGGAAGCATTTTAGAGGTTAAAGATTAAATAGAAAACAAATCTGTACCACTTAGGCCAATCAGGTTATTTCACATTTATATTAGGTAGTGGAGAAAATGTATGCAGTTTATGGGCCTGGTATTTGAACTCAGTTGACCTTATCTGTACTATTTCATACTCAGTTGATATAGATACTAAAAATTATTTAACTGCTTGTTTAGGACAAGATGACATTGAATAATTTTCTCTGAGGTAACCAATTAAATCTGGAAGATGAAGAGAGGCCTATCAGTGTGGAAAAAATGACATCAGAATCTTTTTTAAAAAATTACTTGCAACAAAATTAGATGTTAGATTTTTAAAAAGTAGTTTAGATCAAACTTACATTTTTCCTTAATGGTAAAAATCATATTTCAGATGTTTTGTTTAAATAGTATGGTAAACTACATGAATTATCAGAAGTTAAATGTGTATGATATTCAGTAAGTACATTTGTAATCAAGTGAGTTTTATCTGGTTTAGTATTATAAAAAGCAAACAACCATTATCCCATTTTTCTCTATTTTATCATAGCCATACATTAAAATTATATAGCACATTTACATAGTATCATCAACACTTTTCTATGTTAAATTGAAGGTAATATAGAAAGATTTAAACACTTTTTAGGGTAGCTAGTTTTCATATTAAAAACTTTCCAGCACCTGGTTTTGTTTTTTTTTTAACAATATAAAAATTAAGAATAATTTAATTTGTACGTAAACATAACTTGTATTCTAATTTTCTGCACTGGCTGTATTTTTCATAAAGTATGTATCTTGTTTGAAACAGTCCATAAGAAAGACACTGCAGCTCAAAATTAAAATAATACTTCCTAGTTTAATTTAGGGATTTGGTCAGTGAATTATCTTGAAGAATTATCTCACAACAGTACTTCTGCAAAACCCAAACTTTTCAGAGGAGAGCAGAAATGTTGCCCATTAAATACACTTCCTGCAGTCCGAGCAGATTGTGGGGTTCACAGAACAATGATGTCGGAGCTTTCAGATTGGTTTGGCAGCTTCATTGTTCTCTGAGGGTAAACCAGACGCGCTGAAGTCCCAGTCTCTTTTATAGGCTTTTGTTCATACCAAATTATTCTTTCACTGTGCTAGCATTCATGATGGCATGTTAAAAGAGCGCAGCTTAGCAACCAGCTTTTGGTTGCCAGGCAGCCCAGCTTCCAATAGGTTTTCCTTGTTTAAGATACTTTTGGTGGGAGCTTTATGAAGGCCACAGTGCGGATTTTTCTTTTAACTGTATCCCTTTATTAGGATGCTGTTGTGATTTGTTACTTGCATTATGGTGTCAGTATATTACAGTAGTTAATAAATCAGTGAGTGTAAAGATTTGCTTTCAAAATCCCTTTTAATTCTAAATAATTGGGCTCATGCATATCCATATTAATAGAAAAACATAAAATGGATACAGCTTCATAATGGAGCAGATGTATATGGAGCTCTCCAAAGAAATATTTCTTTTTATCAGTTGTGCAATCAGGAGCCAGGGGAGTTTGATGTTTCTTTAAAACTAATGAATGTTTCATTAGTAAAACAGTAAGTTATTTGTCTTCTCAAAGGATAAAATCTGTAGAAACGCCTGTAGAAGTGTGTAGGAGTTCTACACTAAAGGAATTTTAAGCGTATTGTATCAAGCTAAAGATTTCCATGTTCTCTTCTCTAGTATTTACCATATCTAATATAATTTATTTCATTATGTGGAAATATTTAACTCTCTAGCAAGTTCACCAAGTGTGCATTCAAATGACTTAAAAAAACACTTCGTATTTTCTTTTAACATTTGTATAATAGCTCCTTTCTAGTGTAAATAAGATTTTGAAGAGCTTTAGAATGAAATGTCTCTCCAGTTTCTTTTTTAAGGTTATTTAAATAGGTATTTTATAGAGTCTCAAATTCAGCTACCACTAGCTTACTGATGTTATCCATGGATATAAAACCAGAACTGCCTTAATAAGTAAACTACTGAGATAAATATAATCCGTACAGTGAAGTACAGGAGAAAATAATTTTATTTTGTTAACCTGTTCCTGGTAGAGAAGTAACAATTATTCCCAATAGACTGTAAGGAAAACAGTAAAACAGCAAAAGCATTTTAAATACTAAAAGCGTTTTTATTGGCAGAAGTAGGAGGAAAAGATGACTTTCTATCAAATGCAGATAATGGTTAATTAATTATCTGATACGATATAGAAATATTTTCTGCCATAAAATTCAAGAAATTAAGATAGCATTATTCAGTGTACCTAATTATTTGCTGCTAATTTTATGTGAAGTATTTTATTTCTCTGCTTTCTATAAATGTACATAGAATAAAAGAGCTTTTCCTCGCTCCCTGGAATGAAATAGACTGTAGTGTCCCGGCGCTTAATAAGGGTATAACGTTAAAATAGTCACAAAATAAAGAGTATTAGGGCAAAAGCACTTATCTCTGAACTGAAATATAATTGACTCTGTAATTGTGTAATTCCTTGTTGGTTATTACTGAATATGTGCTCTTTCAACTCAGTATTCGAATTATATTTGAAATTTCTTTAGATTGTTGTTAAATTTATTAATTTTATAATAAATTATACTTTTACAATCATAGTAAGGCAATGTTTTCCTTTCTTTCCACATGGCTTTCTCTTTAAAAGAATTTTTACAAGTTTTTAGTGAATTCTTTTAGAAAAAATATACCTTAACTATCATAGTATATCTAAAAATGTTTCTGATAGTATTCTGATTGTCACTCCAAAAACACTGGTAGGCCTTTCTAACAGTGGGAAGAATAGGGGTTTTGGAGTCTGACAAAAATTTGGTTAAAAATCCAGTTCCATTACTTATTTACTTGATTGCCTTGGAGGGGTCATATGGCCTTTCTAATTTCTAACATCATTTGCAAAACAGGGTGATTCTGTCTAGGCAAAGGTGTTGAGGGAGGAGAGAGAGGAGGTATAATCTGAAGTGGGTATTTATAGTTTGGTAATTCTCTTCCAACTTGTGTATTGAGACAAATGAAATAGTAAATACGAAATTCCAAATGTTTTTACTTTTTTTTTCTCTAGGAATACGGGGTGCTTTGCATTCAGGAATACAGAAAAAACAGCAAAGTGGAGTCAAGTACACATAACAGCTTCATGGGCTTGAAGGATCATCTGGGGCATGACCTAGGCCACCTTTATGTGGAGAGCACTGACCCGCATTTAAGTACGTCTGTACCTTGGTCAATGGTAGAAAAACCAACAATGGATAGAGTTAATTCTGGGAAGGAAGAAAAAGAGGTGTCTGAAGAGAATGTGAGCTCTGGTGACTCAGAAGAAAGCACAAATTCTGATAACGAGTCAGAGCAACTGAGTACCATTTCAGTAGAGCCATGTTTATTAACCAAGACTCACAGACAGCTGTGTAGGTCTCCCTGCTTAGAGCCTCCTCACAATCTTCAACGCAGTGACATTTTACAAGACTTGAAACCTGAAGAGGCCCAGACTGTATCGAGGGACGTGAAGAAGCCCCCTGACGCGGTGCGAGAATACCAAACAAAACTGGAGTTTGCACTTAAGTTAGGTTATTCTGAAGAACAAGTTCAGCTTGTGCTAAACAAACTTGGTACTGATGCTTTAATCAATGATATTTTGGGAGAACTTGTCAAACTTGGAAATAAAAGTGAAGCCGAACAAGCAGTTAGTGCAATTAACAGTATAATGCGGGAAACATCCTCCCTGGAATCTCAGCGGTCTGATTCTCCAATGCAAGAGATCGTAGCAGATGACGGAGAAAATCTGAGACCAGTAGTTATCGATGGCAGCAATGTGGCAATGAGGTAAGTGGGGAAATCTTCATTGTGACTGTTCTACCAGTCATTAGAGTTAAGATGATTCTCCATCCTGACATTAGCTCGCATAGTGCGAACTGTACGTCTTTTAGTTTTCTCTGCTTCCAGAGTGGTCAGCCGTTTTCACCCCATTTGTCCCTACACAGAGGCCCCCTTTCCCGGATGTCTCGTGGCTCCCTCCCCTGGCTCCATTAGCGCTTGTTCTCAGTTTAGTGTTAGTCACTAGTTTTAAGTGAAGAACTTGAGGACCGTAGTATTCAACAATTTTGGAATCTAGTCAGATAAATAGACAATTTCTACACAAAGTCAAAGAACCAGAAGTAAATAAAATATTTTTATGATTTGGGAAGAAATCAAAGTATAGTTTCAAATGTTTTGTTTTCTTTAAGGATGTAATTCAGAAATAATTCTTTAGGAATTAGGCAGGGTAGAACAAATGCAGAACTTCTAATGAAATATTCTTTATAAGTTTTGATGGTTTAAAATTATAAGTACATCTAAATTCAATTAGTACTATGTGGTTAAACTTCCCGCAGTGTTCAGAACACCGAGGATATAAAGATATACATATGAAGGCATCAGTTCTTTTATAGAGTTAGAATTTTATCTATTGTGTCTCAAAGGGTGACCTGAGGGTACCTACCACAGAATCATTGGGACCACTTGTTAAAAATGCACATTCTAGAATAGTGCTGTTCAGTGGAAATATGTGTGGCATATATGTCCTTTTTAATTTTCTGGTACCTACATCAAAAAGTTCAAAGAAACAGGTACAGTTAATGTGAATAATATATTTTGTTTGGTCTAATATAGCCAAAATATTACAACATGTAATCAAGTATAAAATTGTTAATGAGATGTTTTGCATTATTCCTTTCATATGTGTTAAAATCTAGCCTCTTACACTCACAACACGGCTCACTAGTGGCTACCATATTGTGCAATGTGGTCCTGGAGACCTCCCAACTCCACACACAGGCCTATTGAGTCCAGTCAAGGTATAGCCCAGGCACCTCCTTCTGTAAAACATACCCTGCTAATAACGATGCCTCCTGAAATTTGAGAACCACTGTTTTTAGTAGGTGGTAACAAGTACTTCTTCGTAGGGTATGAGAAGGACCAACTTCTAATCCTCCAGATTACCTTTTCAGGTGGAAGCTATATTATCTTACTTGCCTTTACAAGCAAATGAGACTTACAAGATTTAAATTACTTGGCCAAGTTAGAATATAATTTCAACCCAAATATGTCTAACTTCAAAGTGTATACATTTTTAATCATATACCAAAGGATAAAAGCAAGTTGCAAAGATTCAAGGCAGATCTTATAAGGCCTTGAATGCCAAGCTAGGAAATTAAAGGTTGGCTCTAATCCCAAGTTAATTGAAAATTTTGAGGAGGGGAATGCCAAGAGTATAGTTTATTCCTTATCCTGACGTTTGGCATGGATGTTTAGTGTGGATTATAGGAGGTAGGAGATAAGCTTGGATGCAGACAACCCTTTTATAAAGAGGGCTTTAAATGTCGTAGAGGTTTGAAGAAGTATATGACCTTGAGAAGTCTCTCAGTAAAATATTCTGTTTAATCTGTCCCAAACTTGGCCACATAATGATTTTTTTCTTTATAATAATCCAGAACTAGTGAGCAATTACCTTAGCAGTGTGGTCATGTGCAGGGTCAAAGTGCCATCAATTTGCCAATGGAGAGAGTAATGAGGGACGATGTAAGAGATCTGAGCAGAACACCTGCAACATGGCCATGCACCTCAGTCACCAAGGGTTTCTCACAAACGCATCTTCCAGGGCTCTGCTCTCAGGGAACCTGATTCAGTGTGGAGCTCTCGCAGAACCCAAGTAACTACATTTTAAGGGCCAAGGCATTTTTGATGCATAGCTTGTGTTGAAAACAAGTCAAGATGAAAAATGTGCATATCTACTGGTCAGGAGGTAAAAGAAAGTGAGGATCCAGGGGAAAAGTAGTGTGAAAGACATGTGTTAGAAAAAAAGCATAGTGTTAGAAAAAGCAAATGTCATCACACTCAAAGAAGAAGAGACTTTAAGGAGAGACTGTCCTGTGGGGTGTACTGAAAAAAAAAAAGATCAGAGGACAGTGACAGCCAGGAAGTAATTTCCTTTAATACCATGTGCCATTCTTGAAGACAGTGCCATGTGGCATTAAAGATAGAAGCCGAGTTGCCGGATGTCAAGAAATGAAGGAATAGAACCAGACTTTTATTCTAGAAAGTTGACGGAGGAAGGGAAGAATGGGAGGAAGAAAAATGGGGAAAGGATTTTGTTGAGTTTTGTTTTTAATAAAACTATATCAGCTGAGGGGACAGGGCAAGTGTCTCCACAGGAGAGGAGCTGAGCATGAGTTTAATTTTCGAAGCAAAGTTCTGAAGGAGGAGACAAGAAAGGCCTAAGTGGAGAATTTGGTTTTGGAGGTAAATGCAGCAGGCCTTGGAGGGGAAAGATAGCTTTAGATTTCTAAAACTTGTAACCCATAGAAATTAATTTTTAAGATGGGTATCATTTAGATAAGTTATGTCACAGTTGGGTCATCCTGACATCAACTCATAACTGAAACCTAGTTCTTCATGGAAATGAAAAGTACTTGGATAACTGAAAATTTGCCAAACCCTCGAAAGGTTGCTCACACCACACAGTGAGAGTGATCAACAGAAAAACTGTAATGTGAAAAAAAAGGTGGCATAATCAAGACATTTCAACTCTGTCCTCACATAGTTAGGAAAACAAACTCTGTCCCCACACTGTTCCGCCACCATCCTGTTTCCTTTGCTGCAAAGGTGAACAGTGCGGAGTCAGTTCTCTCCATCAGGTATTTCAGTCTTAACTCTTACTGAAGTGCTTCAGGCATTTCAGGACAGAGCACGTTGACAGGAGATTTTTATTATGGCAGTATTATACTGTCAGTCACAATAAAATGTACCGCCTCCGTAACTTTGAAGTACCAGAACTCATAAAAAGTCGTAGTAAACTTTTTTATAGTCTGCCATTTATAAGACCTACATAAAATAGTCAAGTCATGTAAAAATGCATATCTACTTTGGGTCCAAAATCTTAGTTTAACTAAAATGCAGAGAGAGTTCACCCATTTCATGTTGCATGAAACATGAAATGGACTGTGATATGCTCTTACTTTTGACATTAATTTCATATTCATAAGTTTAGCAGACCTATTACAAATGTATACATATAGTAACAAAGTATAATAGTAAGTAAATGTGGGGGTGTAGTAAGAATAGAATATTATTTTTTTCTGATCTCTCAAACAGATATATCCCCTATATGATGAATATATTTTGATCTCATTTAAATGCTAGCCATGGAACTGATACAAATGATTCTTTTCAATTAGCAATAATCGTGCCTTGGATAAACCTCATTGGCTACAATAATGCCACTGCGCAAAGCTGTTATAAATGATTCTTTAGACATAACTTAAAAATAGGAAAACAAAGGCATTTTTATTAAAATAATCAAAATTTAGACTTAAAAAAAATTAATTCTCTACAGACTACCATTGTGATTCTAAGTAAGTTGCTTAAACTCTCCAGCCTCAGTTTTCAAAATTATAAAAAGGGGGAATTTTTATCTTGCAGGCTTGTTGTTAGAATTAGAGATAATTCATACCAGGTACCTGGCGTATAATAAGTGCTGAGTAAATTAGAGTTGTTATTACATTAAGGAGCCAGAATATAGTAACTAATGTAATGAAAACTTAGTTATACCAGTTTTCATTCAGCATTTAACAAATATAGCAATTTAGCAGTCTATTTTATTATTACCTGTAGGTGTATTTTAATTTGTACTTCAAATTTATGACATCAGTGGTTTTCATTGATGATTTCTTCTTTCATAAAGAAGACTCGGGCCCTTAGGTCTGGGTGACTCCAGAATTGCCCAGTGACAAGCCACATAGTCAGAGTAGCTAGCAGAGGATCCCCAAACTGCAGGGATCCCGTGTGACCTTGGGGAGCATGCTTCTACTTTTGGCTTATTTAATATCCTTTCTAAAATGTGCTACCTTGATAGAGGCTCTGGGTAAGTTCATTGAATGAGCAATTCACCAAAAATTGAGACAAGTACCTGGAACTTAGTCTAGCATAATTTGTGATAGGTATTTCACTGCTAGACTTAAGAACAAAGAGGACATCAGTATGCAAAAATAGAAATTAGGGTAAAGTGGGTTTAGAGAAAACCCTAAACTTTTGCATATAAAATGATAAGCATTCAAAAAGTGCTTGGTTTCTGAAACATGGAAAGAATGAAATTTACAGTTAGTGAAGCTGTACTAACAAACAATTCCTGATAAAAAGCTGCAGTTAATTTTAATTCTTAAAAAAATACTTTCAGTAGTTTAGCAAATTGGTCATTCAGCAAATAGGCCTCTTTTAGGGCAGATACTTAATAATAAAAATGTGCCGTGAAATGTGTATTCCAGATATAGACACAGAAATAAAGCATAATTAATATTTAATATATTTCTGAAATGAAATTCTTACTATATTGATTCTTATTTTTCCCAAGTAGCTTTACAAGCCTTCAAAGTCTGCTTCTATTCAACTCGATGTAGTTCAGCAGTGGAGTACAGAACAGCATAGAGTTAGTCTCTGTCCACATGTGTCCCATGGTTTGAATTCATTGTTTTCCTTAAATGAATCCAGCACTCTTTTAACCTGTGGTTTTAGGTTCCGGTGACATGACATATCATAACAGAGCACAGTCTTGCGAGCCATCAGGGATGGGAGTAGTATGATCAGTTGGGTACCCGAGCCCTGCGATTCCTAAAAGTCCTTGATTTCTTCAGTAGGCTCTGATGACCTAGTCACCTGACTTTATTAACTATATCTCCATATTCTACTTTAGCTTCTGCCAAGTATTATATAAAATAAGAACAAGAAAAATCCCAGTGCCTCATCCCTGCCTCTACATTATGCTGTAGCACAAGTTCTTCTGTTGAGTAGAATAGAAGCTACAAACTTTTTCTGATACGAACAAACTATTGAGACTCCACTGCCACCACCCACCATTATAAGCCTTCTATCTTGGTCGATGAACCCAGGTTTCTGGGATTAGATCAAGTCTGACTGGTGGCTAAGACTTATTGGTGCATATTTGTGCAGAGTATTAGGACAGATATTTTCTTTGCTAATAAACTCAGGTGGACCACTTTTAGCCAGTAGGATTCATTCTCTTATCGCCTCTCTCCTAGTGAAAAAAAACCACCAAAAGAATTTAAGTGGCGATGAAGTGGCATGTCACCGGCCTTTAAGAAAGATCACTCTACAGAGACATTTAGAGAAAAACATGAACACTAAGACTGGAGACACGGAGACCTACTTCTATTTTTAAAATGCATGCAGAGGTTAAATTGTAGTCATCTCCTGGAAAACAAAGAGATGAACTAAGAATTACTTTTGTATACCAGTCAAATGGTCTAGAATAGAGAAATAAAGCAACCATTTGTTTGACACTTTACACCCCAACCCCTAACAAGGAACCTGTTAGAAACACTCAGATAGTACAAATCTGAGTGTTAACTGGAAGTAGAAAAGCACTCCAGATCAATCCTTAAAGTCATTTACTTAAAGCTGAACAGAAACCAAATATAGACTTTAGTATTGGAATTTGAACAGAGAAAATGCATATGTTGTAATAACTTAACCTTTCATCAAGAACAGCCCATATACTTATAAAATAAAGCAAAGTTTAGCAGTCTATATAAATAGGACTTAAGCTTCTGATGAATCTTTTTAAAAGTACAAAGCCTTTCATGTATCTCATTTGGTTTGTGAAGTTATATAGGAAATTGAGAGTTCTTTTCAATGGCAACTGAATTTTTTAATTTTTATTCACTGATTTTTAGAAACAGAGGAAAGGGGAGAGAGGGAAACATCAATTTGTTATGCCACGCATTTACACATTCATTGGTTGATTCTTGTTTGACACCAATTCTTGGGTGACCAGGATCAAACCTGCAGCCTTGGAGCGTCGGGACAGTGCTCTAAAAAGTTATCCGTCCAGGGTGTTCACTGAATAGTGAAGGCCATTTTGCCTTGCCTCTGGAACTCGCCTACAGTAGTTCGGAGGGTTTGCCGTCATGTTGCCAGGTTCCCATTTTTGTGCAGCACTGACTTACAGTGAATGAAATCCTACTGGACACCTAGTCTGCAGGTGTAGACTGTGGGGGAGACTACCAGTTGCTACAGTTCATTCAAATTTGCTTTTTGTCCCTCAACAACAGTGTACTGAAATGATGTGCCGTGGACCTGTGGGACCCAATGTGGTAACTGCTAGCCACATATGGCAACTGAGCTTTTAAAATGTGTCTAGTCCAAATTGAAATATTCTAAAAGTGTAAAATACATACCAGATTTTGAAAACTTAGTACAAAAATATGTGAAATAACTTTTATGTTGATTATGTGTTAAAATGACTATTTTAATACATTGAATTAACAAAATGTATTATAAAAATTAATTTCAATGGCTTGTAACTTTTTTTAAATGTGCTATACTAGAGCATTTAAAATGATATATGTGGTTCACATTTCTATGGGATAGCCTCTCAGTAGAATGTTTTAAGTCCCAACTTAGTAGGGGCTTACTATCAATTATATGACAGCTTAATTTCCCTCTAGGTGAGTGTCATAGGTAATTATTACAGGTTACTTCCCCATTTCTCTTACTGTTTTAAAGGAAATCCTTAGAGACTACAAAAAGAATCGAAGAATTAGAACTAGTTTTTTTGTTGTTTAATTAGATCACGTGGAGTCTGAAAAAGACAAATATTAGTTATGGTCTATTGCATCTCTTTATAACCCTAACTACATAATTCTAGTTTTCATCACATATGAATTTTAGTAGACCAATGGTCAATAAACTTCCCTGTCATCTCAGATAAGTTTGTTTAAACCCTACCCGAGGACACAGCAGCCTCAGCAGTCCTATTACATATGAGTAAAGTTAACTACAGTTCATCTGACTAGTGGTAGCAATGATCACAAATGGGGAAAGTTACCCAATTATAAGAAATAGGAAGAAGTGATTAGAGTTGATGTTTTCCACTTTTGTTAATATTGAAGACATTTTTACATCTGTTTAACAGATACACTCTCGAGAGAGTTTTTAGGCTAATCACCCCTTTGGATCTGGATTAGCTAGATGTGCTTCCTGTTAACTTTGGCTTCAAATTGTGGACCGTATAAGGTCAAAGGAATCTTCTTTCCTTTTCTCTTACCCTTTCCCATTCTGAAAACTCCCTCTCTCCCCACCACCGCCCACACTGCTATTATGTGCGTACCAGCTGGAAGGTGTTAGTAAACCATTTCACATCAAGACTTCCATTGTGATTTTGATGTTGGATATTTTCATTGTCCTAAATCAGTGATCTCTTTGACTCTTATTTTAATTTAAAGCAGTACAATCCTGCATATATTGCATGGAAGGAAGCCCAGTACTTAAAACAAACAAAAGCAGATACCTGTTTGAATTGGGGTCATAGGTGGGACTGTGTTTCCCACCTGAAGATTGTCCCTGCCCCCTAGAAGGGCCTCCGAGCCACACTGTAGAATTTCTGTTTGGAACACAGCCTGATAAACATTTATTAAATGATCTGTAATACGGGAGCATGGATTAACTTTCTGGTGGTATGTTCAGGATTTAGCATCCTGACCACTAGGTTTAAGCTTCAAAGTGATCTCAAAAAAGAATCAGAGATAGTAAGTTGAGTGGTTAGAAGAGTGACAGAATGGGCATCAGTCTGTAGTACAAGAGGAAGAATTCTAGATGCCCATGAGCGAGCACATGGAATCAATAGGGTCTTAAATAAGATGTGAAATTTATTTAGGTAACAGTGATAGAAAGTAAAATACTCTCGTTTCCGTATTGAAGATGATATCCAGCTGCACTCCTGCCTCCCCACTTAAGGAACGTAGGGTAGATGTAAGAGAATTTCTTTGTAACGCTCATTAAACATGGAAAATGTGTTAATGAAGGAGGTCTTAAAGGTATATTTTCAGAATTCTTTTCATTTATTTTTTATTTTTAAAAGATTTTATTTATTTTCAGACAGAGGGGAAGGGAGGGAGAAAGAGAGAAACATCAATGTGTGGTTTCCTCTCTCACACCCCTAACTGGGGACCTGGCCCACAACCCAGGCATGTGCCCTGACTGGGAATCGAACCTGCGACCCTTTGGTTCACAGGCCAGCACTCATTCCACTGAGCCACGCCAGCCATGGCTTTTTCAGAATTCTTACCAAAATCTATTTTCATATGTCCAACTCTGTTTGTGTATAATCAGGCCTAAAAATTGAGAAAAAATAAAATTAAGTCAACAAATGTTTAATGAGCACCTGAGTATATTAATAATTTAGTGTTCAATAAGTATTTTTATAATTGCATTATGGTTATTCTGTGATCAGTGTCCAGTGTTTCCTGTAATTAAACTAACTATATCTAAACTTGAAGTAGTTTGATACTAAAGATTCAAATAGGTTTTCTAATTTAAAAGGATACTTTTTTCTTATATTTTTCATTGTAGGCAGGCACTTGACTGAGAAGCCATGATAATTTGTTTCCTTATCATCACAGGGGAGCTTGATATAATGACCCACTAAAGTCAAAGAAGTTTTATAATCATACTTGAATCTTCCAGTAAAGGGTATAGCAAACTTACAGGTCAAATTTTTTTTATTTAAAAAAAAGATGATAATATAGGAAGTTATTCAAAAAGTAATTGGTTGTCTTTTTGAGTCCTCTGATTACTTTGATCTTTTTGGTTTCTTTTAAAAATTAATCTGTTTAGTGACCTTCACACATCAAACATAGTGCTATAAATAAAGATCACAATTTACTATCAGTGTTGAGATTAAAGCTATAAAGATCTATTTTATTGGTTTTATTTTCATTCCAATAAAAGGTTTTTTTACATTTTCTAAAAATTAGGACTAAAGGGACATGAGAAAGTAAAGTCTCCAGGTACTCTGGTTCAGTTCTTACAGCCCTATAAGGTAGGTGGGATTACCTCCATTTTCAGTATGAGAAAATTGAGGTTCAGAATGAGTAACTTGGTTAAGGTCACACAGAAAAGTGGTAAAGAAAACACTTAAACTCATGTCTGATTCCAAAGACTTATTTTCACTGTATTGGCCTACTCATCAGAAGCCATCTCTATTTATTAGTAGTAGTACTAGTTTTAGTAGTAGTAGCACTGATACTATTATAATCATTGCTAGTAGTGTTAAACAAGTAATTCTAGGTATAATTTTATAATTAGATTTTAGATGAGTTGTGGAAAGACTTTTTTAAGAATAGCCTTTCTTTGATCATATGAATAATATATTTATTTCATTAATTTTAGAATATAAGAAAATAACCTATGATTTTCAAGGTTCTGTATAACATAAGTAATATGTTAATTCAAAGCAAATACTCAAACTAAAGGAAGATCAAATTTGAGGAAATAAGGTAATTGAAAAGAGGTTCCTTTGTTCTCCCTTTTTTCAATGCAATAAAAAATAAAAAAGAGCAGTTCCCTTTAATGGATGACTTCATTCCCTTTTTAAGTTCCTCTGTTTTTCAATTACTTCTCATGTTTAACACTGAGAGATAATAGTCTTAATTCCAAAATAACTCTTCCTACCTAGTAAATGATATGCGTATGTGTGTATGATACATGCATGTATGTGTGTGTGTATATATGTGTGTGTGTATAAGGAAAGTATAATATGTGAAATTACATTTCCTAAATATGTCACATGGACTGCCTGGTCATATTGAGGCAAACTACTTTAAAATATACGCATTTTTTTCCACTTTACAAAATACACTTTTATAATCTATTAACTGTAATAGGTGACTAACTTAATGGCACATTGCTAAGCAAGTATAAGTCAGTTCTCTAGTGGGAAATATATATGATGTTAGTAAAGATGTAGCGAGTAGCGTATTATTTTGACTGTTTATTGAATTGCCCTTCTATTGAAGACAGAAAAGTAGAATTTGTATGCTTTTCAAGTTAGTTACAGTAGTATATGTGAATAAAGATAATCCCATTAGATAGGAGACAAAGTAAATTTGCATAATAAGGAGTAGTTATGACAGTGCAAGTCTTATGTTTGTCAAGATAATCTGTCTTCTTGGCTTCCTGTGGTTTCCTGTTTCTAGTTCATGGGGAGTTTCGTATGTCACACTGAATGGGAGTCCCCGGGCAGAAGCAATGAGGCTTTAGTCCATACCATAGTTGCCCTTTCACAGCTTGGGCTGCAAACTGACTTCATCTTATTGTCTGAAGTAAGTTCTGTAATTAATCAGAGAAACCTGTGGGGGAAGTTGCAATGACTAATGATAAATCAGCAGTTAGTTGCCCTTGATGTTAGACAGCCTCTTCTCCAAAATGCGCCCCGCAGCGTGGAGACCCCCTGCACATATTTGCTAACAGTGGAGATAAGCACATGTTCAGTAACTCAGGTACCTTGCCTCCCAGGAACTTCAGAAACACTGCCCGGAGTATAGCCCTTAGTTTCTACAGCAGGTCTCTCCCCAGCAGATTATCAGCATTAAGAACAGTAACATATTCCTTCAACAGCCCACCTATTTGCTCGGGAACCTCAGAGGAGCAAGAACAGGTAGAAGGTTATTCAGTGATACCCACAACTTGTATGTTTTTCTGGGTTCAAGTAAAACAAGAAAGATCAGTAAAAATTACAGAATACCTGGCTCTAATAAAAGACAGGACAAGATTAAGACAGGAAAAAAATGCATGTATAAAGTGTTCCCGTACCCCGCTCAAGAGCTCTCCAATCATGTCAGTTTTGCTCACTAGTTTGCACTATTAGCTAGTTATTTCCTGCCTGATTTCCTGGAGGGAAGAGGCTCCTGGTGGGCATCTTACAGCTTCATAGTTAGGTTGCATTCATTGCATCTTCTTCAGTCCCTGTCAGCCTTCCTTTTTCCAATGTCCTTGGCTTCTTACAATAGTGACATACTAACTTCTCATTAGGGAGTCCTATCGTATTTGTTGTTGTTCCCAGAAAAAGGTTTGTGAATAATTCTAACTGGGCAGGTAACACTGCACTCTTGAGTTTCTTTTTTGTCTGCACCTTCTTCTTTTTTTTCCCCCCAAAACTGATTGCTGTTGCCAATACCTGAGAAGCTATCTGCCCTTGTCATCCAGGTGCCTTTCCTCACTTAAATTCCAGCAGCAAGGCTACCATGAAACTGGAGACATTAAGGGTCAGATTAAGGTCTGTTCTGATCTGCCCCTGAATCCATCCCTGTTAATTTAGAAAATGCCTTCCTGAACCACTGAGGAAGATCAGTGGGGGCTGATGCAGCAGCCTGGGTCACCTGTTGCAAAAGGGATCGAGAGACTGCCCTCAGCAGGGCCTAACAGTGGGTGTCCCTGGCAGAACAGCCCTAGGAGGAGGAGATGCCTGAGGCCATGGCACTCCCACTTGGGGCGTTATCATTTGGCCCCACTATGCCTGTTTGATTAGTCAAGCAGAGTCATCAAAAGGCAACACTTCATGTAACTTGGTGCATTTTTGCAGATCTTTCCAAAGTGCTGGAAAACAACTCTCAAGGTGGGTGATATGAACTAGGCCGAAGGGCATGTTGTGCACTCTCTCCACATCGGATCTACCCATCATCCCTGGGTAAGAAGAGAGTTTTCTCTCTTGGTGAACAGTGAATTCACAGAAGGCATTTGAGTCCCTGGCGCACCAAGAGAACAGGGCTGATTTTTTTATCACATTGAAATAAAAAGTAGTTGGTGTGGTTTCATTCTCATTTTGCTGTTTCCCTTTCTTCCAAGTTATGTGGGCAGCCATTCACCAACCTGATCCCTCAGTGCTAGGACAGTCTTTTATCCGAATTCTCAGACTCTCTGTTCCTTCCTGTTAATCATTTCTGCTTCCCTGGCTATATTTTGCATGTTGAGTGTCAAGGGATTTAAGGGTAGAATCCATATCAGAACATTTAAAAAGGCTGGCGGTTCTCTCTCTTCCAAATGGAGGTTACCCCCAGATCCTAAGGCCATTGGAAACCATCCATCCAAGAAGTCAACAATTGAAGCAAAGAAGGGTGAAGGGGGAATAGAGGGAGCCGGAGCAACAACAGGGAAGGGGTGCAAACCTGGAGAAAGAGGAAGGAGCTTTCAGTTTCTTAATTCATTCTCATGGCTGTCCAGTTCATTTGTTTGCTTCCTGAGATCCAGAGATACCAATAATTCTTTTACTTAAAGTTTGGTGTGTCTAAAAATCTCTCTAACTATACCAGTTTGTCCACTTCACATGAGCCCTCCTTTGGCCATTGCAAAGCAGGATTTTTATAAGCTTGCTATTCAAAACATGACAGTAAACTAAGCCTTTTAAGAAAGAGACCCGCTGGCAGGCTTTTTGTATATTTCTGCCATTGAAGTCAGTGGTAAACCACATGCAACCTTCAAGCCTACGTTACCCAGTTTGCTTAACAGTAACTCAAAATTTGCAATAAGGATTTAGAATTTGCCCTGGGAGCCCAATCCTACCGAGCCAAAGCAGATGAAGGGATACTTTTTAGCAAATATTCAGGGTTTCCTAGCTAGTCAAAAGTGACCAAAATCTTCCAATAAATGTACTTGGCAAAGGACTCACTTGAGGTATACCATCCTTATTACCACATGGTCACAATAAAAAAAGAAATTGAGACCCAAAGGAATATACCAAACCATAAAAATATAATTAGCTATTTTTATTACTGAGGAAAAATAACCCTGAATTCATGCACATATAGCCCATAAGTGGCTACAGTGAACACTCAGTTATTTTGTATCATTAGTTAGGTTAGGCTTATTCTCACACCCTGTTTTTCATAGTTTTTATCAGGCTTACTCTGTTGTTATCATTATTTTTCAGAACCTCCTCAGTTGCCCCTTGTACTGTATCCAGTACATGTGATTAGTCGCATCCTTCAACAGGCCTCACTCAGTAGGGTTAGACTAAGTTCCGTCTCCCACAGCCTCTCCTAGTCTGTGGAAGTCCCACCTGCAGTTTGGACCCAGTTAGTAGGTCTGCTTGGACTTCAGTATTACCAGGGATGATTCTGGGCCTTGGCTGGCAAGAAATTCTAAGGCAAGTGCCAATTCCAGGGATTTCCTAGTCAGCATTCATTTCTCTGGCCTAGTAAGGGGAAGGTTGGCTTTCCCTCCCCTGTAGGAGATAAAGACACTAGCCTGTCCCCTAGAGATTTAAGGCTGGATAAGAGATGAAAGCCATCTGTTAATTGCATTAAATCTGATTTCAAGTTAGTGTTGGGTTTTACTATACCTAAATGTGGAATACTGTGTTTTAGAGAAAACACGCCTTCGACTTTATAAAGTATTGCCAGATTGCTCTCCTGAATTGTTATCCCAATTCACACTCCCACCTGTAATGTATGAGTTCTTACTTTCACACATCCTTGGCAACATCTGGTGTTTGCAGACTTTATTTTTCCAATCTGATGAGTGTGAAGTGGTGTCTCATTTTGGCTTTAATTTTCATGTCTTCACTATTGAGCATCTTTTCATCTTTGTTGGTCATTTGGGTTTCCTCTTCTGTGGATTCACTGTTCATATCTTTTACCTTAAAAAAAAAAAACAGCTGTTAACTCTTCTCAATGTTAGGAGTATTTTATATATTCTGAGTACTAGGCTTTTGGTTGGTCCTATATATTGTAAATACCTTCTCCCAGTCCGTGGAATTTCTATTTTGTTTATGGAGTCTTTTGCATAAAGAAGTTTTACGTGCCCAAGTGCATCAGTCTTTTCCTTAACAGAGCGCGTGGTTGCATATCTTCTTTAGGAAGTATTTTTCTATCCTGATGTGAATGTCCCCTATAATTTCTTCTAAGAACTTTACAATATTTCTTTTCATATTGAAATCTTTTATCTATCTACAGTTTATTTTTGTGTATGAGATAAAAATAAAAATTCATTTTTCCCGTGTAAGTAACCAATTGCCCTAGTACTATTTGTTGAATAGTTTTCTTCACTGATTTGTAATGTCACTTTCATCATTTATACATGTGTATCACCTTACTCTCACTTTTCTCTTACATGTTGTTTCTGTATCTTTGCCTATACCAGTATGACATTGATTGGATTTCTGTAGTTTATACTCAGTATTGATAAGTAATGGGGAAGTTCCTCCTCTTTTGTTCTTCAAAGTTGCTTGACTATTCTTGGCCTTCTGTTTTTTTATATTAATTTTAGAGTCAGTTTCTCAAGTCCCAGAAAAAAACCCTTTGAGGATTTTTATTGGAATTGCAGTGCACTGTAGATTAATTTGAGAATTGCTTCTTCAGAAATTGAGTCTTCCGATCACTTAAGTCTTCTCATATTCCCTTTAATACAGGTTTTCAATTTTCATTTTCTTTATAAATTTCTCGCATATCTTTTCTCTTAGATTTGTTTAGTTTTTGTAACTATTACAAATGAAATTTTTTAAATTAAAATTTTTAATTGGTTTGCTGGTAAATAGCAATACTGATTTTGAACTAGAACCTTAACATCTTCAATGTGGTAACATTGTCAAAAATATTATCTGTATAATGCAGATGTATGATGTCTGTTGAAATCTGTTCTACGGCCTCACACACTAATTTCATCAGTCTTTTCTGTGTTCTTGAAAAGGTTTTCTCTTCGCTAATTTTGTGCAGGGTTTTGTGTATGTCCATTAGATGAAGCTTGTGATTGATTGTTTCAGCCTACAGTCTCACTAAGTGTTTTCTGCTTTATCTGTCCATTGGATGGATGATTGTGGATTTGTCCATTTCTTCCAGTAATCTTGTGATCTTTTGTATAACTCATATGGAGACTGAGTTCACAATTATAGCTTCCTTGTGAATTGGTCCTTTATTACTATTATGTAATAACTACCCCCGCAGTGGAGATTTTTTTTTAATTTGCATTCTTTTTTTTCTCACATTTTTTATTGTTGTTCAAGTACAGTTGTCTCCATTTCCCCCCCATCACTCCCCCCCACCCAAGGGGATAATGGGGGGGATATGTAATAACATTTTTATCACTGTAATTTTTTGCCTTAAAATATGTTTTCTGATATTAATATACAGCTTTGTCCGTTTTTTTGGTTTATGGTATAACTAGTGTAGCAGTTAAGGATGTAAATAGCTGCAAATAACAGAAAAATTGACTACAGTTTCCTAAAAAAATGAGGAAGGGTCTTTTTTCCTCAAGTAACAAGATCAGAGACAGATTGGGGTTCACCTGGCTCAGAAACCCAGGCTCTTCACGTTCCAGTTGACTCTTCACAGTGTGGCGCCTTTCGCCCTCCTGCTCGTTTTCTCCCTGTGAGGCTTTGCGGGGTGGGGGCTGGGGGCGAGGGGCAGAGGGAAAGAGACAATATGAAAACAGCCCTTATTGTCAGTATCGCATGGCACAATGTCCTCTTTCAGCATGTGTAGAATCTTTGCCTCATGTTTGCTGCTTACCCGCGTTTTATGAAAATTATTTAACTCAACGGTAGAATCTTCTTTTCCTATAGTAAAATGTGACCGTTTTCTTACCAAGTGGGGAAAAAATGCTTATAGTGGTCTCTCAGGGCCAGAAGTTTCGGTAAACTAAATGTCATTAACGACTATCAGGTAATCATACAGTTAGGGTTACAAAGCATTAGTGCCAAATAAAACAGGTTTTAGCAAGTTGAGTTTTTGTACTTAGGAATGGTTAGTATATATGTTCTCTCAAGAGATGCTACCATTCTTTTCTGTAGTTTTTCAGAAGACTGATTAAGTAATATTTTCTATGAAACCTAACATCACCTTATGTCATTTGCTGGGTCATTGATGTGAGGCTCTTTAATAGCCCTTCTCATCTAGAAAATGTGACTTCAAACTCCTCCATCCAGTATCCCTTCCCCTGAAACCCCCAGTACGTCTGATTTCAGCTCCGATCATGCCCCGGCTCATTAGGATGGGTGTGTGGAACCACACAGTCTGTGCAGTGTGCTTGCATAGCCTTCAGTATCTAAAAAACAAGGTGGTCTATCTCTTTTTGTTTTTAAAATGGTTAGCCACATTTAGATGGTTCTAGCTCTTCCCAGTGGACCACTAGAACAATGTATTAATATACGTGATGTTTGACTTGTGCTACAAGTTAGTAAAGCATTTATCTATTTCACTTATCCTTTTTCAGCCATAAGAAATAAAGAATATCTGTTTCCATTACAGATAAGAAATAGAGCCTTCAGAGCTCAAACTATAAAAGAGTGTTGTTATTGCATTCAAAACAGGAGACTTTTTTTTTAACCATTAGAAGTGTTATGTTGAATTATTAGGTTACAGTCATAAGCAGAGCCTGGTGCTACATAAATACTTGTTGAATGACTATGTTCTTAGTCAGGCATTTTCTTTTAGGCACTGTAACTGCTAATCCAGCTTCCAATGCCCTTTGTCATCATTAGTCCTTGTCTAACACAATAATGTTAAATAGAAACCAGGTGTCTTCTCCTTGAAGGACATGGAAAGGGCTTCTTGTATGAGATTAAGCATTGTGCACATTTTTTCTTTTTAGCGCGTGTGTGTACACTCTTTTACATGGCCACCATGTAAGTTTTGTGCATCACTTAATAATTATATTGAAATACACACATAAGAACTCTTGAGAAAGAAGTTTTTAAAAACAAATGGGTATTCCATTACATTGTTTCTGCAGATTCTTTTTCCTTTGTGACTCCTTTTTTGCAGTTGACTGAAATTATTCTTGCTGCATTTGAGGACGCTTGCTTTCCTTCCCATTCTGGTTAAAGAGAGCATGTAGCTTTCTGAGCAGTTTTAACCTTTACAACTTTACATTTGAAAACTTAATTTTCTTTATTCTCCACAATTTTCTTTATTCTCCACACAATAATCATCCCAATTTTCTTATTTTTTTTCCTCACAGATTTTCAACGCCTAGGTTATCTTAATGTTTCTCACAGCTCTTCATCTCCACCCTAAATTTGAAACTTCCTATTTCTGTTGTAATTATGTGATCATTTCAGTTTACAAATTTGAATTAATTTAAATTTAAGTTTTGTTGTATTGTGTTTTAAAATAATCTTTCAGCCATGGAAACAAAGAAGTATTTTCCTGCCGAGGAATAAAATTGGCAGTGGATTGGTTTTTGGAAAGAGGCCACAAAGATATTACAGTTTTTGTCCCTGCTTGGAGAAAAGAACAGTCCCGGCCTGATGCTCTCATTACAGGTAAGCGCTGGTATCTGTTTATTTTTAGTTTCCGTGTGTCCTTGTGCAGGTATCTGGCACTGGCAGGTACTCCACTGAACACTACGTTAACCTTTTTCTGTCTACCCAGTGTAACTGCACGTGGTCTTGGTGGAACATCAGAGTTTTTTTCAAATCGAAAAACTATCTGATTATGCTAACTACACAGTAATCCTTGTTACATAAGCCTCTTTTTTTAATTTGGAAATTTTTACTTCAAATTTTGTGAAATTCTGACCTTTAGAGACATGCTAGGTGTTGGGAGACCTAGATTCAAATTCTGGCTTTGCCATTTACTAGCCGTAAGGTAACCTGAACCTCTTTGGACTCCGGTTTTCTTATCTGCTATAAGAATTAGACAGGGTGAATATCAAATTTAGTGACTACAGGTCAGAAAAGATCTCTGAGACTCAGGATATGCCGTCTGGTCCCGAGGGGCAGGAAATGACTCTATCCTAATAAAGTATCTCATTTTGCATTATTTTGTCATTCCTAAGTATATGAGTTTCAGCCAAAAATGGCCTCTGTGCCTGCTAATAATTGTTGCTGAACATTTTGCTCTAGTTAAGTGATTCTCAGTGAGCGTCTTACCCTTCTCGCCCCTCTCCACCTCCAACAGCAACAAAAGCTGAGGGACCTGTGTGAAGAAAATACACTTCGAAGTCAAAAGTAAATGGAGAAACCACTTACCATGTACCTGAAGTCTTATTTTAAGACTTTTCTTTTTATCTGTAATCATTATCAAACTAGCATAAGAACAAGTAGGCAAGGTATGGTGCAGTTCAGAGCCATGGACTCAGACCCCAGCCTATATACACTGTAAGGTAGGAGAGGTTGGCGTCATACAGCCATTGGTACCAAGACCCTGGATAACTCTGTGGAGAAATCATACATACTTAGATCCTTATCTTACACATGTAACAGTCCATTCCAGATGGCTGAAGAATTAATTGTCAAAAATTAAACCATTAGAGACTGTAAATAGTCTCCGAATGGCTGGGAATGCCTATCTAAATTTAAAATTCTTAGAAGAAATTGTGAAGGAAAAGGTATTTAATTGCATCAAAATGTAAACTTCTGTATTTGGGGAAATTTTCTTAAAAATGAGAAATTTTTTTATTTGCCTAAGGAAAAAAATACAACTAAAAAAATACCACCAGAGGATGGTAGAGGATTATCTGAACCTGGCCCAAATATTAAACACAGAATCCATGTCCTTAACATAAAAATAGCTCATACACATTGATATTGCAGAGTTCTCCCCAACATATAAATGGTTCTCCCCCAATACATAAACATGGGAGGCGGAGACAGCTCACGGAAGAGTACAAGTGCCAAACAAGTGAAAAAAGTGTTCAGCCTCATTAGTCATTAAAGAAATGTAAATGTAAACAAGTCTTATTTTTCACCCACCAAATTCACAGGCATAAAAAGCTGATAATACTTAGCGTTTTGAGGGAGTTACTTCTCCAGTGCTATGGAAACGTAAATTGTTACAACCATTCTGGAAAAGTTTGGTCTTAAAATATTAATACTCTTGGATCTACTATCTCCATTCTATGAATAATTCTACAGGAAATAAGCTGAGGGCTACACAGACTTCTGACCACAGAGGCATTCAGTGCGATATTACTTATAATAGGAAAAAAAAAAAGGAAACAACCCATATCTTCTTTTAAAATTTGGTTCGGTAAATTAGTATATATCGATAGAACAAAATATATATGAGGTTATTAGGCAGAATTTTTAATGACCTGAGGAATATTCTTATACATAAAGGCAGGTTTTATTACTGTGTATGTATATGCATACACACATATACATATATATATAAACAATGGAAAGAAATACACAGAAAACGACTAGAAGGAAACATGCCCAAATATTAATGATAATCAAACTGAAAAAGAAACAGGTAGTATTTAAACATGAAAATGAATGGAAAGCTTCTTGAGCACCAAGGGAATATGAGATCAAGAAGTTAAAATGTAATCTGGCTGGTGTGGCTCAGTGGACTGAGTGCAGGCCTGCAGACCAAAGCGCTGCTGGTTCGATTCCCGGTCAGGACACGAGCCTGGGTTGCACAGGCCAGGTCCTTGGTGAGGGGCCATGAGAGCAGCAACCACACAGTAATGTTTCTCTCCCCCTCTGTCTCCCTCCATTTCCTTCCTCTAAAATCTTTTCTAAAAAAAAAGTTAAAATGATGGGGCGGGTGGGGCAGGGGAAAGTTGTGGTAGGAAAATGGAGACAGCCATATTTGAATAACAATTAAAAATGATTTTAAAAAGTGATGGTTTAGTTTTAAGAATTCTAGCATGATGTATCTGGAACACAAAGGAAAGTGCATCTCTCTACTCTCAGAGGTTGTTAGGTGTTTTCTCCCCCAGGATGATAATTCTCTTGACTCAAACCTTCAAACAGGTAAGTTGAGTAGTCCCATATCTTTTCACTCAATCAGAAGAGAAACTTGATAAGAAATGTTTTCAAGGTTTCAGATACAGATTCAGACTAGCAATTTTTCTAGTCTTCTGTTGATTTATCAAATACTTAACATGCAGGTACTCAGCTATGTATCAGGTGCTGTGCAAGGACCTAGAGACCCAGTTAACTCACTAGCTATGCTAAACCCATATTTACTTAAGTGAGGATTACTTATCCTAACCAGTTGTCATCTAATCATCACTGTCATCCTAATTAGTGTCCTTTTTTTCTCATTAGCTGTTTAAGAAATAAATGCAAAGTGAGCGAGATGATGGTGACTGTTAGTCAGGTCAGCACACAGCTCCTTCAGCCGTTCTGGCGAAGGTCCGGGCATATGTTACATGACTGAACGTTCTGACAAGTGCAGTACCCTGGATTGATCTTGAACGTAGACAGTAAATGAACTGGAAGACCTCTGCATGCACATCGTTAAGTAGCCAGTGTATGCATTTGCAGGTGTTTATTGAGTATCTGCTGATGTGCTGAGTGTGGTAGATACAACGATAAATGAGACAGCCGCACCTGCCCTCAATGTCTGTCAGGGGAACGCACAATAATTATCTGGTGACAGATCTTACAGTCGAGACCTGGCTTTTAGTTTTGTGTTGGTTTTCTGTGACTTTTAAAGGAGACCGATAATTATATCCATCTATAAACAAAATTAAGAAGAAAAATACAGTGTTTATTGAGAGTTTTCCAGACACTGTGCTTTCCAGACACTGTGCTAAGTGCTTTTACACATAAATGACTCACTGACTCCTCATAGCCCATTAGCCGCAGTTGAGGACACAAAGACACAGGCCTCGTAAGACTGATCGCCATATAGAGGAAGTAGCAGACCTGAGCTCTGCCCACAGCTTGCTGGTTTTAAGGTCCACATTCCTTCCACTTCCCTGCTGTTCTTCAAAACCAAAGGTCTCATCCTGATGAAGTCTGACGTTTCATCAGGAACACCATGCGCTCTGCATGCTAGTACCAGAGCCCGCTGATCCACGTCGCCGCCCCACCCCCTCTGCCCGCACAGCCTCCTCCTGCTCCTGTCTAAACAGGGGCGGCTACAGGCCTTGACTGCCTGGTTCACACGTGGGTCCAGTCCAGTGCCCGACACCTTCCTGAGGAGAGGCCATTCCTAATCTTGGTGGCCATGAGCACGTAGCACAGTACTTACCATAGAGCAGGCATGTAGCGGTTATCTGCTCAAGAGAGTTTTTCAAAAAATCAGTAACTCCAGTTAATAAGCATTGAGAAGTAGCAAGCCTTTTTTTTTAATGATGGTATGTATCTGTTGGTTTGTACCTGGCGCTCTGTGCCAGAATTCACAGTGGTGGGACGACAGGGAGTGGAAGAGCAAAAGCAGGAAGAAGGGATGTAAGTCACAAGTTATTCAGTGATGGATAAGTTTTATGCTTTAAATTTTTTTTTAAAGTTTTGAACTTTCAAAGTTATGTTTTGTAAGTTCATTGGAGGGGGCTATTTTTAAAGCTTTTGTTATTGGAAATCCTGAAGGGAAAATATTACTGGGAGTTATAAATTTGCTACATCTACAATCTATTAATCATAATCCCTAATTAAATGATTACATATATCCAGCTTATAAAATATTACATTGTATGAAAGTTGCTATATGTGTTTTATATGTATTCATTCCTGAAATTCCGCCCTGCAGATCAAGAAATTCTTCGTAAATTGGAGAAGGAGAAGATCCTGGTGTTCACCCCCTCCCGGCGGGTCCAGGGCAGGCGAGTGGTGTGCTATGATGACAGGTTCATCGTGAAGCTGGCTTTCGAGTCGGATGGTATAATTGTGTCCAACGATAACTACAGGGATTTGGCTAATGAAAAACCAGAATGGAAGAAGTTCATAGATGAGCGATTATTAATGTACTCATTTGTCAATGACAAGTAAGTAAAACCAGTTACTTACAAGTAATACCGCTTTCCAGAATTAAGATTATGAAAAGCTATTAAGAAACATGGAAAATATGTTAAAAAGAGAAAGCATAAACTTTATATTTGTAAAATGGTGAATGCATACAGAAAAGTGACTGCAAGGCAACACATAAGTAGAAACTAATTGTATTAAGATTGTAGGATTGACTGTCTTCTATTTTTAAACTTTTAATGTCATATTGTTTTATATTAATACTAAACACTGTATTTGCCAGGTGTTACTACTCAGCCATGTTGACTCTCCCTTAAGAGTTCATACATTACTCACATTTTATGGGTAAATACTTGGTTTATTTCAAGTTCAAACAGTGACATAACTAACTAGCAGCAGAACTTTTCCATTATAACTGCTTTTCATTAGGCATGCCATGAGTTCTTGTTGCCATCGAACAACCAGTCCAAAACAGTAAGTGAACATATCCTCGAGATTTTATCGCCACATAATGAAACAAAATACGAAGCTCCTTGGCCCTTTCTCGTCTTATCTCCTGTCAGTTCAGAATGCCTGCATCTCTTAATAGCCAGCATTCCTTAGATCTGCAGCTGGGCTCAGCCCAGTCTTTGTAGTTTTAGCCTTTGTTCAGAAAATCGGCTCAGTCTGCCCACCACAGCCACTCGGCTTCCTGTCACAGCGCCACCTTCCCTGCGCACATAGAGAATGTCTGACCTTCTTGTCCTGTGTTACTTTGTGGGGCTGATGCTTGCCACACTTCTTACAGAAAGTCCAGTGGCTTTTAGGAATGTTCACCTCTGATCCCATCACTTCAATCCCTGGCCCTGAAGCCAGGTCCCTTCTGGGTCGAACGCAGCAGCACTGGGTTTCTTTGCTAGAACAAGTCCATGGAGGGGCCAGGACCCATCACAGGACGGCACTGTCTATGGTGGAGGGAAGATTACACTGATTGCCACGTGCCCCAATCCCAAAGTCCTGCCATGTTTTATCAGTTTATTTAAGACATTTTCTGTACCTGCTGAGAAGCATCTTAGTAGAGTGGGAAGAGAATGGACTATGGAGTTAGACATCTTGACTGTGCCGTGTGAACTTAGATAAAAGTAACTTAATTTATCTAAGCTGGGTGAGAAGCTGTAAAATACGTTAATCTAATGTAATTTATCTACCAGAAGAGTGCATTGATCTATGACACAGAGCTGATACTTCAGGGACCACGCTAGGACTGAAGGAGTTGACGCGCAGGAGGCCTTAGGTTGGAGGCGGTCTTCCCCTCAGCCCGCGCTGGGTCTCCCCCTTCCTCAGCTGCCCTCAGCACTTCCCTCCCATCCCCAGTGCAGACCGCCTCACAAGATTCATGTTTATAAAGCTCTCCTAAAATGCCACAAAATCTAAGCCTGAGAGGAAGGAAGAAGTAATTAGAACATGCTAGACTGAAAATTCGAGTCAAAACAAATATGAGTTCAGCTTGAAACAGTTTAATTTTGTTTTCTTCAAGAAAAGAGAATTTCATGTATTGATACGTTTATCCTATAAATGTTCATTCAAAGTACTTGGATTAAAATTGAAAAAACAAATACCTTATAGTAATATAAAGTATTTACACTCTTTTGGGACTTAAATTACCAACTTCCTACTTAGGTATAATTTTGTATTTTATCCATGGCAGGTTCATGCCTCCTGATGACCCTCTTGGCAGACACGGCCCAAGCCTGGATAATTTTCTGAGGAAGAAGCCTATCGTTCCTGAACACAAAAAGCAGCCTTGTCCCTATGGTAACTTTCTTTATGAGTACTTAATATATGCCTTTAGAACACAGTATGTTGTTACATTTTTGTTAATAAACATTTTTAGTTTTGTCTGGCATACTTTGTAGTTCTTTTGATTATAATTAAATTTAAGAAAACATCCTAACCATGAAAAAGTAGTAATTATTTTTACCTAGTTGGGTTCAATGCAAATACATTTCTCGGAATTAAAACATGGTTCCAAAAACTCATTTAGTAAATTCTACATGAGTTTAAAGGTAGATAAAAATTTGGAGTTCTTATATCCAGATGCACATCAGATTGGAATGGTTTATCACCTTACGGCAATATAATTTTTTTCCCCAAAACAGAATGTCCTACCTGACTGTAAAGTCATACTGGAAGAGAATAGGTAGATAAGAGTTGAGGACATAGGGTATTAGCCAAAAACTCTGGGGCTGATTATTAATCATTATCCAGCTTTCTTAGTGCTGTTAACAGTGCTGAGGAGAAGGCTAAAAGGTGGCATTTCTCAAAAGTAAGGAGCAGAGTAACACTCAGTATGTCTCCCGTTTCTGGCTTTGTGTCTTTTACAAATGAACGCAGTCATGCTAGACTAGTTTTCAGGACCTTGTGGTATGCTCCTCTGCCTAATGCATTTTACTCTACGTAGGAAAGAAGTGCACCTATGGACACAAGTGCAAATACTACCATCCGGAAAGGGGCAGCCAGCCGCAGCGGTCAGTGGCTGATGAGCTTCGTGCCATGTCAAGAAACACAGCTGCCAAAACTGCCAATGAAGGAGGACTGGTGAAAAGCAACAGTGTCCCCTGCAGCACCAAGGCCGACAGCACCTCTGATGGCAAGCGAGGTGCTCCAAAGAGGCAGTCGGATCCCAGCATTAGGACTCAAGTCTACCAAGACCTAGAGGAAAAGCTTCCCACCAAAAACAAACTGGAAACCAGGTCTGTCCCTTCCTTAGTTAGTATACCGGCTACTTCTACGGCAAAACCCCAAAGCACTACATCTTTAAGCAATGGCCTTCCATCTGGAGTTCATTTCCCACCTCAGGATCAGAGACCACAGGGACAATACCCTCCAATGATGATGGCAACCAAAAATCATGGAACGCCAATGCCTTATGAACCGTATCCAAAATGTGACTCGCCTGTTGACATTGGATATTATTCCATGTTGAATGCATATTCAAATCTGAGTATCTCAGGCCCACGAAGTCCTGAAAGGCGTTTTTCCTTAGACACAGATTATAGGATAAGTTCTGTAGCTTCCGACTGCAGCAGCGAAGGGAGCATGAGCTGTGGGAGCAGTGACTCCTATGTGGGGTACAATGACCGGTCCTACGTCAGTTCTCCTGACCCTCAACTAGAAGAAAATTTGAAGTGTCCCCACATGTACCCTCACAGCCGCCTTAATTCCCAGCCCTTCCTGCAGAATTTCCACGACCCCTTAACCAGAGTGCAAAGTTACAGTCACGAAGAACCAAAGTACCATCACAAGCCTCCTCTCCCACATCTGGCCATGCATCTGCAGCACCCCGCTGTGGGCGCCCGGTCCAGCTGTCCCGGGGACTACCCTTCTCCTCCAAGTGCAGCGCACTGTAAGGCACCACACTTAGGACGGTCCTTAGTGGCCACGAGAATAGACAGCATCTCTGACTCTCGGCTGTATGACAGTTCTCCTTCAAGACAAAGAAAGCCTTACTCCCGTCAGGAAGGGCTGGGAACCTGGGACAGGCAGGGTTACGGGATTGAGGCGTATGGCTATCGGCAGACTTACTCCTTGCCTGATAACTCCACACAGCCATGTTATGAGCAGTTCACCTTCCAGAGCCTACCCGAACAGCAGGAGCCGACGTGGCGAATACCGTACTGTGGACTGCCGCAAGATCCCCTGAGGTATCAAGACAACCGAGAAAAGATTTATATTAACTTGTGCAACATCTTCCCCCCTGACCTTGTGAGAATTGTCATGAAGAGGAACCCTCACGTGACAGACGCCCAGCAGCTCGCCGCAGCCATCTTGGTGGAGAAATCACAGCTGGGCTACTGAAAGATGATGCATCTTTGTGGTGTTTAGTTTTTTGTTCAGCTCAAATGCTGAGGGAGGTTTGCTACAATAGCACATGTGATCTCCTTCTCATCAAGGAGGTTATATAGTATCCATTTATGTGAAATACTGTATCATGGAATCTGTATGTATAGCCCCACATAGTGGAAGTATCACGGGATTGCTTTACATTCAAACTTTTTTTTAACATTTCCTTTTTAAAGCTATATCCTTGGCTGGAAATTTTTCCAGTTTGATTTATTAGATGTATCTGTGATCTTTGATATTAATCTTTGGTGCATCAGGGGTTTATATGCAGCACTTTTTATCCTTATTTCATGTTTTATTAACTTGGCGTTTCTCTATCAATTGCAAGCAATTACAATACCTTCAGAATGTTGAACATTTGACTAGACCTAGCAAACAAACTATTTTTTCAAACCAAGCTTAATTGGAATCTTTTACAGCTTTTTAAGTTATTTTTATTTGGGGAAAGTGGGCTTCTTTGTGCTATAATCATTATTTATAGGAACAAAGATATACTACAGCACTGACTTTATATTTTAAACAAATGTAAGTTACCAGTTTATGTTGAAATGGGTAACAGTATATATTAGGATGATTTAAAATATGGCACTTTTCATTGTTTTATTTTTGTTTGGATTTTCTTGTCTGTTGAGTAATTTAATATGGTGGATTTAAAGGAAAGCTGATGCAATCAATGGAAAAAAATGTTTCCATTTTTTTTTATGACTAAGGCAAAAGCCGTAACTGGTACAGTTTACAGCTTTGTTATCCAGCTATGATGTGCTTCTAGATGGTAGAAATGGAATTGAATTCCTCGAGTTCCATTGACCTGTATTTTTAACGTTTGTCTTTTTGTTTGAGGGCACAATAATACTGGATAAAATAACCTTTTTGCAGTAATTGCCTGTTTTTAATGAATCTAATTATTCTCAATGCAACTTTTATATTTAATACACTCTTTAGCTTTCCTGCTGTTTATCAAGGCTGGCCTGGGGTGGCTTTATGTGTTGAGGATATGCAACATGTATTGGTACTGCACTATGGAAATGGTGATGGAGGAGTTGTAAATGGTAACTTAAAATTTTTGTAAGATACTGTATATTTTCCATTTTCCTGAAGGTAGTTTTATGGGGGGCCTGTTATATTATTAAGGCCAGATTCTTGCCACAAATAGTGTAGTTTTAGATACAGACTAAAGTCTGTTTTAGTATTAGTAAGGGATATTTCTGGTTTCAAAGTCATGGGTTTTGCCAGATGCTAATTCATTTTCATTGGTTGGAAGACAGGAATCGCAGTGGCAGTTATGTGACTGACATGACTTCCCCGTTGCCTCCAGTCTTTGAGTTTGACTCAGTGTAACGGACTTACCTGGACCTGTTTCTGTAGATGCCCTGGTTATCCTGATTATTCCATGCGCTACAGTTTGGAGTAAAGCCCTAAAAAACCAGAAAGTACCTTTTACTGTTGATACAAATTGTATCTTTTTAACTATAAGAACTATTTTGATTTGTAGATCTAGTTAAAACACAAATGTGTAACTATGATTAGACTTTTGGGCAACATTTTATCCCTTATTTAAATACAAATTTTTTAGGTAAAATTGAGGTCTAGAATAAGGTAGAAAATTAAAGTAACAGTTTAGGTAAATAAAAGTGTCTGTCCTAGTTTTATATAATATATTAAATTCATTGCCATTTTCTTTCTCCT
Organism: Carollia perspicillata; assembly: GCA_004027735.1. Taxonomy (NCBI): domain Eukaryota; kingdom Metazoa; phylum Chordata; class Mammalia; order Chiroptera; family Phyllostomidae; genus Carollia; species Carollia perspicillata. Next base: position 90,093 of record PVKM010000008.1, read on the forward strand.
AAAACTTATCTAGTGTGAACTTAACTTAAAATAAAGGTAAAATGCTGCCTGAAAATTGTGTCCAAGCACCTTTGACTAGGATAACATTTTCACTACTTGTGTGACACTGTGTGTTGCATGAAGTAGGGTTTGGGTATACAGTAAATGCTTCTAAACGGCATTGTGCATATTGACATACCCAATAATCTGAACCGTGTTCAGCAAACTTAATTCAGGAAAGTGGTGTTCTCCATAATTATCGCTGTTGTTTTTGAAGCGAGTGTGGCACTCCTCTGTACCTAGAAGTAACACAGACGCCACACAACCATTCTGCGTGGTATCTGTCCGAGTGACCCCACTCACTTGTGAAATGTTCTCCTTGATTTTGTGGGTCACTATGTGTAGAACAAGTTTAAATGTAGGGGCAAAACCAGTGCCAAAAATAGGGATACAAATGTGTAGTACGTTTTTTAAAAGTCATTCTAAGCCCTTTTTCAGTGTAAAATCACTTTTAAATTATACATGAAGGTTTTGCTTCTGTTTTCTTAATTTTGGTATCATAAATGTTTGGATATTTGCCAAACTTACTAAATGTATTTAAATAAGACTTTAGGTAGAATGTATATCATACCTTTAATTGGACCTTCTGAACGTTTTCAGCTAACAATGTGTCATTGCGTCCTGGTTTCCAGACTATCAGGAGTAGTGTAGCTACCACCACCTGTCCTGGAGTGAATAGCTCTGAACCGCCCACTCTGAAATCCTTCAGTATAATTGTAAGTTACGATACAGCCATTTTCTTATGTCAAGGAATTTCCCCCCCCCACACACCTTTTTTAAAGCACTAATGTTGCTTTCAGAGCTTAAGAATCAGATATTTGGCAGACTTTGGAAACAGTAAATTCTTAATTCTCTAAAGCAATAAGTAAGAGGATCCATCATTAAATTAAATCCAAAGCTGACTTCAAACCTTTAATTTAACTAAAACTTTCACCTTTATCCTGTCTCTTACCAGACTTGCTAATAAATCAGAGAGGTGTGTTAGTAAACAGTGAAACTGCCGGGAGAAAGGCCTTTGACTAGAATATTCTGCCCCTGAGTAATGGAGAGTCGACTGTGCTTCACACAGTAATCCGCCAGTTCGTTGTCTCTGTGTCTTCGTACAGAGGGAACAGCACCCAAGTGGCCAAATACTGGCCCTTAGTATCACCTCTGTTCTTGCATGTGATACGTAAGTTTTCAGTCTCCTTTTTATGACCTCTGTATCCCGACAGAGTTTGTCGTTGACTAAACATTTGAAAGAAATGCAAACCAGTACAAAATACTTAATATTGGTAGGAACTAGAACTTTGTGTTTTTATGAAAATACATTTATAAGAATGTGTTCTATAATTAAAAAGAGTGGTTTTATATGTATACCTACATGCACACATATTTGTTATGAAGTAATATTAACAGTGGGAGGGTGTTATGCTTTTGATGGCTAAACCTGGCTAACTTTTCCTTAGTCGAACTGTTTCCTTGAGTTATACATGCCTGAGTCCGGGTGACCAATGATAAGATTTAGAAATGCTTGAATGGAAAGCAACTCTTCACTGGTTTTATTCCTGGTATTTTTAAATATTTTGATAATTTTAATAGAATGCGTAATTTTAAAACACGCAAAAACCTTAAAGTAGTATTGATTATACAGATAATTATTTAACATGTCTTTTATGGATGTATCTCTTATGTATATAAACAGTAATATATTTATTAAACAAATATACTTTATGTTGTAACTGTTAGTTTGTGATCGGTGGGAGGGTGGCTCTGGATACGTATATGTGTGTTTTGAAAACTATCGAACTGTTTTTCCTGATTGAATGTTACTTACCCTAAGGTACATTAGGTTTGGGGTTTGGTTATTTCTGCAGTCCAACTTCCTCATTCAGTATAAAACAAGATGCACAGTTTCCTGGCCATCGTGTCAGTGAATGGCTCATCCATTCTGTTATCTCCCACTTCCTGGAGCATTCCAGAGTGGCCTGAAATCAAATACAGCATGGCCGGAGAGGATGCTGTGTTCTAAATATTACATGTTAAACATGGGAACTCAGCTAGGATGCTGACTTTGTAGGTATCTGCCAACAACTAAAATGAACTATAAAATACATGGCCTGTACCCATACATTAGAATAAGAGAACGAGTGTTTATTCTAGAGAAACATACGCATTATTTCAGACTGGTCTGGGGAACGCCCTGGGACAAGAGTTGGCAAGCCTTCTATAGAGGATCAAATAGTAAATAATTCAGGCTTTGAGAATCACATAGTTCTAACCATGGTAATGAACTACTCACCTCTGCCCCACCGCACGAAATTAGCCACAGACAGTACATCAGTGAGTGGGTATGGCTGTGTGCCCAGAAAACTTTATTTACGGAACCGACAGCAGGAAAGACGTGGCCGAGGGCCACAGCTTGCTTACCCCTGCCCTATGGGAAGAAAAACAGACATTGTAAGCATTCAATTCCAATATATGTTAATATAAGAAATCCTTGTAATTGTATTTCAGTTGGCATTGAAATTTTTTTATTGATGGCTACAAAAGAAGTTTGTGAGAGTCATTAAAGCATCTTAACTCACATGTTTTACCTGCTCACAGTCATTATTTATTAGAGAGATTTCTTATGTTTAACCACAAAAAAGCATTCTGTAAAAAGATATTTTAATAAGTATCGAAATTTTTTCACGAACTTCATATTTTTACTAATAAATAGGAATCCCTTCCCCACCTTCTTAAAGGCCTCCTGGACCAAAAACTCTGTTGTGTTTTGAAAATTAGCATATAATTAGCCACAAAATACTTTAAAGACTGTACTTATCAGTTACATTTTTCTTCTGTTTTTTGACTTCCAAAAAATTAGAGATGTGTCCTTTAAAGTGGTTTTAAAGGAGACAGATACATTACAATTTCACACCGTGGTTTGATTCTGTGAGGCTAAACCTCGGGACTAGTGCAGGGGTGGCTGAAACGTGCACGCATTCCCCGTGTTGGTGTCTCTAATAGACAAAGCATATCCTTGCTTCCGCCACCCAAACCTTCAGTGCAGAGTCTCTGTAAGTGATACCTTGGAACAGTCCATGTGAATGGTATTCTTAACAAGGTTGTGTGTAATTGTAAACTCATTGGATGTACACACTGTGGAGCATGTTCACAGTGGTTGATACATTGCTACATCAGTTGCATCATTTCCATCAGTTTTGAACATTACCATCGACTTAAGTAGTTATGCTTTCTTTTAAAATGGGAATACAACTCTAGGTTTTAATGGCAACTGGTTACTTGGTTTATTTTTCTTGGATGCCACCTGTCCACCTGCTTTTTTACTTCTGTTACAATAATACTGTTATGTGTCAGGAGTGGATTTTTCCCCGGGGTCCTTAGTCTTTCAGATTTAAAAACAACAAAGTTTTGACCATTTGGCAGTAAAAAATGTCTATGCATATTTTAATTTAGTTTTATAAAATTTGTAAAGTTTCACTTTCTAAACCATGTACCAAATCTGTCAATTTTCTGTCTGGATTTTTCTGATAAATAACAAATGGTTGTCCATTAAAGAAAGGGTTTGACTCCTTTCCTAAAGCAGCTCTGTCTCAAGGGAAAAAGACATTGAAGATGTGTGTGTGTGTGTGTGTGTGTGTGTGTGTACTCTCTCCACACACATGCGCGCATATATATGATATATTTTAGATTTCCTTAGATCTTTTTGAAATTATAAATTTCTCAGCTAATAAAAATACCCACAAACATGCAAACTTTTGCAGAGACATGGACAGCATTGCAAGCGAACACCAGGTCACTGATTGTCTTTTCCTTTAAGTTTTTTCCTCCCAAACCAAAGTTGTATGCTAATAGTAGAATTTCCAATTTGATCCGTTACATACTTCTTATAGGAAAATAAGGAAAAGAATATCTTTAGAACAACCATCTGATAAACTGATGTGATTCTGTTTATCCTGTGTCCTGTGTCTTTCTGTAATGGAATTTTTACAACTCTAAAAAGCAGTATTTTAGACCTAACTGGAAATCGTATCAAAACAGCTATGTGATTCTGCCACTGAGAAAAAATAATTAAAAAATTCGTATTTCTCTTATGGTGGTTTGTTTTTGTTTCATGAAGAAATGGACTTCATGCAGCGGCACAGATGCTAAATACATAAAAACCTCCTTCTCAGGTCCCACAACTCACTGCAGTCAGTGGTTCCTAACACGTGAGTCTCCTGCAGGATGAGCACACCTTCATTATCAGTCTGTTAGAGCCATAATTGTTTACATGAAACTGGAGATTAAACACCAAAGACAACTAACTAGTCGTCCCGTATTCTAATTTTCTGTCAGCAGTTAACCTGTTATTTCTGCCCTAGCCTTGAGTTTCACTTAACTCCTGTGACCTGATTTTATTGTATAAATCTAGTTTTCTGCATCTCTCCTTGCACAAATGAAGCTTAGTATCTAGTAATCATGTAATATGTTCAATCATGAGGTGACATTTTGCCCTTTAAAGAGATAATGAACTGAGGGCTGACTGAACGGCTTATGCGCAACAAACGAGAAAGACCACAGAAATGGGCAGGAGAGAGAGAGAGAGATGGCATTGTGAGAACCCCACTCCAAATGCATCGATGTGCAAGAGGGAGGCATCCCTGGAGGCCACACACAGACTTGCCCATCCCGAAGCACTGTAAAGACAATGGTTTAAAGGGCGCCTAGACTATACTGGAAAGAAACTCACTAACTAACCCGAGAGCTGTCTGAGGTACCAGAGGGCACCATTTGTTGTGTTGCTCCTCCCCCTTGATTGCACAGGCAACTGCACTGCCCAGGTGCTCCAGCTGCCAGCCAAAGAGATCCCAGGACATCCCAGACCCACACCAGGCTCTCCCTAAGGTCTTCCACAGCCTGCACCTGCTCCAGCCACCGCTCTGGGCTGTGGTACAGTTGATCCTTGGGTCTCTCCTTGGCCTGCTCCAGCTATAGCCTTCATCCAGCCCACCAAGGTGGCCCCAGTGCTGCTTGTCCGTGGGATCTCCCACAGCTCCCACACCAGTTTGGCCAGCCCCAGGGACATCCCGCAGACCTCTCTCACTTCAGCCACACAGCACCAGGCTTCAGCACAACTTCCAGGACTTCCCATGGTCTGAGCCCACTCCAAGTACGACTCCAAATGGCCTGCCAAGGCATTCCCGGCACAGCTTGCCCTTGGGACTCACCATGGTTCACATGTGTTCCAGGTAAAACTGGGTCCCCGTGTGGCTTGCCCCCAGGACTTCCCACAGTCCATGCCTACCCCAGCTGTAGCTTCAGGCCTCAGGTCAGTTTACTTCTGGGACTCCCCTTGGCCCAAACCCAATCCGGCTACAGCCTCAGCCTAGGCAGCCCCTTGGAGGCTTGCCCACAGGGCTCCCTCTGGCTGACCAGCCAGCTCCAGCCCCTGCTGCCCTGCGAGGAAACTCAGCACACACAATGTATGAAGGGAATGATCCTACGCAAACGTACTCCTTCAGGAATAGGGGAGGTTGCTGTTTCACCTAATTCACAGAAAAACACAGAGATAGCCAAAGTGAGGACACAAATATGTTTCCAAAAAATAACAGAAAAATACAAGCAATCTACCAGATAAAGAGTTCAAAACAATGGTGGTAAAGATGCTCGACTAATGTGACAGAATAAATGAACTCAGAAGTTCAACAAAGAGAAAAAAAATGAACCTATCAAACCCAAAGAATACAATCATTAAAATAAAAACAAAACACTAGTGGGAATCAATATCAAATTAGATGAATCAGAAGAATGACTTAGCAAGCTGGAAGATAAGGTACTGGAAATCACCCAATCAAGATCAAAAAGGAAAAAGAATCAGAGCATGAAGACAGTTTAAGGGACCTCTGGGAAAACTTCATGCATGCTACCATTCAAATCAGGGTTCCCAGGAGCAGAGAAATAAAAAGGAACAGTAAACATATTTGAAGAAAATATCTGAAAACTTTCCTAACCAGTGGAGAAAACAGACATCCAAGTTCAGGAAGCAGAGTTTCCAAAAAGATGAGCCCCACACCAAGACTTACGATAATTAAAATCCCAAAAGTTAAACACAGAATCGTAAGAGAAAAGCAGTTAGAGATATACAAGGCATTCCTGGATAAGACCATAAGTGATCTTTCAGCAGAAACCTTGTAGGCCAGAAGGGAGTGGCACAATCTATTCGAACTGATGAAAGCCTACCACAAATAATACCCTACCCAGCAAGACACAGAGAGAGAAAAAGTCCCAGACAAGGAAAATCTAAATGAGTTCAGCACAAAGCAGGCATTACAAAAAATGTTAAAGGGCCTTCTTCAAATTGAAAAGAAAAGCCAAAGTTAAAAGTAAGAAAATAAAATATTTCCCTAATAAAGGCTAATGTTTAGTAAATATAGTGGATCAACCAATTATAAAGTTAATATGAAGGTTAAAAGAAAAAAGTAGTCAAGGCAAGTGTAACTACAATAATGAATTAAGAAATACACATGTATACACACACACATGAAAGATGTAAAATGTCAAAAATGTAAATGAAGGAGAGTAAAAAATGTACTGCTTTTAGAATGTGTTCAAACTTACGTGACCATTAACTTAAAATAGACTGCTATAAGCATGGCTCGTTACATATGAATCTCATAGTAACCAAAAATAGATACACAAAAAAATTTTAAAGGAACCTAAACAAATCACTATTAATGACTATCATGACTATCAATGTGCAAGTAAAGAGAGCAAGAAGACCATCAACTTACACCATATGCCAAAATAAACTCAAGATGAATAAAATGCTTAAATATAAATCATGACACCATCAAAGTCTACATAGGCAGGAAATTTCAGACATTCCACGCAGCAATATTTTCACTGATATATCCCCTAAGGCAAGGGATATAAAGGAAAGAATAAACAAATGAGACTACATCAAATTAAAAAGCTTCTGCACAGCTAAAGAAAACATCAACAAAATGAAAAAGGAAACAACTATATTGGAAAATATAATTGCCAATGATACCTCGGTCAAGGGTTTGATCTCCAAAATATATAAAGAACCACATGACTCAAAACCAGGAAGACAAATAATCCAATTTAAAAATGGGCAAAGGACCTGAATAGGCACTTCTCCAAGGAGGACATACAGAGGGCCCAGAGACACGTGAAAAAATGATCAACATCATTAGTCACTAAAGAGATGCAAATTAAAATGGCAATGAGCTATCACTTCACACAGGTGAGAATGGCCATCATTAACGAATCAACAAGTGCTGGAGAGGTGGAGAAAAGAGAACCCTAGTGCACTCTTGGTGGGAATGTAACTGGTGCAGCCACTGTGGAAAGCAATGTGGAGTTTCCTCAAAAAAACTAAAGATGAAACTGCCTTTTGATCCAGCAATCCCACTGCCGGGATTATACCCTAAGAATCCTGAATCACCAGTTCAAAAGAGCCTATGCACCCCAATGATCATAACAGCACAATTTACAATAACCAAGTGATGGAAGCAACCTAGGTGTCCATCAGTAAATGAGCGGATCCCAAAACTATGGCACATTTACACAATGGAATACTACGCAGCAGAAAGAAAGAAGGAGCTCCTACCCTTCACAACAGCATGGATGGAACTGGACTGTATTATGCTAAGTGAAATAAGCCAGGTGGTGAAAGACAAATACCATATGATCTCCCCTATAAGTGGAATCTAATGAACAAAACAAACAAATAAGCAAAATAGAACCAGACATGGAAACAAAAAACAGTGACAAGAGGGGAAGGGGGAGGGGGATAATGGAGGAAAGAAGGGGCAGGGGCAAGTCAAGGAATATGAATAGAGGACTCGGACACAGACAATGAGGGGGATTGACTGTGGGAGTGGGGAGAATGGGGCCAGGGAAAACAATGGGGAAAAAGGTGGGCAACTATAACTGATCCCAGTAAAAAAATTGATTGTGGTGATTGTTACACACCTTTGTGCATGTACTAAAAATGTTGAGTGGCACACTTTAAATAAATGGGTGAATTGCATAATGTATGAATTATAGGTTGATAAATCTATTACATAAAATTAAAAATAAGGAAGTAAAAAGAAAAGAGCAAGAGAAGAAGAAAGGAACAAAGAAGAAGCACAAAAACAATCAGAAAACAATAAAATGGCAACAAATACGTATCTATCCATAATTACATGGGGTATCTGGATGAATAAGAAGAACAGAGCCGAGCTAATGCTGCCAACAGAAGACTACTTTACATCGAAAGGCACACAAACACAGAGTAAAGAAATGGAAAAAGGTATTTCATGCAAATAATAATGAAAAAGAAAGCTTGAGTAGCAATACCCATATCATATTAAATGGACCTTAAAATGAGTAACAAGAGACACAGAAGGGCATTACATAATGATAAAAAGTACAATCAAACAAGAGGATGTAACACTTACAAATATGTATGCACCTAATATAGGGGCACTTAAATACATAAAGCAAATATTAACAGACATAAAGGGAGACAGTAATACAATAATAATAGGAAATTTAACAACACCCTTATATCAATGGATAGATCATCCAGATATAACTTCAACAAGGAGACAGTGACATTAGCACATTAGATCAAGATGAATTTAATAGATACATTCAAAATATTCCACCCCCAAAAGAGCAGAATAAACTTTGTTTTCAAGTGCACGTGGGACATTTTCCAGGATGTACTACTTGTTAGGCCACAAAGCAAGTCTCTATAAATTGAAGAAGACTGAAATGATATTTTTTCTGGTCACAATGGTATGAAACTAGATATAAATTGCAAGAAGAAAACTTAAAAAAAGATAAACATGTGGAGGCTAAAGAACATGCTACTAAGCAATGGGTTTATGAAGAAATCAAAGAGAAAATAAAAATAATCTTGAAACAAATGAAAATGGAAACAGAATGATACCAAATTACTGAGAAACAGCAAAAGCAGTTCTAAGAGAGGAAGTCATAGTGATATAGGCCTACATCAAGAAACAAGAAAAATCTAGCCCTGGCTGGTGCAGCTCAGTGGATTGAGCACAGGCGGTAAACCAAAGGGTTGCCAGTTTGATTCCCAGTCAGGGCACATGCCTGGGTTGGAGGCCAGGTCCCCAGTGGGGGACATGTGGAAGGCAACCACACATGGATGTTTCTTTCCCTCTCTTTCTCCCTCCCTTCCCCTCTCTCTAAAAATAAATAAATACATTTTTTTAAAAAATCTCAATTTATTGTATACCTAAAGTAACTAGAAAGAGAACAAAGCCCAAAACAAGTAGAAGAAAGTATTGGAACAAAGGTCAGAGCAGAAATAAATGAAATACAGACTAAAGAACCTACAGGGAAAGTGAACAAAACTAAGAGCTGGTTTTCTAAAAAGAAAAACCAACTAGATAAACCTATAAACAAACTTATCAAGAAAAAAGAGAGGAGATCTAAGATGGCAGTGGAGCAGGTGGATGTTACACTCACATCCTCCCAGGACCAAACTGAAATTGCAACTAAAATATAGAGCAATCAACCTAAATAACCAAATGAAGACTAGCTGAAGAGAAGTCTTATAACCAAGGATTTACAGAAGAAGCCCCACTGAGACTGGTAGGAGGAGTGGAGACACAAAAAGGGCAGGCCCTGCTCCCACAGGTGGTGGCTAAGATTCTAGAGGGATACCTCAGCTGCAAAAGCTCCTCCTGAGGAGCCCGGGTCTCAGTCCCAAGCCAGGTTCTCCAAATCAGAGCACCATAGCAGGAAAGAGGCACCCACATAACATCTGGCTGTGAAAGTCAGCAGGGATCCTGACCACCAGTGAGAGACAAGAGTCCACTAGAGACACGGGCACCCTTTTAAAGGCCCAATGCACAAAATCTCATTCACAGCCACTCACATTGGGCTTTGGCAGAGGGAGGGCAAAGCAGACTGGAATCGCATGAAAAGAGACTAGGGTTTGTGGCTTTGAGGAGAGAGCTGAAGGGACAGCCACCAGGAGAGCTGTGCTGAGTCCCTCTCCCACACTGCAGATGCTAACTTTCTTGGGCAGCACAAACCTGGGGGCATGCAATAATAGCCTTACCCTCTGGGCTCCCTGTAGCCCCACCCAGCAAAGTTTATGCCCAGCAGCCTGGGCTGGGGTGTATAGGTCTGGGAAGACTCAGGGGATATCAGTGACTGAGATGTGTGGTTTTGGGCCAGAGGCCATTCCTCCCAATTTCCATGACTCTGACTGGCGTCTACCCATCACAGAAGATCTGTTAGCCCTACTCTCCATGTTCATGACAGCCCCACCCTCTGGTTTCCCAGTGGCTCTGCTTTGCTGAGGTCTGGGCAGAATTTGGGACAGACTGAGTCATATGGATCTGTGGGGGTGAGGGGTATAGGGGTACTTACACCTGCTTTCCCCCAGCCTGACCAGCACCTCACTTCATAGGAGATCCATGAATCCCATCCTCCCAATTCCTGGCACACCTGCCCTGCTGACATCAGGCTCCTGGCAGAATCTGGGACAGACTGCGTTGTGTGGCTCTAGAACAGGGGCTATTTCTCCCTCACATGCCTGGGCCCTCCAGTCACATGGCCGAATCTTGGTTTGTTTGCTCCTGGTAAACTCTGCTGGCCTTACCTTGATGACTCCCTGAGATCCCAACCCACATTAAAGTTGTGAGAGTACCCAGTAGGTTGCAGCTAGACTTGGTGTGCCCTGGGGTTTTGCTAAATGACCTCAGACCCAGCTGGCACCAAGTTTGAACCTGTATTAACATGGTGAACACCACTTGCCTCTGCCTGGTGACTCTCTGAGAACCTATTACATGCAACTCAACTCCCACCAAAGGCTCTTTCAGTGACTGAGCCTAACAGGCAGCTGGCAGGTAGAGGCAAGCAGAAGTGGCTCTCAGGTATGTTGAGACAGTTGTTGACCTTCCCCCCCAGCTTGCTGCTGGTAAAAGCGAACCTTTTGCTTTTTTGGTGGGTGGCTTGGTCCTTCCCATGTACACCAAGGCCCAGCACAGACAGCCACAAGCTGCAGATCACTTTGTAGTTCCAAACGAGTTGCCCAGAGCCAGTCCCAAGCAGTGTCCAACATAGGTCTGCACTAGAACCCATCCCAAGAGGCCCAGAACCAGCACACCCAATGGCCACCTTCAGACAACATCAGAGCAAGACCTAATTCACTTCACAAGTGGCATATCCAAAGAGGGATCTCAGCAGACACCAGACCCTGCTGAGACAGATACCACTTTGTATGGTCAGCACCAGAGCTTGTACACTGTGGTCAGGGTTGATTCTCACAGTCAGCTATCCTAAACGTTGGTCCCCTGCGTGGACAGGCAATAGCAATCAATAAAAACAAGAGGGCCCACAAAACCCACACAAGGAACACTCCTGAAACACCCAGTCCAGGAGATCAAGAAGACTGCACCATTGGGGCCACACAACACCTATTATGTAAGGCCACCCCACCATGACTGGGAGTCATAGCAAATATACATATACATAAAAATAAACACAAAGAGGAAGCCAAGGTTAAGAGACTAAGAAATATGCCCCTAATGAAAGAATAAAAGAAATCTCCAAAAAAAAGAACTAAATGAAATGGAGGCAAGCATTTATCAGATACAGAGTTCCAAAAAAATTGTCATGAGGATTTTCAACTAACTTAGTGAGAACTATGACAGCATGAAAATGGACATGGAAACCATAAAAGATGTCAGACATGAATAATACAAAATATGAAATTAAAAGTACACTGGAAAGAATAAAAAATAGGTTAGATGAAGCAAATTATCAAATCAGTCATTTGGAAGACAAGGTAACAGAAAATACCCAATCAGCGCATTAAAAGAAAACAGAATTTTAAAAAATTAGGATAGTTTATGGGACCTTTGGGACAACGTGAAGCATAACAACATCTACATCATGGGAGTAACAGAAGGAGAGTGAGCAAGGGATCAAGAACCTACCTGAAGAAATAGTGACAGAGAACAGCCCTAACCTGGTGAAGAAAAAAAGACAAAAGTCCAGAAAGTGCTAAGATTTCCAAACAAAATGAACTCAAAGAGGCCCACACCAAGATACGTCACAATTAAAATGCCAAAAGTTAAAGACAAAGAGAGAATCTTAAAAACAGAGAGAGACAGCTATCAACAAGGAGCTCCCATAAGACCAAAAGAGATGGGCATAAAATATTCAAAATGATGAAAGCAAGCACCTTCAAATCAAGAAAAATTGAAGTAGAAATAAAGTTCCCCACACAAGAAAAAGCTAGAGAAGCAGTATTACAAGAAATGTTAAAGGATCTTCTTTAAGAAAAAGAAGAAAACAGAAAAACAGTTAATAGAACAAAATAGCAAAAGATGCATACCTATCAATAGTCATGTTAAGTGTAAATGTCTTACATGTCCCAATCAAAAGACATAGGATAGCTGAATAAATAAGAAAACAAGACCCATATATGTGGGGGACCCCCCCAAAAATCCCTAGGATTATATTCTGGAGGGAAGGTCCATTGTAATACATGCTTTCCCTGCCAGGTGTTCTAAGAATCCATCCATATCAGTGTACCACCTGGCGTTTTTGTGAGAGGCTGCGTTTGCCTTCAGTGAATTTTTTGAAGACTCTTTCAATGTGTTTGCCCATTTCATAATGGGTGATTTACAAGTGCACCTGCCCATACCATGCTGAGGGTTCAGCAGTTCTTGACCAAGAATGGCATGACTCCATGCCCAACACTTTCTATTCACCCAGTCTTGCCCTGAGCAACTTTTTTTCTTTTTCTCTGGATGAAAAAACTACTCAAAAGGAAATGTTTTACCCATGTGAAAGAAGTGAAACAAAGAATGGCAGAGGCACTAAAAGGCATCAAAATTGATGAGTTCAAAAACTGTTTTGAGGAGTGGAAAAAATGTCTCGATAGGTGTATTGCATCAAATGAAGAGTAGTTTGAAGGTGACAGAAGTGTAAACATGTAAAAAAACTACATAATTTTTTATAAATAAATTCTGTATTTTTTGTGTTCCCCTCTCACATATGCTATACAAGAGGCCCACCTCAGAACAAAAGATAAACAGAGACTAAATGTAAAAACACAGAAGAAGACATTTCATGGAAATGAAAATGAAAAAAATAGCTGGGATAGTAATACTTATATCTGGCAAAACAAACTTTAAAACAAAACTATGGTAAGAGACAATGAAGGACATTACATAATGATAAAGGGAGCAATCTAATAAGAGGATATAACCCTAGTAAACATTTACACATCCATCATAGCAGCACTAATAGAGCAAATCTTCATGGACATAAAGGGAGAGATCAGCCCTGGCTGGTGTGGCTCAGTGGATTGAGTGCTGGCCTATGAACTTAAAGGTTGCCGGTTTGATTCCCAGTCAGGGCTTGTGCCTGAATTGTGGGTCAGGTCCCTGGTTGGGGGTGTGAGAGGCAACCAACTGATGATTCTCTCACACATTGATGTGTCTCTCCCTCCCTTCCCTCTCTCTGAAAATAAATAGATAAAATATTTTTTTAAAATAAAGGGAAAGATCAATAGTAATGAGTCATAATAGGAGATTTTAACATCCCAGTGACTTCAATGGATAGATCTTCTAGGCAGAAAATTACTAAGAAAAGAGTGACCTTAAGTGACACTAAATCAGATGGATATAATTGATATCTTCAGATCATTTCAGACCAAAGCAGCAGAATATACATTTTTTCAAGTGCACATGGAAATTTTTTAGAATAGACCACATGTTAGGGCACAAAACAAGTCTCAAAATATTTAAGAAGATTGGGATCATATTTTTAAATATATTTTATTGATTATGCTATTACATTTGTTCCATTTTCCCTTCACTCCCCTCCACCCTGCCCACCCTCTCCCACCCACATTCCCCCACTTTAGTTCATGTCCACGTGTCATTGGTTCTTTAGCTTCTACATTTCCCACACTACTCTTGCCCTCTCCCTGTCTATTTTCTACCTACCATCTATGCTACTTATTCTCTGTACCTTCTCCCCACCCTCCCCTCCTCCCACTCCCCTGTTGCTCACCCTCCATGTGATCTCCATTTCTTTGGTTCTGTTCCTGTTCTAGTTGTTTGCTTAGTTTGTTTCTGTTTTTGTTTTAGATGTGGTTGTTAGTAATTATGAGTTTCCTGTCATTTTACTGTACATGTTTTTCTATCTTCTTTTTTTTAGATAAGTCCCTTTAACCTTTCACATAATAAGGATTTGGTGATGGTGAACTCCCTCAACTTGACCTTCTCTGAGAAGCACTTTATCTGCCCTTCCATTCTAAATGAAAGCTTTGCTGGATAGAGTGATCTTGGATGTAGGTCCTTGCCTTTCATGACTTGGAAGACTTCTTTCCAGCCCCTTCTTGCCTGTAAGGTCTCTTTTGAGAAATCAGCTGACAGTCTGATGGGAACTCCTTTGTAGGTGACTGTCTCCTTATCTCTTGCTGTTTCTAGGATTCTCTCCTTCATTTTAATCTTGGCTAATGTAATTATGATGTGCCTTGTTGTGTTCTTCCTTGGGTCCACCTTCTTTGGGACTCTCTGAGCTTCCTGGACTTCTTGGAAGTCTATTTCCTTTGCCAGATTGGGAAAGTTCTCCTTTATTATTTGTTCAAATAACTTTTCCACTTGTTTCTCTTCCTCTTCCTTTTCTGATACCCCTATAATGTGGATGTTGGAACATTTAAAGATGTCTTGGGGGTTCCTAAGCCTCTCCTCATTTTTTGGAATTCTTGTTTCTTCATTCTTTTCTATTTGGTTGTTTCTTTCTTCCTTCTCATCTATTGCATTGATTTGAGTCCCAGTTTCCTTCCCATGACTATTGGTTTCCTGTATATTTTCCTTTATTTTATTTAACATAGCCTTCATTTTTTCATTTAAGTAGCAACCAAACTAAACCAGTTCTGTGAGCATCCTGATCACCAGTGTTTTGAATTGTGCATCTGATAGGTTGGCTATCTCTTCATCACTTAGTTGTATTTTTTTCTGGAGCTTTGATCTATTCTTTCGTTTGGGTCATTTTTTTTTTTTGTCTTGACACGCCTGTTATGTAGTAAGGGGCAGAGCCTTAGATGTTCACCAGGGCGGGCAACCCAGTTGCTGGGTTGTAGGGGAGGGGTCCGAGAGGGAACAATGGTGCCTGCTCTGCTCTCTGCTGGATTTTGGCCACTTCCCCCATCTCCCACAAGCAAACTGGGCCCTTCTGGTGCTGATTCCCATGTGGGTGGGCTTGTGTACATTCTAGGACCCTGTGGGTCTCTCCAGCAAACTCTCATGTGAGGCTGGGAGTCTCTCCTAGCATGTCACCCCAGACAGGTGTTTTCAGTCAGTGGTTTAGTGCTGTATTTCCCTGTGGTGGGGCCCTGGGTTACGCAATCTGTCTCGCTCCCCAGTTTTGCAGTTTATCTGCACTCAAATGTGGGACTGCCTGGTCCGCCAGCCACCTTGCAAGCCGGTGCCTCTTCACAATCTGCCTCCCGACTGGGTCTGTCTGCTGCCACCTTGCACGCCTGGGTCTGCCAGCCATTACTTTTGTTTGCCATGACCCTTCTCTGCTGCTTGACTCCGCCCCTCCTGCTGGTCTGGATGAGTGTGTCTACTTTAACTCCTCGGTTGTCAGACTTCCGTACAGTTCGATTTTCTGTCAGTTCTGGTTGTCTTTTTGTTTCTAAATGTTTGCTGTCCTTTTTTTTGGTTGTGCGGGGAGGCACAGTCTGTCTACCTATGCCTGCATCTTGGCCAGAAATCCCCAGATTGGGATCTATTGAGCATCTTCTCTGACCATAATGGTATGAAACTACAAATCAATCGCAAGAAAAAAAAATACAAACATACAAAGACATGGAGGCTAAATCCCATCTTACTAAACAATGAATGGATTAACAATGAGACCAAGAAAGAAATGAAAACAAACCTTTAAACAAATGAAAATGAGAATACAACCACCCAAAATCGGTGGAACACAGTGAAAGCAGTCCTAACTTTACACTTAAAGGAAGTAGAAGAAAATAACAAAAAAAACAAAATAAGTAGAAATAAGAAAATAATAAAGATCAGAGAAGAAATAAACTGAATAAAATCTAAAAAACAATACTGGGGACTTATACTCAAGGTGGCAGCATAGGCAGACATGGCTCGCCTCTTTGCACAACCACATCAAAATTACAACTAAAATATAGAACAACCATCACTCAGAACTGTCAGAAATCGAGTTGAATGGAAGTCTGACAACTAGAGAATTAAAGAAACCACATCCATCCAGAATGGTAGGAGGGGCACAGATGTGGAACAGGCTGGTCCCTCACCCATGTATGGTGGATGAAAATTTGGGAAAGATTTCTCAGGAGCAAGGAGTTCCAGCTCCATACCAGGGCCCCCAGCCCAAGGTTCCAGTGTCAGGAAGATTGAATCCCCAAAACTTGTCTTCAAAAAGCAACAGGGGCTTAGTCAGTGGAAGAAACTTCTGGAGCCATAGCAGTTCCTCTTTAAAAACCCACACACAGACGTACCTACTCAGACTCACTCCCTCTGAGCTCCAGCACCACAGTAGTAGCTTGAAAGGCACCAGTGGCATACAGGAAGGAACTGAAGTGTCTGGCATGAAGGTGAGCAGAGAAGATTGTCCCTTTTCTAAACCCTCCAGAACCAGCAAGGTGAAGCCATATCTGAGACTCCATCAACCTGGCTAACAGTTTGACTCACCTTGGAGATCCCCAGAAACTCTGCCTCACCCAACTTATGGACCCATCCAAGCTGCTTTTCCATATGAATGGCTGGTCCTGGCTCATGCTTTACAACTTCATAAACCCTATCAAACAATCAACAGCTGGCCTCAGTGAGCCCCAGGCCTGGCACTAGCAACTGCCAGCCTAGATTTACAGCATGGCTTCACCTGGGAATTTCCAAGCCCAGCACAAATAGCAGCCGTCGCAGATTGCTTTATAGCTGAGGCAGGGTGTACCCGGGCAAAATGCAGGTGGGTGCTGACCTTGACTTGCTCCACCCAGGAAACTCCAGGGCCAGCACACCCAGTGTACATCTACAGACCACATTGGAGTACCTGCACTGTGCTCCTACACAGCTGATCCTCCACAGAGGCCAGAGGTTGGTGGTAAGCGGTCACAGTCAATCCTTGCAGCTGACTGACCTGGGTAAATCCTTTCCATTGATCAGCCAACAGCCACCAAGGCTCAACTATAAGAGGAGGTTCTATTCAGCCCATGTGAAACATGTACCTCAAATACCCAGCTTGGGTGATGGGCAGACTGATACTGGACACTACAGGGCACATATTACATTAGACCACACTACCAAGACAGGGAGTCATAGCAGCTCTACCTAATACATAGAAACAAACACAGGGAGGCTGTGTTTGTTTGAGGAGCCCAAGTGAAAGAACGCATCAAAATGAACAGATCAAAACATGGCCCAAGTGAAAGAACAGATCAAAACTCCAGAAAAAGAGCTAAGTAAAATGGGGATAACCAATCTATCAGAGGCAGAGTTGAAATTGCTGTACAAGGATGCTCAAAGAAAATTAATGAGGATTTCAGCTGCATAAAAAAAGATACTAGGAAATGAAGGATTCACTAATTGAAATAAAGAACAATTTACAGGGAAACAACAGTAGAGTGTATAAAACTGAGAATCTAGTCAATGATTTGGAACATAAGGAAGCAGAAAAACAACCAATCAGAGCAACAAGATGAAAAAAGAATAAAAAAAATGAAGTTAGTATAAGCAGCCTCTGGGACAACTTCAAGAGGTCCAGCCTCACATCATAGGGGTGACAGAAGGAAAAAAGAAAAAGCAAGAAATTGAAAGTATATTTGAAAAAATAATGAAAGAATACTTCCCTAATTTAGTGAAGGAAATAGACATACAAGTCCAGGAAGCACAGAGAGTTCCAAACAAGATGGATGCAAAGAGGCCCACTCCAATACACATCATAATTAAAATGCCAAAGGTGAAAGATAGAAAGAGAATTTAAAAGTAGCAAGAGAAAAAGGAGTTAGTTATCTACAGGGGAGTTCTTATTAGACTGTCAGCTGATTTCTCAAAAGAAAGTTTGCAGGACCGAAGGGATTAAAAGTCATGAAAAGCAGGGACCTACAGACAAGATTGCTCTACGCAGCAAAGCTATCATTTAGAATCGAAGGGCAGATGAAGAGCTTCTCAGAAAAGAAAAGACTAAAGGAATTTATCATCACCAAAACATTATTATATGAAATATTAAATGGACTTACTTAAGAAAAAGATCAAAACTATGAACAATAAAATGGCAAAAATGCATATCTATCAACAATTCAATCTAAAAAACATACTAAGCAATCGAGGAGAACAAAGAGAGGATCATAAATATAGAGAGCATTTTGAAGGTCACCAGATAAGACGAGAGAGGGGGGAAAATGGGTAAAGAGGTGAGGGGATTACGAAGTACAAATAGGGCCCTGGCTGGTGTGGCTCGGTGGATTGAGTGCTGGCCTGAACCAAAGGGTTGCCGGTTCAATTCCCAGTCAGGGCACATGCCTGGGTTGCAGGCCAGGTCCCCAGTAGGGGGTGTGTGAGAGGCAACCACACATTGATGTTTCTCTCTCTCTCTTTCTCCCTTCCTTCCCCTCTCTCTAAAAAAAAAAGAAGAAGAAGAAGAAGAAGTACAAATAGGTAGTGACAGAATAGCCACTGAGATGTGAAATATGGCATAGGAAATGGAGTAACCAAAGAACTTATACTTTTGAGCCATGGACATAAACAATGGTGGGAGGATTGGCTGAAGGAGTGGGGGGATGCTGGGTGGAGGGGGGTAAAAGGTGAAAGGAAAATCAGGACAACTGTACTAATAGCCTAGTCAATAAAATATATTTAAAAAATAACAATACCAAGATTAATGAAACCAAGTACTGGTTCTTTGAAAAGATTTAATAAAATTGATCAACTTTTAACCACACATAAAAAAAGAGAGAGAGCCCAGAAAAATAAAATCAGAAATAAAAGAAGTAACAACTGACACCAAAGAAATAAAAAGGATTGTAAAAAATATTATGAACAACAATATGCTAACAAACTAGACAATCTGGAAAAAATGGATACATTCCTAAAAACATAGACTTTTTAAAAACTGACTCAGGAATAATCAGAAAATCTGAATTGACCTCTTACAACTAGTGAAATTGAAGCAGTAATGAAAAAAAAAAAAAACCTCCTAACAAATGGAAGTCCTGGACAGGATGCCTTCACAGATACATTTTACTAAGCATTCAAAGAAGAACTATTACCTACTTTTCTAAAACTATACCAAAAAATTCAAGAGGAGGGAAGGCTTTCAAGCTCATTTTACAGGGCCAGTATTATCCTAATTCCAAAACCAGATAAAGACATTACAAAGAAAGAAAATCACAGGCCAATATCCCTGATGAACATAAATGCTAAAATGCTCAACAAAATATCAGCAAACCAGATCCAGCAATGATTAAAGGATCACATACCACGATCAAGTGGGATTCATCCCAGGGATGCAAGGATTGTACAATAGTCACAAATGAATAAATGTGATACACCACATAAACAAAATGAAGGATAAAAAGCACATGATCATATCTGTAGATACAGAAAAAGGTATTTGATAAAATCCAGCACCCATTTATGATAAAAACCTCAGCAAAGTGGGAATCAAGGTAACATACCTCAACATAATAAAGGCCATAGATGATTAAACCCACTGCCAGCATCATACTCAATTGGGTAAGAATTAAAAGTGTTTTCCTTAAGTTGGGAACAAGACAGGGACATCTGCTTTCACCTCTCTTATTCAACACAGTACTGGAAGTCCAAGCCATTGGAATCTGTCATGAAGAAGAAACAAAATGCTTCCAAATTGGAAAGAAAGAAATAAAACTGTCATTTTTTTTGTAGATCACATGATACTGTATATAGCAAACCTTAAAGGTTCCACTAAAAATTTACTAGAACTGATAAATTCAATAAAGTAGAAGGATACAAAATGAATATTCAGAAATCAGTTGCAATTTTAAACACCAACAATAACCTAACAGAAGGGGAAACTAACAAAACAATTTCACACACAAGTGCGTAAAAAAGATAAAACCTAGACATTAATTTAATCAAGGATGTGAAAAAACTGTATACAAAAAATTATAAGACACTGAAGAAAGAAATTGAAGAAGATACAAATAAGTGGAAGCATATTCTATGCTCATGGACAGGTAGAATTATCATCATTAAAATGTCCATGCTACCCAAAGCAATCTATAGATTCGATGGAATTCCTATCAAGACGCCAATGGCATATTTCACAGAATTTAAACAAATATTTGTAAAATTTATTTGGAGCCACAAAAGACCAAGAATAGCCACAGCAATCTTGAGAAAGGTGAACAAATTTGGAGGAATCACCCTGCTGATATAGAAATACATTACAAGGACTATAGTAATTTAAACAGCATAGTACTGGCATAAAAACAGAAAGTTAGATCAATGGTAGAGTATAGAGAGGCCCAAAATAAAACCACACCTTTATGGTCAATAAATATTTGACAAGGAGGCACAAGCATACAGTGGGATTAAAAAGTTTATTCAATAAATGGTGCTGGAAAAATTGGAAAAATGGGTGCAAAAAAATTGAAACACAACCACCTTCTTACACCATACACAAAAATAAACTCAAAATGGACCTGGCTGTTTTGGCTCAGCTGGTTGGAGCATCGTCCTGTAACCAAAAGGGTGAGGGTTTGATTCTTCATTAGGGGCACATGTCTGGGTTGAGGGTTCTGTCCCCAGTCTGAGTGTGTATGGGAGGCATCCAATGAGTGCTTCTCTCTTGCATTGATGTTTCTCTATCTCCTTTCCTCTCTCTCTAAAAAGCACTGAAATAATGTTCTCAGGTGAAGAGTTAAAAAATAAAAATATAAACATAAATAAACCCAAAATAGAGTAAAGACTTAAATGTTAGACTTGAAACCATAAAAATTTTAGAAGAAAACATAGAAAGTAAAATCTAGGACATTTCTTGTAGCAATATTTTTTCTGCTCTACCTCTTTGGGCAAGTGAAACAAAAGAAAAAATAAACAAATGAGTCTACATTGAACTAAAAAGTTTTTGCACAGCATAGGCAATTATCAACAAAATGCAAAGATAACCTACTGAATAGAAGAATATATTCACCAATGATATACCTGATAAGGGGTTACTATCCAAACTGTACAAAGAACTTACATAACTCAACACATACGCAAAAATCCAATTAAAAAACAATCAAAGGACCTGAATAGACACTTCTCCAAAGAGGACATACAGGTGACCAACAGACATGTAAAAGAATGCTCAACATCACTAATCATCAGAGAAATACAAATTAAAATCACAATGAGATATCACCTCTCATCTGTCAGAATGGCTCTCATCAATAAATCAACAAACAAATGCTGGTGAGGAGGTGGAGAAAAGGGTACTGTTGGTGGAAATGCAGACTGATCCAACCACTGCAGAAAATAGTATGGGATTAACTCAGAAGTTTAAAAATAGAACTGCCTTATGACCCAGCAATTCCACTTCTGGGAATATATCCAAAGAAACTTGAAACACTAATTTGTAAAGGTGTATGCACCCTTATGTTCATTGCAGCATTATTTACAATAACCAGGATTTCAGTAGATGAGTGGATACAAAAGCTGTGGTACATTCACAAAATGAAACACTCCTAAGATATAAAAAAGAAGGAACTCTTACCTTTTGCAACAGCATGGATGGACCTGGGGAGTATTACGCTAAGTGAAGTCAGTCAGTCAAAGAAAGACAAATGCAATATGATTTCACTTATATGTGGAATCCAATGAACAAAATAAACTAATAAACAAAATAGAAACTGATTTATAGATACAGAGAACACACTGACAGCTGTCAGAGGAGAGGGGGGTTGCAGGGCCAGGTGAAAAAAGTGAAGGGATTAAGCAAAGAAAAAATCCCTCAGACACAGACAACAAACAGCAGGGTGATTACCAGAGGGAAAGGGGATGGGAGGAAGTCGAAAAGGGCATATGGGGGACAAATGACGATGGGTGGAGACTACACTTGGGATGGTGAACACAGAGTACAATATACGGATGGTGTATTATAGAATTGTACAACTGAAGCTTTTATAATTTTATTAGCCAATGTTATCTCAATAAATTTGATAAAAATTTTAAAACCGAATGTCAAAATAAAATCAGAAATGAAAGCGGGAAAGTGACATCAACACCACACAAATACAAAGGGTTTTAAGAGAATATTCTGAACGATTATACACCAAAAAATTGGACAACCTAGAAAAAATTAATACTTTCATAGAAACATATAAAATCCCATAAATCAGGAAGAAACAGAAAATCTGAACAGACTCATTACTAGAAACAAAATTGAATCAGTAATCACATAACTCCCAGGAAACATAAGCTCAGGACCAGACAGCTTCACAGGTGAATTCTACAAAACATTCAAAGAAGAATTAACACCTATCCTTCTCAAACTATTTCAAAAAAGTGAAGAGGAGAGAAAGCTTCCAAATTCACTCTACAAAGCCAGCATTACCCTAACACCAAAACCAGAGAAAGACACTATTTTTAAAAAGGCCAATATTCCTCATAGAAAATATCATCAAACCATATTCAGCAATGCATTAAAAAGATCATACACTGCCCTGACCGGTGTGGCTACGTTGGATGGGCATGGTCCCGCAAAGCAAAACATTGCCAGTTTGATTCCTGGTCAGGACACATGCCTGGGTTGTGGGTTTCGTTCCTATTTGGGACGCTTATGAGAGGCAAGTGATCGATGTTTTTCTCTCACATTGATGCATCCTTCCATTTCTTCCTCCCTCCCTTCACCTCTCTCTAAAAACAAATAAATAAAATATTTTTAAAAAATCGTACACCATGATTAAGTGGGATGTATTCCAGGGATACAAGAATGGTTCAATAGTCACAAATAAATCAATGTAATACACTACTAAACAAAATGAAGAATGAATATATGATCATCTCAGCAGATTCAGAAAACCTATTTGAATGAACTCAGCATCTGTTTATGATTTTTAAAAACTTTCAACAGAGTGAGTGTAGAAGAAATACGCCTCAACACAGTAAAGGCCATATATGACAAACCCACAGGTAACATCCCACTCAATGATGGAAAGCAGAAAGCTTTTTCTCTAGCATCAGGGACAAAACATGTATGTTTACTCTCACATCTCTTATTCAAAATAGTATTGCAAGTCATGGCCATAGCATTCAGAAAATAAAGAGAAATAAAAGGTATCCGAATTGGAAAGGAACAAGTAAAGCTGTCACTGTTGCAGATGACAAGTTACATATTGAAAACTCTAAAATTCTCACCATTGCAGAATGCTTGTTACTATATATAGAAAACCCTAAAAATTCCACCAAAATACTATTGGAACTACTAAATTAATTCAGTAAAGTTGCAAGATAAAAAATTAACATTCAGAAATCTGTTGTATTTCTATAAACTAATAACAAACTATCAGTAAAATTAAGAAAACAATCTCATTTACAATTAAATCAAAAAGAATAAAATGTTTAGGAATAACACATTAAAAAACTTGTACTCTGAGGGGACTTCCAGCCAAGACGGAGGCATAAGTAGACACACTGTACCTCCCCAAACAACCAAAATAAGGACAACAAAAATTTAGAAACAAATAAATGACCAGAACTGACAAAAAATTGAACTGTATTGAAGTCCGACAACCAAGGAGTTAAACTAGACACATTCATCCAGACTGGTAAGAAGGGCAGAGTCCGGCAGCTGGGCTGAGAGGGATTTTGTGGGGGGAAGCAGTGGCTTACGGACCCAGGCACACAAGGCAGCAGCTGACGGACCCCAGGGGTGCAGGTGGCAGCAGGCAGACCCAGTGAGGCGCATAAGGCGGCTGGCTGCCTGGGCTATCACACATTCAGGTGCAGATAAACCACAAAACTGGGAAGCAAGACACACTGAGCAACCCAGGGCCCCAGTGTGGGGAAATAAAGCCTCAAAACACCAATTGAAAACACCTGTGGGGGATTGAGACAGCGGGAGAGACTCCCGCCCTCACAGGAGAGTTCACTGGAGAGACCCACAGAATCCTAGAATGTACACAACCCCACCCACCCAGGAATCAGCACCAGAAGGGCCCAGTGTGCTTGGGGGAAGCAGGGGAAGGGACTGGGATCACAGAGAGCAGAGCAAGCGCCATTGTTCCCTCTCTGACCCCTCCCCCACATGTAGCGTCACAAACCAGTGATTTGAGTTGCCCCGCCCTGGTGAACACCTAAGTGTCCGCCCCTCATAGGTAACAGGCACAACAAGACAAAAAAAAAAAATGGCCCAAACAGAAGAATAAATCAAAGCTCCAGAAATAATACAACGAAGCCACGAAGAGATAGCCAACTTATCAGATGCATAATTCAAAACACTGGTAATCAGGATGCTCACAGAATTGGTTGAATTTGGTCACAAGTTAGATGAAAAAATGAAGGCTATGCTAAATGTAATGAAGGAAAATGCACAGGGAAACAATAGTGATGGGAAGAAAACTGGGACTCAAATCAATGCAGTAGATGAGAAGGAAGAAAGAAAAAACAAACAGAAAAAAATGAAGAAACAAGAATTTAAAAAAATGAGGAGAGGCTTAGGAACCTCCAGGACATCTTTAAAAGTTCCTTCCAACATTCACATTATAGGGGTACCAGAGGAAGAGAAACAAGTGGAAAACTTATTTGAACAAATAATAAAGGAAAACTTCCCCAATCTGGCAAAGGAAATAGGCTTCCAGGAAGTCCAGGAAGCTCAGAGAGTCCCAAAGAAGGTGGGCCCAAGGAGGAACACACCAAGGCACATCATATTTTCATTACCTAAGATTAAAATAAAGGAGAGAATCCTAGAAAATGGCAAGAGATAAAGGAGACAGTTACCTACAAAGGGGTTCCCATCAGACTCTCAGCTGATTTCTCAAAAGAGACCTTACAGGCAAGAAGGGGCTGGAAAGAAGTATTCCAAGTCATGAAACACAAGGACCTACATCCAAGACTGCTCTATCCAGCAAAGCTTTCATTTAGAATGGAGGGGCAGATAAAGTGCTTCTCAGATAAGGTCAAGTTAAAGGAGTTCATCATGACCAAGCCCTTATTATATGAAGTGTTAAAGGGACTTACCTAAGAAAAAAAATAAAAATATGAACAGTGAAAGGACAGCAAATTCACAGTTATTAACATCCACACCTAAAACAAAAGCAGACTAAGCGGTCACCTGAAACAGGAGCAGAGCCACAGAAATGGAGGTCACAGGGAAGGTTAGCAACAGGGGAGTGGGAGGAGAGGGTGGGGAGAAGGCACAGGGAATAAGTAGCATAGACAGTGGGGAGAAAATAATAGGGAGAGGGCAAGAGTAGTGTGGGAAATGTAGAAGCTAAAGAACTCATGACACATGGACATGAACTAAAGGGGGAGAGTGTGGGTGGGAGGGGGTGTGCAGGGTGGAGGGGAATGAAGGGGGGAAATGGGACAACTGTAATGGCATAATTAATAAAATATATTTAAAAAAACAAAAACTTGTACTCTGAACACTATAAAACATTGAAGAAAAAATTGAAAAATACACAAATAAATGGAAGGATATACTATACTCATTAATTGGAAGAATATCATTTAAATGTCCATAATAACCAAAGTAAACTAGGAATCCAATGCTATCCCTGTCAAAATATCAATGTTATTTTTCACAGAGATAGAACAAATAACTCTAAAATTTATATGGGATCACAAAAGACCTTGAATATATAAAAGCAATCGAGAAAAAAGAGCAAATTTGAAGGTACCACACTACCTGATTTCTGATTATACTCTATTAATGAAAACACTATGCCAGTGGCCTGGAAGACACATAGATCAGTGGGACAGAACAGGGAGCCTAGAAATAAACTCACGCATATATATGGTCAGTTACTCTACTACAAAGGAGGAAAAAATATAAAGTGAGGAAAGACAGTTACTTCAATAAATAGTGTTAGAAAAACTGGACAGATACATGCGA
The DNA here is from genome assembly GCA_004027735.1 of Carollia perspicillata. Lineage (NCBI taxonomy): Eukaryota > Metazoa > Chordata > Mammalia > Chiroptera > Phyllostomidae > Carollia > Carollia perspicillata. The sequence continues at coordinate 116,232 of PVKM010000008.1, forward strand.
CAAAATGTAACTAGACCACTTTATTATACCATGTACAAAAATAAACAAAATGTATTGAAGACGTAAATGTAAGGCCCCAAAACATAAAACTCCTAGAGAACAAAACCATAGTCTGTCAAGTCTTTGATTTTAGTCTTTGCAATATATCTTAGATATATCTCCTCAGACAAAAGCAACATAAGCAAAAATAAACAAATGGGACTACATAAAACTAAAAAGATCTTGCACAGTGAAGGAAACCGTTCACAAGACAAAAAGGCAACTTACTGAATGTGAGAAAATATTAGCCAATAATATATCTGATAAGTGGTTAATATACTAAATATCTAAAGAACTTATACAGCTCAAGATCAAAAAAACTAGCAACCAATTAAGAAGTGGCCAGAGGACCTGAAAAGATGTTCCTCCAAAGAAGACATTCAAATGGACTGTAGACACATGGAAAGATGCTCAACATCCCTAACCATCAGCCAAATGCAAATCACCACCACAATGAGATAGCACCTCCCATCTGTCGGAATGGCTGTCATCAAGCACAACAAGTAACCAGTGCCAGCGAGGATGAGAAGAAAAGGAAACCCTCAGGCACTGCTGGTGGGAATGCAGTGTAGTGCGGCCACTGTGGGAGACCGTGCAGGTCCCCCAAAGGTTAAAGATAGCACTACCATAGCATCCAGCAAGTACTCTTCTGGTATTTACGTAAAGATAATGAGGATAATTTGAGAAGATAGGTGCAGCACTGTGTTCAGATGGACGCAACAGTGTTTGTAATAGCCAAGATATGGAAGCAACCTAGATGTCTGTCGATAGATGAGTGGATTGGGAATGTGTGGTGTATGTATATACACAATGGATATTGCACGGTGATAAAAAAAAAAAAAAGACTGAAAGCTGCCCTGGCTGGTGTGGCTCAGTGGACAGAGCACCAGCCTGTGAACCAAAGGGTCGCCTGTTCCATTCCCAGTCAGGGCACATGCCTGGGTTGCAGGCCAGGTCCCCATTGGGGGGCATGTGAAAGGCAACCACACATTGATGTTTCTCTCCCTCTCTTTCTCCCTCCCTTCTCCTCAGTCTAAAAATAAATAAAATCTTCTAAAACATGAAATCTTGTCATTTGCAATAACTTACTTGGGTTGACCTAGAGAGTACTATATTAAGTGAAATGAGTTGGACAGAGACAGACAAATAAAATATGATTTCACCTATATGTGGAATCTAAAAAACAAAACAAGTAAACAAATAAAATGAAACAAACTCAGACAGAGAGAACAGACTAATTGTTGCTAGAGCGGAAGGCAATGGGGGATGGGCAGAAAGGGGAAGAAGACTAAGTACAAACGTCCAGTTATAAGTCACAGGGAAATACAGTACAGCACAGGGAATACGAGAGTATAGTCAACAGTGTCGTATTAACTATGTACTGGGACAGGGGGTTCTGGATTTACTGGGGTGAGCACCTTGTAAGGTATGTATAATTGTTGAGTCATTGTGTCGTACACCTGAAACTAATGTAACATTGTATATGTCCACTATAATTAAAGATAATTTTTTTTAAAAATATCTTGGAACCCCATTTTCTTGTTACCCCTATTGTTAGGCCCTTGTTGGCTTAAGGGTTTTCTATGGTTCATAACAGGGAAATAAATGGACTAACAAAAATAATGGTGATAAAACAGGAAGTAAACCTTCCGGAATTCCACACTTCAGTAGCTCATGGTCTGTATTGCTGGCCTCCTCTGAGTTCTGCTTTCATTCCTGAAGGTGACACTCAGACCTGTCTGAACCCCTTCCCTGTGGCCTGAGTAAACAGAATGTCGTCCCTCAATTACAGGAACCTGCAGAGCTGATCTGGACAGAGCGGCCTCAGGTGGGCAATGCACATTTCTGGGGGAGATGGCCGGTGAAACTGGGGCGCTGAGCCTTTTCTCCTGGTTTATAACTGCCGCTCTCGAAGCTGGATGATAGGGCTGGTAGGGAGGCCACTCACATTGCGGTCCAGTACTGTAACTGTACCTATGTTAAAATGAAATCCTATGAAATAGGCATTATCCCTGTTTCAGACATGAAAAAAAAAAATGCTAAAGCTTAAAGGCAAATTCCTCTCCACACGTTTCCATTTTTTCCCCCTTTTCACTATGTTGCCAGACAGTACTAAGAATGGGCCCGTGATTACCTGGTGGGGGTTATTCTCTAAAAATTTAGGTCTGAGCAATACCAGTGATACTGTAACTGCACACACTTAAGCATGCTATGATAACCTAGGGGCAGGGAAACACTTGGAAAATAAGAATTAGAACTTTTGTTTCTCTACTCCAATAGACCCACACCCCTTCAACACTCTGCTTTTGTTTATAAATAGTGATGACAAAGATGTTACGGGTATTGGAGGGAAAGATAATCCAGTGATCTCCCTGTCCCGAGGCCTGTGGTAGTGGCCCTGTTTCAGGTCCCAGGCAGCTGACCAGGGCTCAGGGCTCAGAGCTCAGAGCCTGCGTAAAACCCACCTCCTGCGGCTGCCTGATAGGAAGGCCATTCTGGTGCCCGAAGGAGATTAGAGTCCGGCCTCCTGCCTCCACTCCCAGGCACCCTTCGTAGTCCGAGAGAGCAAAGGCAGCACAATCATCGCTCACGTTTCTAGTCATGGCTGGGCTCCTAGCTCTCGGACTCCCGACACTACAAACACATCACCTTTTATGTCAGGCCACTGCCATTTGCATTTCCCATGCTTTCCACTTGTACAAATTAAGCCTGAGATTAGAAGTGGAAAAGGTTAACAGGTGGTTGAGCAGATTCCCCTTCCCAGTTCCCCAGGAGAGCTCAGCGAGAGACAGAGTACCGAAAGCATAAGAAATGCAATGTTAAATGCATTTCCCTTTCGCCAATCCCTGGCCTGCCGCCCTCTGGTCCAGAGACCTACCCGGCTAGTCTCAGTGCTCAACCTGCTTCCCGGGTCAGCCCTCAGCCCCTTCCGGGCCTTACCAGCGCCAGAGGCCTCCTCAGCCTTTAAAGGTCTTCTTCCTCCTCCACTTTCCAAGGATGTAATTATCATTCATTTGACTAATTATTCCAAGTATGTACGAGAAAAGATTAAGGGAGATGGCAAATACGATTTTGTAACTACATGAAAAGCTCAGGATGAGATTTATGGGTTTGCTGTATATTTAGCAAATTATCAAGACCAGGACAAAGCACACTGTGCTGTTGTGAATACACCTGAAACACTGCAGATTATAAAGCAAGGAGTGAGCAAAACGCCTGTTCTTGTCTGAGCTCATCCTCATGGACGGTGTTGGGCCCAGGGAGGGGTGTACGTGGGGCTGGGGGAGGACACTGGCCCAGGGCCAGTCCAGCACTCCCAGGCTCTTACACACCTCAGAGCAGAGCCTCCCTCCGTAGGGTGTCATGCGTCAGGCGGTAGCACTCGGCTCTTGCCTGCACATGTCCCACCATTTCTTCCTGCACACGAGTCACCCAGCAAGGGCAGGATTCTCAACTTCACTCCTCAGCCTCCCTAGCCAGAGGCTACCTGGGGACACTGAGGTCACCGGGCAGCAGTGGTCATGGCGGTGGGGAAAGAGGAAGGTGGCAACTGGCTGTGAGGGCTCCCGCTCCATCTCTCTAACTGGCTTCTGCTGCCACCTCACAGACTCGTAGCAGGAAATGCCAACCAGGGTTGGTGTAGGGAGCATTTTAATCCAGCCTCGAACTCTAGTTATACTGTTAAAATATGTAAGTATTTGGGGATTGAGCAACCGACCCCAGAGACCCAAGTAGAAGTTAGAGGAGGACAGTCCCCACATCTTGCTCCCTCAGCTGCTAAGGAGCCAGGTGGCAGGGGCACTTGGCAGCTGGCAGCCTCCCTTACAGACTGCCTCCTGAGCCTTCTTTGCAACTGGAGCCTCCAGTGCAACCCCCCCTCACCTGCCTCAGGTCATCCCACCCCACCTCCTCCCTGACCCTCCCTTCCAAGACACCCAGCATTTCTCAGGCTAACCATATCCTCCCAGAGGAAAAGAGAAATGCATTTTGAGAGACATTGGCTCTTTCACGTTGTAAAGCAAACCCTTGTGTTTCCCAGTGATACTGTTGCTAGGGCCTTGGGCACAGTGGAAAAATCCTACAGCAAGGAGAGCTGGGGAGAGGGAGGCAGGGTCTCATAGAGAAGAATCAATTTTTCCCACCTAAAACCGGTGACCACAGGAGTGGCGATTTCCGACCACTCTCTGGCTTCTGGCTCCGAGTGCAGCCCTGCTGACCACTGCTGGGGGATTTGAGGTGGTAAGGTACAGTAGAAAGTGCACAGACTTCAGAACCAGACAGACCGGCTTGCCAGTCTGGTAACCCCACTGCCATACTGACGACCTTGAGTGGGTCCTTACCTTGAAGCTCAGTCATTTACTCTATTTAAAAAGAGAAGCTTTCACCGACTGGTTTATTTTACTTACCGTAATAGTCTCCAGTTGCATCCATGCCGTCACAAAAGGTAGGAAGGAGTTCCTCCTTTCTTCCTGCTGCATGGTATTCCATTGTGTACATGTACCATAGTTTTCTGACCCACTCATTTACTGATGGGCACTGAGGTTACTTCCAGAACTTGGCTATTATAAATAATGCTGCTATGAACATTGGGGTGCATAGGTTCTTTGGAATTGGTGATTCAGGATTCTTAGAGTATAATCCAAGCAGTGGAATTGCCAAGTCAAAAGGCAGTTCCATTTTTAGTTTTTTAAGGAAATCACATACCGTTTTCCACAGTGGTTGCACCAGTCTGCATTCCCACCAAGAGTGAACTAGGGTCCCATTTTTTCACATCCTCTCCAAAACTTGTTTGTTGCTTTATTATGGCCATCACCAGTGTGAAGTGGCATCTCATTGTGGTTTTAATTTGCACTTCTCTGATGGGTAATGATGCTGAGGATCTTTTTGTGTGTCTCTGGGCCCTCTGTATGTCTTCCTTGGAGGAGTGTCTATTCATAACCTTTAACCATTTTTAATTGGATTGTTTGTCTTCCTAGTGTTGAGTCCTGTGAGTTCTTTGTATATTTTGGAGATTAAACCCTTGTCTGAGGTATCATTGGCAAATATAGTCTCCCATACAGTTGGTTCCCTTTCTTATCAATAAGAGGAAACTAATAAACAAAATAAACTAACACACAAAATAGAAACACAGTCATGGAAAAGTGCAGCAGACTGAGAGTGATCAGAGGGGAGAGGGGAGGGACGTAATGGTGGAAAGAGGGGAAGGGACTAGACAAAGAATACGTACGAATGACCCATGGACGTGGACGATGGTGGGGGGATGGGCTGTGAGGTGGGGGGAGGGTGAATGGAGGAGGGCAAAGGGGAAAACTGGGCCACCTGTAACAGAATAGCAGTAAAAGTGATTTAATAGTAAACAAATGAATACGACTGTCAGAAGGACAAAAAAAGAAAATTAAAATATATTCTAGTGATATATATTTTAAAAACCAGAAAGGAAAGATTTGACCCACCTTCCAGGGGTGTCAGTAGAGCAAAATCAGACAGTGACGAATGTCCAGCACAGAGCCTGGGACGGGACAGCTGCTGGGAGACGTGGGTTCCCCCTCTGGCTAGAGGCCTGAGGGTCTCCCCTCCTCTCCCTCATCTGTGCAGAGTTCCCCAAGCCCTCCACTCAGCCCTCTTAACAGACCCCGCGTTCGCCCCTTCTGCCCACCCTACTGCCCTGCCTCAGGCCTCTGGGTGCACTTCTCACCCAGCCTCCCCACTCCCCCTCAGACCCTCAGTCCTCTCTCCAACCAGACTGTAACCCAGCCAGAGTCCAACCTCTACTGAGGCCCTTCCCGGAAGCCTTTGAACCTCCACTCCCCCACCCCTAACGCACACTGCCTGTATGATGAAGTCAGAATTGCTTATAATAATTCTCAAAGCCCACCGATCACAGCAACATCCCAGGAGCACTGTGCGCTCCCCCCACACCTGCTACAGACGCTGGACCACTGACCCTGCCGGAAGCACGGAGGGCAAGTGCTCCCATCCCTCCAGCCTGTGCCCTGCAGGTTCCTCCCCCGAGACAACTCCATCTCCGCCTCACCCGCAGAGAGTCCTGGGGTCCACACAGATGCCACCCTGTGCACACAGCTTTCTCCAGCCTTTCTACCAGAAGCTGGACTCCCTCTCCCGCTGCAGACCTCTGCTGGGTCCTGATGGTGTGCAGGTCAGTTGCTTCTCACCCACTGTCTTTCTCCCTTTACCCAAATCAAGACTGTCTGCCACAAGAGCAGTGGCTGTGCTGAGTTCCGTTTTCTTTTTGATTGCCCAATTCATTCATTTAGCAATTACTAACTGAGCAGCTACAAAATTAGGTGCCACAGGAGAGGAGAAGCGGGTGAGAATCAGTGCAGACCTGCTTTGTGCTCTGGGCGACACTCCAGCTCTCATCCTCCCGCCTCCTGCCCCTCAGCAGACCAGAGTCTAAGGAGGATGAGGGAAGGGGTCAGGATGCTTGCCACTAAGGATCATGCTGTGGGCAAAAGAAAGAGTCACAGAGAACTTGGCCTTGGACTGGGTCCCAGAGGTTGATTGCTTTTGGGGGACAGAAAATATAAAAGTCCTAAGAAACCGTGCACACAGCACCTTCTGAACACAGAGAGGTTCTGACAACATCACTGAGTACATAGAGAGGAAGCTAGGAGACACACTGAGGCCAGATGGTGGACACTGCGCATCTGGGCCTTCGGACCAATTACAAACGGAGCACCTGAGCCTGATGGGATGGCTGGTGCAGCTGCTTTGGCCAGAGTGACTTTGTTTCACTCTCCACTGATGGCCTCTGGCCAGGTGTGCACTCTCTGGTGGGCCCCCCAGGGGCCTCGGGGGCCTGTCGTGCCTGGCTCCTGAAGATATTTGCATTCGGGGTCCCTGCAGAACGGCGATCCTGAGGCCACCAAAAATGGTGAAGATTTTTAACAGGAACTAAATGGTGGGTCCCAATTTTGAAAAGGCCAGTAAACCTAGAGGAGGGTCAGCATGGGAGACTGCCCGGCGTGCTCATCCCCAGGACGAATGAACAAAACCAGCTCAGTGTGCAAGGGGAAGAGAGGTGGAAGACGGACAGACCTCTGAGGTCAGATCCAACTCAGAATCTTATTGGGTCCATCTTGGACAAGGGCTTTGCCACACGGCCACCACGACATGTACAATCGGCAACTAATGCCACTCGAAGCACCACACCTGGCCCAGAGAAGCTGCCCAGCAAATGGCCGTGCCTGTCACTGCACCTGGCCTGTGCATCCCCTCTAGAACACTAAGGCTTCATTCCCCCAATGCCACTCTTACCCCCACCCAGATCCACTCTCCACATAGCAACCAGAATATTCTCTTAAAATTGTAAAGAAGGTCAGTCAATCCCCTATGGAAAGCCCTCCTGTGGGTTTGCATATTCAGTTGGGGAACACATTCTCCATAAGGCCTTTGCACTTGCTCTGGATGAAAGCTATCCAGCTGCAAAAGTGGAGGCCAGGTGTGTGGAGTGTGTGGACTGACCTCGCCCCTCAGCTCGTCACTCTGTGTGCCAGCCGAGTCGGACCACATTGTTGTCCCTCAATACGGCCAGGATTGTCCTTGTCAGCTCCGCTTTGGGCCTGGGCTTGCTCCTCCTTTGCTCCCCCTTTTGAACCTTCCCCACCTCTTAAGACCAGACCTGAAGGAAGCATCCCCTGCCAACATGCTCTCCTGTCACCTCCCTAATGGCAGGTCTCATACTGTCACCCTGCTTCCCAAGGCCACTGCAGATGGGCAGCAAATGGCACCACGATCACCCCGGCAAGGTGGCGTTTCCCAGGCTCCACTCTGTGGGCTGCAGCTCCCTTCACTGGCCTTCCAGCAGCTTCCTCAACGTGCTGCACACCCTTCCCTCCCAGGGCACTTCTGTCATTTCCTCTGCCTGCTGTTGTCACTGCAGGTGCCTGCCTGAGCCCTTCCCTCCTTCTTCAGGTCTCTACTCCAGTGTCTGCCTCTCAGGGAAGCCTTCCTGCCCACCAGCTGTAAATTGCGACCCCTGCACCACCTCTGGGACGTGCCCTACTTCATGTGTTCTCCAGCACTTCTCACCATGCGGTCTGTGCGTTGCTCACCTCCCTCAGCAGGAAACGTGAACTCCATGAAGGTGGGGGCGTGCATCGCCTGCTTGCTCTGTACGTGTATGATGAACGCATCAACAAGGCTCCTTCGGCGTCCCATTCCAGGCGTCACCTTGGAATGTGTCTGGCTCTTCCTGAGTGAGCACAGCTTCGGTGGGAGCTGGGACCCAGGCAACACACACTGTGGCTCAGGGCGGGGGTCCTCACCTTCCCCTGAGGTCATGTGCTGCTTGAGGGTGGCCCCCTCCTAGCGTCTCCCACTGCCCCTGTCTTGGGTGGGCAGGAGGTCAGGGGTGGTGGGGCCTCAGGGCTGGGCTAGGAATGGGGCCTTGGCCCTGGGCCCTCTGCTGTGTGGGTTTGAAGGGTATTTCCACAGAGGGAAATGGACCGAGTCAGGACCTTGGCTGGGCCATCCAGAACTGAGCTATTACCTCCCAGCAGAGCAAGGAAAGGGAGGCACCCATGCCACCGTTACCGCACACACCGGGGTGAGCTGTACTAGGGCAGAGTCATTTTGAATCAGCTCCGCCATCCCCAGCAGCAGCCTGGAGACAGGGCCGCTTTCACTCCCAGACATTGTTAGTTACCTCACAGGCAGGCTCAGGGCACGCCCAGGAGGCAACTGTGGGTGATCTGGATACAAACGCTCTGCCTGTCGCATAGCTATCCATACCCCACCTTGTCCCTCCCAAAGCCTGTCTTGACCTCCCTGGCTGGTCTCAGCACCAGGCCAGCACACAGAGAAGGTCGACACATGGCAGCCGGGCTCACTGCATGGGCAGCTTTCTCAGAGTGAGATGTTGCAACAACTGATTCTACATGAATTACCAGCCTTGCAGTCTCCCTCCAGTCGTCAGTGGGTGAGGACTAGGGAACACCACCCAGGCCTTGCCAGCAGCACTTGAAGTGGACAATGCAGAGACTCCAGGAAGACAGGGATGCTTTCCAATCACTCACTCTGAGAGCAGTGCCCAAGGACACAGTGGACGGTCCTACATGGTTTCAAATGAATGAATGAAGAGTAGTCCTCTCTCAGGTGACCCTGTATTTCAGAACGCGCACCAAAGTCTCTGCATTTGTACCTTCAGGGCACCCTCCGGCACAAGTCTCTGGGGGCTGAGTGAGCAGGCTGCCCAGGGCCGCAGGGCCCCAGGGCCCTTGAGTGGCATTGCTGTGTTACACTGAGACAAGGGGAACAGAAACAGGCTCTACACACCTGCAGGCTTTATCCATTCGAGGAGGGAAAAATATATATTATAGAAATAAATTTACTATTCGACTGGTAGACACGAAAGTCCAAAGAGGTCAACAACTTGCTGAAAGTCACCCGCCAGAATGTGACCGAGTTGGCATTACAGAGGGTCCCATTTTCAGGCCACAGAGGCCTGTTCGCCATGAGGACAGGGAAGGGAGACGACTCGCTGCCACTTGAGTTGCCTTCACCTTCGTTCATCCAGCAAACCAGGAGAAAAAAAAAACGGTCCCAAAGAAATATGTGCAGTTTGGGGTGCAAGAGGCTGGCCCGAGGTCCGTGCCAGCCTGGGTGCAGCCAGGTGCCACTGGGGAGACGCCCCCGACGTGCTGTCCGCTGTGGGGCTGAGGCTGAGTGGGTTGGGGCTATCACTCAGGTCTCCTTCTCTCTCAAAGGGCAAAGAGGTATGTATTCTTGTTTTAAGAAAGCCGGCGCAACAGAGATAGTGATGCTCACCAAATATTGCCCTACCTCTCCCAGTCCCTGTGGCCAACAGTGGCCATGTGACTGCTTCTGATTAAAGAAATATCAGAAGAGACCAGTGTCACTCCTGGGAAGAGGTGGTGGAAAGTCCTGGGGGGTTCTCCAGTGCCTGTGTCCCCACAGTGGTACCCAAGCGACCACAGTCTCCATGAGGCTTCTTGTCCCCCAGAACTTTGAGAAGCTAAACATCCCCAGTGCGCAGGGATCAAGGGATGAGCCTCTGAGTTGTGGTCCTTCGGGGCACCAACAGCCTTGTCTACTGTGACTAAGGGAAATCTGAGGTTGGGGGTAGCTTTAAGGAAGGCCTGGAGGTGGGGGTCCAGCTGTGGACAGTTAAGGGGAGCCTGGCTCTAGGAACGGGCGCTCTGTGGAGACCCGTGGGGAGGTTGGTGCAGCAAGTGGGCGCAGCCCCGGAACAGAGGCCTGGGAGCAGCTTGAGTGGAGTGGGCGGCAGGCAGACTGGGTGAGAGTGAGTGTTAAGAATTCAGGAGTTTGTTGAGTAAAAGGCACCAGACACTAGAGAATAGGAGCGGAAAGACTGCACTTGTATAAACACCCAACAGTAAACCACACCTCCCCTGTCGGAATTCAGATCCCACTTACCTGGGAGGGAGGACCAGTAAAATGGAGAGGAAAAACGGAGAGACCTGGGGGCATCAATGCTCTCTTTCTGGTCTGGTCTGGTGCTGCTTCACTGGGGCTTTCAGTTCATGGAGATTCTGTCCACTAATCTGCAAAAGTTTGTGTTTCATATTTCAATTAAAAGCACTTAAAGGACTCTAGCTTCACTGTTGTTGCAAAGCGCCTTAAGCGGCCACCAGTCCACGAGGTTTCACCGAAAGAGAGCTGCACGTGTCTCCGGGAGCCTGGTTTTAAATCGGCGTTTCAGGGCTGATTTACAGCTGGCATTGGTCCTGCTGCTGTTCTACTTAGAACAGAAATGAGTGTAATCCATTACCAGTTGTTCTCCCCAAGGCCTCGGGCTAGAAGAGGACACTGCTTTGTAGGAGTTACGCACGCCGGCCCCCACTTCCGAAGGACACCAGCTGACTCAGGCATCCTCAAGGAGAACCTTCAGTGCCGGGGCTGGAGGGGACGGATAACCAGAACCCCCTCGCTCAGCCCGGCGCTCCCGGGGCCTGTGAGGGTGGTCCCCACCAGCAGCCCCGGCCGCAGCCGCACTTGGGAATCAGACACTCCGAGGGAGATGAGTGTGGGTGGCTTAACAAGCCCTCCAGGTGATTCTGAGGCACATCAAATGAGAATCCCTGCGCTAAATCGACGGGCAATTAACGTGAAAGCAGCAGCCGTGGATCCCCTGCATCCCCGGTAAAGCCGTTGCACCTGTGGCACCAGCGTCCTCATCCTGAGCCCCGGGTCAGACAGCCTCACGCTCCGGGCGGCAGCCGGGGCCGCCCCCGTGAGACTAAGCCGCGGAGCAGGGACAGACTCCGCACGCCCTGCGCACAGCCAGCGCCCCTCCGAGGGAGGGGAAGGAGGGCGGGTCCTCAGCTCCCCTCCGCCCTCCCCGGTCCAGCGGCTCAGCCCCCTGCCCGAGGGCGAGCCCCGAGGGCCCGAGCGCTGCGCTAACCGGGGTCCTACCTACACTGAAGGAGGGGACCCCCACCCACAGGTTCCTTACTGACCCGTTTTCTCCCTCCCAGTTGCGACGCCCGTCAGCCTTGCCTGCCTGACCGGGACTGACATCCAACAGTTTTCAAGGGCCAGGGGGCGCTCTTCACGGCGCTGCCCCGTTGGTTCATGAAGACAAGTTCTCCTTTTGAGGCTGCGACGTCCGTATGCGTGTCCCGGCAGTAAGTGTAGACGGCGGCCTTTCTGCCCATTTGCAGAAGGGACCCCAAGAAGAAGTCCAGTCAGGGAGATGTGCAGAGGGAAAGCTAGACACGTCGTCTCCCCACAGTGGTCTGACCAGGTGCTGCTTTCACAAGTCGTTATCTGGACGCATTTCTTTGTATCTGAGCAGAAGCGATGTCCCTGCCTGTCCTCCGCCCCTCGGTGGCCCGTGTTTGCCATCCCATGACCTGAGTAGGTTGCAGTGTCACCACGCACCGGGGTGTCCAACCTTTTGGTGTCTCTGGGCCACACATTAAATACACAAACACTAATGAAAACTGATGAGCAAAAAAAAAGATCTTAAGTAAAAACCTGAAACCATAAAAAAAAAAACAAAAAAAAACCATAAAATTTACAATTTTATGTTGGGCTACATGCAGTCCACGGGCCGTGTGTTGGACACCCCTGCCACCGAAGGCTTGTGGGTGGTTCCATTCCAAGTCAAGGCACGTGACTAGTTTGGATGGGTTTGATTCCCAGTCCAGGTGTGTATGGAAGGCAGCTGGTATCTCTTCCTTGCATGAGTGCGTGTCTCTCTTTCTCCCCTTCTCCCCATTCCTCTCTCTCTAAAGTCAGTGAACATATCCCCAGGTGAAGAAATAAAAAAACAAAAGTTTGCTACTCTCTTCCCTTTCCCCAAAAAGGAGAAACTCAAAGAACAAAAGGGATCTTAAAAATCATTAGTCAAAACACCTCGCTTTCAGCAGACGAACCAGAGGCCCAGAGAGGTGGAGGGACGTGTCCAGGCCAAACCTCTCATCAGCGGCAGAAGCACGACCCACGCCCAGGTTTGACACCCGGAGGGCTGAAAACCCGCAGCCCTCCACAGCTCCATAAACATGCTGCTGAACCATTGCTCACACAGCATTGTCTGAATGAGGCTCACCTCACACCACACTATAACCAGACACAACTGATTAGCTGTCACGTGTCTTCTTAAATCCTTTGCCCCTGAATTGCCAGCGCTGGCCAGACAGATCTATGTGGAGGGAAGGGGGTCAAGTGGAGTCACCCGGGCGTTTGCCGTGGACGGCAGCAGCCCACGCTGTGCCTTCTTATCTCTTGACCCCAGGCCTCGGGTTCTCTAATGGATCTATTAAAAGGTGAAAGTGAGAACAGACCTGGCACGATGGGTCAGTCAGCTAGATATCTGATCAGTGGCTCCAAGGGCTCCACCAGGTGATTTCGTCCAGTGTGTCCCGTCTATACCGTTTTAACAAGTAGTGTTTCGGGTGCTGCCTTCAAACCCCGGCCACAGGCCGCCCAACTTCCAGCCCCACTGCATCCCTAGGTCTTATGGCAGAACAGGTTTCCACCAACGTCTGCTTGCAAAGAAGACAGACCTGAGAAACAGCAATTTGATTAGAAACCACAACAAAAGTATCTTTAAGTGATCAAAATGCCTGATAACCAATGACGTCAAATAAATTGCGACCACTTGGGGAACAACTATTCGTCCATAGTGGACAAACGACATTTCTGCCAGATGAAAAGGTTCTTTGCCATGTGTCCCCATTAGTTGGGGACTGTTTCTAAAAGTTAGACTCAGCGTCCTTGAAAAACATCAGGTTCAGATGGGAAATTGAGTATCATGTGAACATATTTTATGTATTTCTTTCTGAAAATCCTTAAGGGGTACCTTTGTGCTTGGCAGGTAAGTACCTGCCATATAATTGCAGTACAGTACATTCTTGCAGGCTGTGTAACGGTAACGACTAATAAAGTAGCTGACTCATGTCGCAAATGGTCACCCGATCCTCCAAGCTTCAGTCCTTGGACATTCAAGCCACCTCAGAGTGCCAGGAATAGTGCCACCTGGTGAATTAATAATGCCGCTTCGTGTCGCAGCTCTGCCGCCGGACTCCTCCACCTTCTCTCTCCAAACGCAGGCCAACTCCAAACCAACGCTTCGTGAAATCAGAGAAGGTGAGAACCTGAGACGGGCAGGCAAGCGCCACTGGTCAGGAGGGCACCTCCTTGAGAAGTGATATTCACTGCTTAGCATCACCACGCAGAACCGAGTGCAAAGAAATGCCCCAGGCTGATGTTAGAATGTATTTATTGCTACATTTATATACAATTATACAAACAGCCCGGACAGGAAAAGGAACGTTGCATCCATGTCTCCAGACTTCACAGATGTGAGCCAGTAAACAGAGCTGTACACCACCGACTTAGCTCTCACTTCAAAGTCAAAAAAGAAGTCACATACATTTTTTTTGAAAAAGTGGAAAATTCTTGGAAATTGTCTCCCTACATCCCTCCTTGCAAGCTAGTCATGCAGACTAAGAGTGGGCTCTGAGAAGCTAATGCCTTCGGGCGTGTCGGGGACGGCAAGCAGCGGGCTGGCTTGGGGCTGCTGGGTGCAATACAGAATGCCCAAGTCCTGCCCCGTAGTTCCTCGGTCTGTCCCTGGGAAAGGCAATCAAGGGGGGCGGGGGGTGGGAGAGACAGGAGAGCAAGAGAGGGAAAACCACCAGTAAAAAGATGTGGGGAGAACCAGTGCAAGAGCCCTGGTTTCGAGAACAAATGTCCATCTGGTTCCAGTTGGGATTCTGGACTTTGGGGGATGGATATTCACGTTCAGAACATCACGCATATCCTGGCAGGTCCTTATCCTAAAGCTCACCACATGTCAATGCCAGGGACCTGCAGGAAGACACAGTGAACAGGAAAGTTAGGTGAGAAAGAAGAAAATGGAACTTAAATATTACCAAAATAGGGCTGATACGAGCACAGCCCTGAATACCTTTCCGCACTTCCTAAGTAGCATTAGCCAAGGTTGAGTCCTCCATTGAGTTATTGGCGGGGGTGGGGGGGTGGGGGGGTGGAGAAGAGGCAAGGCGGAGACACATGTTGTTCCACCACAAAGGGGGCTCCACAGACTCTGCCCTCTGCGCTCAGCCAGGTCACAGTATGTTTGGTCTCAAAGGGAATCTAACACAGTGGGTCAAATCATGCAAACTTCAGGTCCAGAATTAGCATGAAGGCATGAGATCACAGTTGTGAACACGCTCCCTTCTGTGCACTCACAGTCATGGGAACCTTTGTGACGTGGATCACAGGGGAAGGCACTGAGCAGCCTGTGCGGCACGTGCGCCCAGGGGATGAGCTCGCTGTGTTCACACCAGCTCTGCCCCCCAGCCCCCCACCACAGGCCACTTCCCACCCCAGGGCTCGAGAAGGGAGTATCTTCAGGTCAGTTCCAACACAGCCTCCTAAGCTAAAATCAGCCTAGCACTTCAGAGAAAGAATAAGGCCTGAAGGCTGAGAGCAAGAAGCCTGTGGGTCTGAATACATCTGACTGCCAGGGGCCTTTGGGGCTGACTAGTAATTGGGACGCAGCTTGGTACCTGAGGCTGCAGGGCATTCTATGCCTGAAGAAACCATGGCTACGGCTGGTCCATGGCTACAGAGGCTACCTCTAATCCCTCACTACCATAATCCAACGGGCCACAGAAAGACAGGAGGAGAGTTTGATGGAAAAACCCTACAGACTGGAGGAGAAAGACCAGAGAACCACTTAGAAGTCCCTGTCCTTTTTCTTGGGTCAATCACATTACAATCAGTTGGAGAGGGGCCTGGCATTTCTTCTGAGGCTGCCAACTACGTGGCCTTTCCAGCTGGAGGAGGGGATGTGGTGATTGCCAACTCCTTGATCCTTTAACACATTAATCTCTGGATAAGTAGAAATCTCTGTCATTTGATCTTGACTGCTCTGGTGAGTCATGCAGAAAATTCATCTTCCCACTGACGACAGCGGCAGAGCCACACTCTCGTGAAGGCTTTGCTCTAAACAGCAGGAACCTCGACGGGTGGGTGCGCGTCAGTGCGGGACAACTGCACGTTCAGCACATCTTAACCTGGGGGCTCTCACCAGTCAGAAAACAAAACGGAAAGAGTTACCTAGATTTCTGCATTGGAAGAACTGGTTTGAGGAGGAATAGCAAAACAAGGCGACCTCATGGCGAATCTCCGAGTGGAACGGGGTGTGGCCACGCCCGCACACACAGCTCTTCAGCAGCAGGTCATGGTGCCTGGAGCCTCGCCCGCTGCTCCCATGCACCTCAGTTAACGCCTTGGAAATAAGCCCTAACCACCCTCAAAGAGAGCACATAACCTCGTTCACTTTCTCCCACATCCGTATAATCTTCCTTACTTTCACTCCTTAATTTCGAATTCATAAAAGCAGCTGCAAAACTGTTGCTCTCCGAAGCATCTGAGATCTTGCTTCCCAGCCACGTGTTGTCAGTTTGGCTCAAATAAACTCTGATAGAAATTTTAAAAATAAAGATGAGTAGCTGAAAATTGTTTGTAGCTATCTATGGAACATTAAGAATGTGTTTTAGCCAAGGATTTTAGCTCGTATCAGGAATGAGGCTAACTGGATCATGTGAATTCACAATCAGCGCCACCCCTTTCAAAATGAGCCAGAGCCAATGGTGACGTGTATGTCACAAGCCCTTCAAGTGGACTTGAAGCAACGGAGCCTTTCGGTGCTGGGTGCTGCCACAGGGTGTCAGAGACCCTGTGTGACCTTCAACTCATTCCAGAGCAATTCCAAGTTCAAGGCCAAAAAGCAAATTGTATCTAAAAATCCCCCACCCGAAGCAAATATATATGACCATTTCACATTTAAAAAATCTACAAACTAATATTGTTATAACGGACATTTATCCCAGATCTTGAAGGACCGTATCCAATATATTCACGGAGAGCTGGGTTAGATGTCCAGAGCTCTGGAAGACTGAAACAGCAAGCTGGAGGGACTCAAAGGACCCACTCAAGATCTACAAGATAAACTGCATTGCTGTGGTTTTATTTAGAAACTGGATGGGTCACAACAGTCTTTGCCAAAGAAATTAAGGAATTTTAAAACAGGCTGTTATCATGGCTGATCAATGATTTTTAAATATTTCCAAATATCAAGTAATATAACACTAACCTGGCTTGTGAACCAATTTTGGAATTCTTCTGTTCAGTATGTATGTATGGCACTTCATGTTTAAGTCTATCTAAATCTTTTTTAAAATAAGGAGAAACCTAACAACTGCACACTGTGTGAACTTGCACTACAATCTACCATATCAACAGGGTTCTTTCACAAACAGTCTAATGTAGCAGGTCCAATCAGTTCGCCAAGGTTACAGGTAAAATCCCAATTTAATAAACTACCTGAGCCCTGGCTGCTGTGACCCAGTGGAGTGAGCGCCAGCCTGCAAACCAAAAGGTCGCAGGTTTGATTCCCAGTCAGGGCACATGCCTGGGTTTCCAGTCAGGTCCCCATCTGGGGGTGTGCAAAAGGCAACCAATAGATGGAAACTCTTGCACGAGAGAAGCATTGATATTTCTCTCCCTCTCTTTCTCCCTCCCTTCTCCTCTCTCTAAAAAGTAAATAAATAAAATCTTAACACATAAATAAACTATCTGACCTCAAAATTATTAAACGGGAGGAAGATGTTCTTGACTGGCACAGAGTCCAAGAGATGTAAACAGTTGAGAAATAACCTAGAGGGGGGGGCATTAGATGCTGTAATGGTAGGGACTGCTCTGAGCCCGCTCTCTTGACTGAGAATTCAGCTATTAGGGGGTCTCGCATCTTGGCAGTGGACAGGTATGGCGGGTCTACTGGGAAGGTGGGCTGGCCCTGGCTACAGCTGCCACGTGTACTTACCTAGTAAGGGAGGGAAGCTTCTAACTGTTACATTTGCTTTATGCTGCTTTGGCAAGAACGCATCTGGAAGAATGCATATAGTTTGGGTCCCCACCTTTTAAAAGAAACATCGAGAGGTTAGAAAGCATCTAGCAAAAGAACACAGAAGGACGCCAAGTGCCGAGGGGACCACATCACTGTGGGTCCTGCAGGGCCCCTGATAACCAGACTGCCACAGTCATCTCTGCCATAATCTTGAACTTCTTTTCAATCTACTGTTGAGTCTCCACAATTACAATGTGAAAATAAAAATACTCTAAATCTCCCTTTTAAATAGATGTTAGACTTCTAAGAGCGTAGCAACCGTACACAAACTATTCAGTTTCACGATAATGGATCTCAAAGCCATACACATCAAAGCCTTGAAACTATTAGAATAATGTGGAAGACAGAGTTTATATTTTATTCAAGGTTCTCTCTCGATTCATTTAGGCACTGTTAAAATGTCTTGTAGGCACCAACCAGCCTTACAGACCCAAAATATTCTGGGGCGGCCTGTTTTGAAATCAACAATTGCTATCCTTGAATAAGCACATTTTCAATATACTGCACCTACTCACAAAAAGACTGGGGTGGGTCAAGACAGACAAACCACAGAAGCCTCCTCTGCGGCAGCCCTGTTGGCGCTGCAGTGGTCAGAGATCGGCTGCAGCCCCACTTTCTCCGTCTGCCTTCTTCAGCTGACTCACCTGCCACTCTCAGGTGGGGCCCTTCCAGACACCAAAGCCGGTCACAATGAGCTCTACAAAGAAACTGCCGTACCGGCCAAGCTTATCCACATGTGAGTTCTGTCAGTGGGGAGAACAGTGCTTACAGCGTTCCTGTGCTCGTGAGTCAAACATCGGAAAGTCAGTCACTGGCAATCTGTGTAAATCAGTTATGTACCAAAAAGGCATCTCTGGTGGGCTGCTGCCCCTGGAAACCATGTTGTAGATGACAGTTCAGTTTCCGGGCAGTTTAACAGACAATGAAAAACAGAGACTTTGAAGTAATATACAGCAGAAACCCCCAGTTTGTCGATGTTAGTAATAGAGGAAGATAGAAACAAGGAAACTTGTTAATACTATTACAATTTTTCTTTGCTACTTTGGCTTGATGTTAAACCAGGCAGAATTAATTAGATGACAAAGTAGAACTTCAAATTTAAGAACATTTTAAAGGGAATTTGAGGTATTTTCAAAGACTTGGGGGGGTTACCAGAGCTGTCACTTTATCTTGTCAAATGTCATTTAAAAGTGTATTACCGTATCTCTTCCTTAGTGACCAGCACTACTGCCACCACGATCAACCACAGCAGAGGCAGGTTTGTACTCATAAAGGAACAAAGAGAGAAAGAGCAAAGGAAGGAAAGGTGAATAATCTGATGAAGATCAAGAGAAAGGAGAATGAGGGAGTTAAGTGGATGAATGTAAGGTACACAAAAGAAAACAGAGTGAGGGGTAACAGTGATGACAATCAGGGAAACGATTTCGCTAAGAGAAAAGAGATGGCGATAGCAAGTCAGGGATTTCTGATGGGCGCCACCAGGTGGCGCCATGAGATTTACCTAGTTGAAGACGGAGACGCTTGAAGGAGAGTGAGGGGGACACAGACAAATCGAAGGGACAGGACATTCACAATACAGGGGGCTCAGGCTTGGAGGAGCACCAAACCATAGGCAAGGTTATAGATCACATCATCTGAGGCACGCAAACTTAGTTTAACAGTAGAAAATCTAGTTTAATCTAATCCAGTATGTTCACAAACAAAAAGCATATACATATTGTCTCAATATACACGGAAATTGCATTTGACAAATTTTAAACCTTCTTTTTATTAAAAAAAAAAACCTCTAGCACAACAGGAAAATGTATATAACAGCAAGATTCATTAACCGGATAAAGGGCATGCACCCAAAACCTAGAGGAAACATGTAGTAATAACAAATGTTAGAAATACTACCAAAGAAAGGAAATAAGAAACATGAGAGCAGAAACAGAGTTAAAAAAAAAAAGAAACTAAAGGTCCATGAATCCAAGAACTGGTCCTTTGAAAAGATAAATAAAATTGACAAACCTTTAGACAGACTTGTCAATAAAAAAAAGAGAAGACCCAAATAAATAAAATCAGAAATGAAAAAAGAAGAATAACGGACACCAAATAGATACAAAAGGACAGTAAGAAAATATTATGAACAATTACATGCTAAGAAATTTTAAAATCTGGATGATATAAATTCCTAGAAAAAAATCTGACACCTAGTGAAATTGAAGTAGTAATTTAAAAACTCCCAACAAACAGAAGCCCTGAACCGGATGGCTTTACAGGTGAATTTTATCAAACATCCTGAGAAGAACTCACACCACTCATTTGCAAACTATTCAAAAAATTCATTTCATAAGACCAGCATTATCCTAATTGCAAAACCAGATAAAGACACTACAAAAATATAAAATTATAGACCAATATCCCTGATGAACAAAGATACTAAAATCTTCAACAAAATATTAGCAAACCAAATATAGAAATACATCAAAAAGATCCTACACAATTATCAGGTGGGATTTATTCTGGAAATGCCAAGTTGGTACTACATCTGGAAATCAATAAATGTGATTCACTACATAAACAAAACAAAGGATAAAAACTATATGATCATATTAATAGATGCAGAAAAAGCTTTTGCTAACATTCAATGTCCCTTTATGATAAAAACTCTCAGCAAAGTGGGAATAGAGGGAACATAGCTCAACATAATAAAGGCCATATATGACAAACCCATTGCCAGCATCATTCTCAATGGGCAAAAACTACAAGCATTTCTCCTTCAGATCAGGAACAAGACAGGGATGTCCACTTTCACCTCTCTTTTTCAACACAGTACTGGAAGTCCAGGCCACAGCAATTAGATAAAAAGAAATAAACAGCATCTAAAACAGAAAGGAAGAAGTAAAATGGCCTTTATTTGCAGATGATATGATTCTGTACATAGAGAAAACCCTAAAGATTCCATGAGAAACTACTAGATCTGATAAATAAATTCAGTAAAGTAGCAGAATACAAAGTTAATATTCAGACATTGGAAACATTTTTATTTGCCAATAACAAACTATCAGAAGGGTAAATTAAGAAAACAATACCATTCACAAGTGCTTAAAAAGGAATAAAATACCTAGGAATAAACCTAACCAAGAATGAAAGACATGCACTCAGAAAATTTCAAGACACTGAAGAAATTGAAGATACAAATAAGTGGAAGCACATACTATGCTCACGGATAGGAAGAATTAACATCATTAAAATGTCCATCCTACCCAAAGCAATCTATAGATTCAATGCAATTCCTATGAAGATTCCAAAGACACATTCACAAAACTAGAACAAATACTTCGAAATGTATATGGAGCCACAAAAGGCCCTGAATAACAACAGTGAACCCGAGAAAGAAAAATGAAGTTGGAGAAATCATGGTACCTAATATCAAACAATATGATAAGGCCACAGTAATCAAAACAGCATTGTCCTGGCATAAAAACAGACACATAGATCGATGGAACAGAATAGAGAGTCCAGAAATTGGGCCACACCTTCACGGTCAATTAATATTCAACAGAGGAAGCAAGCACATGCAATGGGCTACAGACAGTTTATTCAATAAATGGTGTCGGACAGATATGTGCAAAAAAATGAAACTTAGACCACCTTCTTACACCACACACAAGAATAAATTGAAAATGGATTATTAAAGACTTACAATTTAGACCTGAAACTATAAAAATTTTAGAAGAAAACACAGGTAGTAAAATATCAGACATTGCTTGTAGCAATATTTTATCTGATATATCTTCTTAGGCAAGGGAAACCTAAAAAAAATAAAATAAACAAATGGGACTACATCAAACTAAAAGGTTTTGCACAACAAAGGAAACCATGAACAAAATAAAAAGACAACCACAATATGGGAGAATACATTCACCAATACATATGAGAAGTGGTTAATGTACAAAATTTATAAAAAACTTATAAAACTCAGCAGCAAAAAAAAAAAAAATCCAATTAAAAAATGGGCAAAGGACCTGAACAGACACTTCTCCAAAGAGGACATACAGAGGGCCAATAGGCATATGTAAAGGTGCTCGAGGTCACTGATCATCAGAGAAATACAAATTAAAACCACAATGAGATACCATCTCACAGCTGTCAGAATGGCTACCATCAATAAATCAACAAACAACAAGTGCTGGTGAGCATTTGGAGAAAAGGGAACCCTTCTGCACTGTTGGTGGGAATGCAGACTGGGGCAGCCACTGTGGAAAGCAGTATGGAGTTACCTCAGAAAATTAAAACTGGCTGGTGTGGCTCAGTGGATTGAGTGCCACCCTGAGAACCAAAGGGTCGCTGGTTCAATTCCAGTCAGGGTACATGCTAGGGTTGTGGACCAGGTTCCCAGTGGAGGGTGTGTGAGAGGCAACCCTACATTGATGTTTCTCTCTCTCTCTCCCTTCCTTCCACTCTCTAAAAATGGATAAATAAAATCTTCTTAAAAAATTAAAAATGGAACCGCCTCATGACCCAGTGATTCTACTTCTGGAAACCCGAAATACTAATTCAAAAGAATATATGCACCCCTAAGTTCATTGCAGCATTATGTACAATAGCCAAGATTTCAAAGTAGCCCAGGTGTCTATCGGTACATGAGTGGATAAAACAACTATGAGACATTGACACAAAGGACTACCACTCAGCCATAACAAAAAAAAAAATTTTGCCCTTTGTGACAGCATGGATAGACCTGAAGAACATTATGCTAAGTGAAATAAGCCAGTCAGAGGAAGAAAAACAGCCTATGATTTCACTCATATGTGGAATCCAATGAACAGCCTGAATTAACGAACAAAACAGAGACAGACTCACGGAGAGCAGGCTGACAACTCTGGGCATCAGGGGGATGGAGCAAAATGGAAAGTAAACTCGTGGACATGGACAACAGTGTGGTGACTGCAGGGGCACGTGGAATACACAGGGCGTAAATGGTAATGGAAAATACAATAAAAATAAATTTAAAAGATTAAAAAGGAAAATGCTGGAAACATTCCTCTTAAGTCAGAAGTGAGACGCCACTTGATGTTCAACACCGTATTGAATGTTTCAGCCAAGTCGATTCTGTGAGACGAGGAAAAGATGCCAACGTTATGTGGACTGACTGAGCAGACAGACTGCAAACTGTCATTATCTGTAGAAGACGCCTATTCATGTAGGAAGCCTAAGAGGCGGCACGGATTCTTAGAAACAAGAGTTGATCAATTTCTTGATTTTAAGTTAAGCAAACAAAGATTAATTTCATTTCTATACACCAGCCACAAACAGTTTTAAAATGTAACTCTAAAAAGATAGTAAAAATAAGATGCTTAATAAACCTAACAAAAATATATCATCTTAATGCAATATTTTAAACAACTTTACAGAAAGACATTAAGGAAGCCATCAATAAGTGGAGAAACATATTCTGACCAGGAATACTCAATATTATACAGATGTAACTTCTTCCCAAATTAATCTATTAATACATCTTCAACCAAAAGTCTTTTATTCTCCTACAATTCAGAGGAATTGTCAGATTTATGTAGAAGAACCAAGAGCCCAAACTATATTAGGAGTTTATTATCAAAACAAAATAGAAAGACTTTAAAGACAGCTCTATCAAATATTAAGACTCATTATAAAGCTAAGGCTATAGGCGTTAAGATAGAATGGCACTGACAGAGGTAGACAAAGTGGCCATGGAAACAGAGACGATACGTGTGTGTGTGTGTGTGTGTGTGTGTGTGTGTGTGGTGTGGGGGGGGTGGCAACACCATTAGTGTGGGGGGATGAACTACCAAACTATCATCCAGACAGAACAGAAATTGGATTCATACTTCATACCATGAAGTTATTTCTACCTGGATGAAAGACTGAGATGTAAAAACCACCAAACTTTCAGAAGAAAACTTAAAAATCAATACTTTAAGAAGAAAATATAGGAGAAAGTTTTCATGATCTCAAGGAAAAAAATAATTTCTTAAACAGGATACACATAATCAAATCAAATCAAAATCAAAATCACAAATCCAAATCAAAAGGAGAAAGATTTCTAAATTAAGCTACAATAAAAGTTAAAGACACAAGAAAGGAAATATCTGTAAAAACTTAAATGTCAAAATATTACTAACCAGAATATAAAGAAATCTTATGAACCAATTTGATTAAAATAAAGAATATAACAGAAAAGAAGCAAAAACAAAAAAAATCATTTCAAAAAAGAGGAGACACGCAAGTCCCATAAAACTAAGAATATTTTAAGCTACATTAGTAATCAAGAAAACACAAATTAAAACACAGTAGGATACTATTTTTGCCTATCAAATTTGCGAAAGTTTTAAAATCTAATGATGCCAAGGATGGTGAAGATGTGGACATACCTTTACTTTGGAAAACAATGTGATGCTTACGCAGTCAAGTTGAAGATGTACACAGCCTGCCACCAAACAACTCCTTTCCTTAGGTCTCAGCTGCAGCGATGCTATTGCTCACATGTGCTAGGAGACACACGGCAGGATATTTATGGCTGTACTGACTGTGAAATGAACACATGGGAGCGATCCATGTGTTCCTCACGAGGGGACAGGTAAACGGTAGTGCTTTCATTCATAAAGCAACTGCACTCACTGCAGTGAAGATGAGTGAACCCCTGCTATCTGTATCAAGATGGCCATGTGTGCATGTGTGCAACAAAACTACACAAAGTTCGTAAGCATGCAAAAGTAGACTTTATTTTGCTGTGGACGCAAACCGTAAAAACTGAAGAAAAGAATGACGCGATAGAGGACAAATACAAATGCTATACTATTTTGAAAACTGGTATAAGGCCTGGCCTGGTATCTCAGTTGGTTAGAGCATTGTCTTGACAGGCCAAGTTTGCAGGTTTGATCCCTAGTCAAGACATATACAAGAAACAACCCATAGGCAGAGCCGGAGGGTTCCAGCCAAGATGGAGGCATAGGTAGAAGCCCTTTGCTTCCTTGTACAACCAAAAGAAGGTCAACGACCAATTTAAAAACAATTAACAACCAGAACCTCCAGAATAGCAGTCTGCATGGAACTCTGACAACCAAGGACTTAAAGAAACAATCATCCTGATAGGTAGGAGGGGCAGAGATGGGCAGCTGGGCCCAGATGGGGCAGCTGGGCGGAGAGGACCTGCAGCAAGGTGGTGGACCTCATGGGCCAGGTGTGGGCTGACTGACCAGAAAACTAAAGACTCAAAACCTCTAGTTGTAAAATCCAGTGATGACTGTGAAGGCGGAAGAAACTCCCAGTCTCACAACAGAGTTCCCACAAACCCACCCACCTGGGAATCAGCACCTGAAAGGGCACCATCCACTTGTGGGAAGCAAGGGAAGTGATGCGAAGTGTGGTCAGAGCACAGCGAGCAAGCAGCACTGTCCCCTCTCTGACCCCTCCCACAGACAGCACCACGACACAGCAAAGAGGGTTGCCCTGCCCTGGTGAATACCTAAGGCTCCATCTCTTACCATGTAACAGGTACGCTGAGGCAAAGAAATACGGCCCAAATGAAAGAACAGATCAAAACTCCAGCGAAAGAACGAAGCGATGAGGAAGTAAGACAACCTATCTGATGCAGAGCTCAAAACACCAGTAATCAGGATGCTCACAGAATTGACTGAGCTCAGTCACAAAATGAAGGCTACACAAAGTGAAATAAAGCAAAATGTACAGGGAACCAACAGTGAAGGGAAGGAAACCAGGACTCAAATCAATGATTTGGAACAAAAGGAAGAAATAAGCATCCAACCAGAACAGAATAAAGAAACAAGAACTCAAAAAAAATGAGGAGAGTGTTAGGGACCTCCAGGACATCTTAAAGAAGCACTACAACATCCAAGTCATAGGGCTGCTAGAAGGAGAAGAGCAAGAGCAAGAAATTGAAAACTTACTTGAAAAAAATAATGAACAAAAACTTGCCCAGTCTGGCAAAGAAAATAGACTTCCAAGAAGTCCAGGAAGCTCAGAGAGTTCCAAAGAAACTGGACTCAAGGAGGAACACACCAAGACACATCATATTTTCATTACCCAAGATTAAAATGAAGGAGAGAATCCTAGAAACATCAAGAGATAAGGAGACAGTTACCTACAAAGGAGTTCCCATCAGACTGTCAGCTGAGTTCTCAAAAGAAACCTTATAGGCAAGAAGAGGCTGGAAAGAAGTATTTCAAGCCATGAAAGGCAAGGACCTCCATCCAAGATTACTCTATCCAGCAAAGCTTTCATTTAGAATGAAAGGGCAGGTAAAGTGCTTCCCAGATAAGGTCAAGTTCAAGGAGTTCATCATCACCAAGCCCTTATCATATGAAATGTTAAAGGGACTTATCTAAGAAAAAGAAGATCAAAAACTATGAGCAATAAAATGACAATAAACTCACAACTATCAATAACTGAACCTAAAAAACAAAATAAAAAACTAAGCAAACAACTAGAACAGGAACAGAGTCACAGAAATGGAGATCACATGGAGGGTTGTCAGTGGGGAGGGGGAAAGCGGAGAATGGGAGAAAAGGCACAGGGAATAAGCACAATGGTAGTCATAAAATAGACAGGGGGAGGTTAAGAATAGTATAGGAAATGGAGAAGCCAAAGAACTTATATGTATGACCCACGGACATGAACTAAGGGAGGGGGGAATGCTGGATGGGAGGGGGGTGCAGGGTGGAAAGGGGAGAAAAGAATTGGGACAACTTTAATAGCATAATCAATAAAAGATACTTAAAAAAACAAAGTGTACAGAGCCAATAAAAAAACCAACCACCAATAAATAAGTAGAACAACAAATTGATCTCTCTCTCTCTCCCTTCCTCTAAAATCAACTAAAAAAATCTAAAGTCATTAAAAATGGCTATTATATTTTAACAATAATTGCTATTAAAATAATATATATTCCTTTATTTATATTTCTCCTAGGCACACATCTTTCTCCAACACTACTATAAAACAATCTCTAGTTTTTAAGTGTTTAAATCAGAGATTCATGGCAAAAAATACAATAGATGGGGAAGTTATATATTTGGTTCCAATTATCTTTGTTCTTTGAACTCTCTGAATTTTGAATGCAAAGCCAATACCCTAAGGACACTGAGTAAAAGAAGCACCCCTGTTGCTCCCACAGTGCTGGCATCTCATCTCTAAATCGGGGATTCTCCAAGTGCTGTTCCAGAACAGCAGCACCAGCCTCACCTGCTGGAGATGCCGGTTCCTGGTCCCACACAGACTCAGAAGCTCAAGGAGCGGGCCCTGCAATCTGCATTTACAAACTGAGGGGACTCTGATGCATGCTGGTTTGAGAATCACTGTTGGAAGACTTCTGAATGTGCAAGGAAATGTCTTCATTACAACAAACAAAACAAGCCCCCGTAATCAAATCAAAATTACAGACAGCTGAGAAAAACAGACCACTGGGCTTTGGAAGAACGTGACTATTTTTTTAAAACCTTTAATTCAGGGATCAGTAAACTGTAACTCATGGACCAAATCTAGCTCCTCGCCTGGTTTTTGTACAGATCACACTTTTTAAAAAGTTATAATCAAAAGGCAAATACTTCATAACAGATGAAAATTAATTACAACTCAGATTTCAGTGTCTAAATGGAGTTTTATTGGAAGGCAGCCATCCTAACTCATCTGTATACGCCAATAGCTGCTTCTGTACTAAAACAGCAAAGTTACGTAGCTGTGACAGATCATTTGGCCTACAAAGTTGAAAACATTTAATATCTGCACCTTTACACAAAGTTTGCCAACTTCTGCTTTAATTCAATACTAATTAGAATCTACCAATCTAAAAGCAAAATATAAGCATCATAATGATTTTATCTTAAAATACTATTTTCACTTTAATTCTATAGATAAAAATCTATCAGCTTAAATAATAAGTTAAATCAGATCCATTTTTATCTACAAAGTAAATTAAATGACACACATAGAGCATCTGGAAAATGGTACTAATTATGCTCCTTTCCCTCTTCAAATATTTTAATAAGTGACAAAGAACTGACAGTGTATTTTAATGAACTGCTCTCTCACGTTTTGTTCTGCAGACTAACTGGGCCACCTCCTCCCACCCACATTCACTCGGGGGCTCCCGTAAACTGCAGGCCTGTCTCAGTGCTGCAGGTGGGCCTCCTTCCTCAGGCCTCACACTGTGGCCGCCGTCCTCCCTTCCCCGGGCTCGAGCTTTCCAGGCCAAAGTCTCTCTCTCCAATCCTCAGCCTCTTGAATATTTTCCAGACCAAGTTCAGATCATATCACTGAAGACCTGTTCACTGAGTTTCTGAAATATTTTATTCCATACCTACTGGATGGCCAAAAAATCCTATTTTTATCCATATCCATTTTTCCTTCTTGAATTTCATCTCCCTCTAGATTTCTAAGATTCCTGAGCAGAGACCCTTTTGATTTCAAGAGCTTTCCCAGTCAATAAAAAGGCACTTTCTCACAAAAGTCAGTCATATATTTCAACCCTAAATCTTTATTCACCTTATCTTGAACGTGAGAACACTGAACTCTTGACAGGCTGGTGTTAGTAGCCCGGCACAAAACAGCTGAATGAGTCTGGTCTTCAGTGCGCTGGGGTTTGATCTCCAGGTCACTGTTACTCTATATTCAATATTTAAAGCATCCTTCCAGGGCCTCTAAATTAGCGGGTACATTCACTGTGTTATGCAGACAAGGGAACTGTCATGAATGCATATCTCAGTTGCAAAGGTAGTTGTGGTTTGTAGTGAAAAGGATATGGGCCTCCAATTCAAAAAAACCCCGGAACTCAAAGGCAGACTGAAATGTAAAACGGAGAAGTGCAGAGACCTGCAACGTTTATGACATCTTTGTGTGGATTAGGAAAAGGTGCTCCTTGCTCCAGGCACACGTGGCCCCACGTCACCCCCCGGGGCACACGCTTGCCGAGGGGAGCACACACTAAATGTGCACTTCTGACCCTGCTGCTGTGAGCTCCTGTGGTCTGGCCCCTTCCCAATGTTGCTCCCGCTCCCGCTCCCGTGGGCTCGCTCAGCTCTGGGTATATTGCCTTCTTTTCTGTTCCCTGAGCGAGTCAAGCTCTTTCCTGCTTGCCTTTGCGTATGTCCATCTCTCTACTTGGAGTGTTTTAAAGTGAAGACGGCAAAATGGTGCTGAGTAGGCCACCCATGGCAAGTAGATACATTGTTTGGCTTGCAAAACATTTTCTAAATTAAAAACAAAAGAGCTGACATAACATTTGGGACATTTCACATAAAATTACATTTCAACTTAAATATCTAAAGCATTATTCTTAAAAAGCTGATTTCAAAAGCCATTTTCTGGCTTACCCTGGAAAATCAAAAGGTACAGCAGCAGTGAGCCTCCTGTGCCTGAGGAGCTGCGGCCGTGCTCAGCCGGCAGGGAGGATTCAGGCTGCACCCAGTCCCTGCCAGGCCAGTGCCCTCCCCAGCCCTTCTGGCTTCTGCGTTTACCATCTTAATTTAAATAAAAGAGGGGGAGGACCCAGCCTTCTCTTCTTTCAGGTGGCAACTTACACACCACCTCCTCACTGAGACTTTTTGTGACCCTTGTATCCCAAATTACCATCCCCGTGTTTTCCCCAATTCAGTCCTTGCTTCTTTCACATCAAGTTCATATAGATTTGCAGCTTTTGTAAGTCAAAGAGAGTTGAATATTAGCAATTTCATGTGATTCAATGTAATACAACTTTCAACTTTGAAATTTTGCTTGAACTCCATGACTTTCTACAAAAAACTAAGTCCATTAGGATAAGGATCTAGTCCTCCTCACTGCTATATTCTCAATGTCAAGGACTTACACAGCACCTGGAAGATATTAGGCATTAAAATATTTGGATGAATAAATAAAAGGACTCTTCCCACTGGAAGATGCTTAGCCGCCCCAGAACATACGTGAAATCCACTGAAACCTATCATGAGGTCTGGAGAACTAGCCGAAGTTGTAAGTGGACTTTCCTGTCCCGCAGCCCAAGGCAGGCCTTCCGCTCCTCAGCAATGCCCCACTCAGCTCTGGAGCTGACTTTGGTCCCAGCTGTCACCAGCCTCTGCTCACATAGCTGACACCCCGGTCCTAGTATTGTAAATCACTCCAGAAGTGAGACTTTTCTGCAACACCTGTGCAAACCAACACTGAGATCACTCCTGGACAGCCACTGAAATGTTCCCTCAGCACAAAAAGGAAGCTGGGGGAAACGGTCCTTGTTCCTGAGGTGACTGCCGACAGTCACAATAACCTTAGAGATGTTAGCAAGAGTTTGGTGGCACCCGAGATCTCCGTACATATTCTCTCGTTTACTTGTTTTGTCACACTACTTATTAACTCTCCTGTTTCCTCCTCTACATTATGAATGCCTTTAAAAAATATCTGAATCAGAAGTTCTGGCCAAGATGGAGGCATAGGTAGAAACCCTTCGCTTCCTCGCTCAACCAGGAGAATAACCACCAATCTAAAATCAATAAACCACCAAAACCGCCAAAAAATCAAACTGCACGGAACTCTAACAACCAAGGAATTAAAGAAAAAATCAGTCAGGGCAGCCAGACCAGTAAGGTGGCGGACCATGTGGGCCAACTCAGACAATGAAGGGTGGACTACCTTAGTCCACTGTCAACTCCGGGTGTCAGTTTCGCCTCCAGCCAGCCCCGCCCTCACAGCCCACAGCTTTGCAGCCAGCCCCACCCTTCATTGTTGCCATGGTGGAAACTCAGTCTCACAGAAGAGTCCACTGGAAAGTGTACTAGAGACATGCAGGAGAGCTGCACGGCCCCCTCCCCGACAGGCAGCACCGCAGCACAGCAAGGACGGTTGCCCTGCCTGGGTGAGCACCTAAGGTCCTGTCCCCTTAAACCTATCAGCTGCACCAAGACAAAGAAATATGGCCCAAATGAAAGAACACAGCAAAGTCTCAGAACGAGAACTAAGCGAGGAGGAGATTGCCAACCTATGTGATGGAGGAGAATTTAAAACCCTGGTAATCAAAATGCTCACAAATCTGATTGAGCTTGGTCAAAAAATGAAAGAACAAATAAAGGATGCCCAAAGTGAAATAAAGCAAAATATTAAGGGAACCAGTAGTGACAGGAAGGAAGCCAGGACTCAAAGCAACGATTTGGAACAAAAGGAAAAAATAAACATCGAACCAGAACAGAATGAAGAAGAAAGAATTCAAAAAAGTAGAGAGACTTGCAAACCTCTGGGACAACCTGAAATGTTCCAACATCCAAATTATTGGGGTAGCAGAAGGGGAAGAGGAAGAGGAAGAGCAACAAATGGAAAACTTATTTGAAAAAATAATGGAGGAAAACTTCTCCAATCTGGCAAAGGAAACAGACTTCCAGGAAGTTTAGGAAGCCCAGAGAGTCTCAAAGAAGTTGGACCCAAATAAGAACACAGCAAGGCACATCATCATTAAGTTACCCAAGATTAAATATAAAGAGAAAGTCCTAAAAGAAGCAAGAGAGGAGAGAGTTACCTACAAAGGAGTTCCCATCAGACTGTCAGCTGATTTCTCAAAAGGGACCTTACAGGCTAGCAGGGGCTGAAAAGAAGTTATTTGAAGTCATGAAAGGCAAGGACCTACACCCAAGATTGCTCTATCCAGCAAAGCTATCATTTAGAATGGAAGGGCAGAGAAAGTGCTTCCCAGATAAGGTCAAGTTCAAGGAGTTCATCATCACCAAGCCCTTATCATATGAAATGTTAAAGGGACTTATCTAAGAAAAAGAAAACAAAAAATATAAACAGTAAAATGACAACAAACTCACAACTATCAACAAATGAACCTAAAAGAGACAAACAATGAAAACAAAAGCTAAGCAAACTAGAACAGGAACAGAATCAGAGAAATGGACATCACACAGAGGGAGTTCAGTGGGGAGGGGGAAGGGGAGGAACAGAGGGGGGAAGGTACAGGGAAGAACCAGCATAATTAGTCGGCATAAAATAGATGTGGAGAGATAAAAATGGTATAGGAAACGGAGGTCTCAAAGAACTTACATGTACAACCCACGGACATGAACTAAGTAAGGGTTGGGGGAATGCTGGAGGGTTGGGGGGCAGGGTGGAGGGGTTTCAAGGGGGAAAATTGGGAAAACTGTAGTAGCATAATCAATAAAAAGTACTTAAAAGAATATCTGAATCCTCAGGACCTAACTTCAGGCACTTAATATTTAATGAATGAATGAAATTATTTGAGTGGATTAAATCATTCAAGTGCCACCTAGAGCACCTCTAGAAGGTAAATACGGGAACAGACGGTCACTTCCTGGGTATAACTCATGAACTTCGGCAGGGGTTGGGGTGGGTTCACACCAGCATGTCAGCTTCAGACACCTGGAGGGGGCAGAGGACACTGCGACAAAGAGCCTTTCCTGTTCTGTGAATAGTTTTGTGGGAAGTGTTTTCCAGGAAAATACTGCAGTTAAGTAAAAACTAGTCTAATTCCAAGAAAATTGGCCTTATCAATGAGTTTCTGGTTGCCAAAACCAGCGTCCACTTTAAATGCTGTATCAGACCTCTGTGCCTGACATCGGTGGTCACACAGGCTGTGCGTCTCTCTGTCCAGTCTCCGCAGTCCTCCCCCTGGGGCTCTGGCCTCCTCTCTCCCGCACCACTCCTTTTGCTCATGTTGGTGCTCACCAAGGCACTGGGCTAAGTCGTTTCTCTCTTCACACTTCCCCTTGGGGGAATTTCAGCTGACATTCCAACAGCATTCCAAAATTAGAAGTGTCCAAAGAAGTGTCATGAGCATATCCACATCTGCTTCCCCTCTGGATTTTCTAGTGTTTCATCACACCACCTTCTGAATCTCAAGTTTTTCATTTTGTCAATATCAACAAGCAGTTCCACTACCAGAAGTCTTTTTGTGCCTTGATGTATTTGCATAGAGTTCCTTCTACCTGGATAGCCTTCCTAGCTTTGCCCCCTGGTTAAGAATTAACTCGTTTTTAAAGACGTGATTTAGGAGGCCTAGCTGGGTAGCTTAGTTGGTCAGAGCATTGTCCTGATACATCAAGGTTGTGGGTTCAATCCCTGGTCAGGACACATATAAGTAGCAGCCAATGAATACATCAATAAGTGAAACAAAAAAATCAATGATTCTCTCTCTCAAATCAATAAAGGAAAACTCTTTTAAAAAGACTTGGTTTAGGAATTACCTCCTTCAGGAAGCCTGCCCTGAAACCCTCCAGCAAGATCAGGCGCCATCCGGGCTCCCAGAAGCCATCCACCCCATTCATTCAACAAATAGTGGTGTCTGTCACATGCCAGACATCAGTGGCTCTAGGCAATGGGCACGTACTGCACAGAACAGTCACATTTCTGCCCTCGTGGAGCTTGTGTGCTTGCAGGAGAAAACAAATGATGAATGTACAAATAGATAAAATACATACTATGTTAATGACTAACTGCTATAGAGAAAAATAATGAAAACAACTGGGTAGAGAAAAACAGGGAAGGGCAGGAAGAGACAGCCACACTGAAGTGACATGTAAGCAAAATCCTTAAGTGGCATAAAAATATCTGGGGAAAAGTGGCATTCCAGCTGAGGAACAGGAGCACGGAATAGTTTAAAGAAGGAAAAAGGAAGCCAGGTGACTTTAATTCAGCGAGAGAAGGGGAATCAGCAGAAGGGGAACCATCAGCCTCAGAGCGACAAGAGACCAAAATATATTTGGCTCCGCATGGCCACTGAGGACAGGGATCTTTCTCTGAGGTGGGAAACCTCTGGAGGAATCTGAGAAGTGACAGGATAGGATTTACCTTTTCAATTCTGCTATCTTTCTTTAAAAAGAACTTTTTAAATTTATTTTTAGAGAGGGGGGAGGGATAAAGAGAAGGAAATATCGATGTGAGAGATACATCAATTTGTTACTTCTCACATGCCCTCTCCTGGGGACCTGGCCCACAACCCAGACATATATGTGCCCTGACTGGAAATCGAGCCTGCGACCTTTGGGTTTGCAGGTGGGCAACTCAAATCCTCTGAGCCACACCAGCCAGGGTATAAGACTGCTGCTATCTTATAGAAGAATAGCAAGAGAAAAGGCAAGAAAACCCATGCAAAGGCTCTAGCAACGATCCAAACACTTCAGGGCGATAGCCACAGGATGTATGAAGTGGTCACAATCTGGATAGAGTATCTATGTTGAATGTTGGGTCAGCAGTTCACGGTTGGGTTGGACATGGGTTGTACAAGGAAAAGAAGAGTGATTTAAATAGTCAAGGTTTTGTCCTCATTCCCTGGAAAAGTGGACGTGCTATTTATTGGCTGAGACAAGAGCAAACTGGTGGGGGCCAGGGTTCTGGAGTATTATTTGACTGCTTACCAAAGTGGAAATTTCTGGTAGATAGTTGGATGTGTAAGTCAAACCTTCGAGGAGAGAGGTTTGGTGGAGACTCGAGAGTTCTCGGCATATGGCTGGCACACTGGCAAGGTCACTGAGAGTCAAGTGTAGGCAGAGAAGCCTGGGCCTTGGGTAAGTGTGAAGGGAGCCTCACTTATGCACCCCCACACACACACACAGTTTTCTGGGTATAACCTGTAATCTATTCACTGCTAAGGATAGGCTACATCTCTTTTTATCTCCACATACTTAACACAGGGCCTGGTACACACATTCTACTAAACATATGCTGACCAAGACCTTCTAAGAATCACAAGTAAAACCCTTAAAAGGCAAACAGAAGACATTAAAGATGAAGTGCAAGGGACTTGGGTACAAACACTAATATCCACGATACTGACAGATACTGACAGAACAAGAGTTTATGAAAAACAAAATGACAGAAGTTACTATTTACCAACACTTTTAATGTGCCAGGCTATAAACAGAGCATTCCATGTAAATTACTACAATCTATGTTCACAAGATGAACAGTTACTCCCATTTAAGAGATGGGGAAATTTAGGCTCCAAATGGCTGAGTGGCTTCCCACACAGCTAGTAAGTGGCTGGGACATTCAAATCCAAACGTGGGACTCCAAATCCCATGCAATTATCTGTACATTATGCTGACTCATGTCTGTCCCAAATGCTCTCTGAATGCCAATCAGACTGACGATGCATGTAATGTGCTCTGAACTGATAAAATCTGGAGCCAAGCCTCTTCGGTAAAACATCAACAATAACTCTGCTGAAGCAGCAGGGGAATCTGGGAAGGACCTGTGTACCCGAGGCTGGGGAGGGCCATGGGCCACAGAGCCTGTAATGGGACTATCTGACAGTATCTGAGCATCCCCGGAAAAACTGCACAGAAACAGATGGCAGGGATCGGAGCTCAGCAGCTCGGGGCAGCCGAGAGAGCAAGGGGACGATGGCGCCAGATGCAGGTTTCTGCGTCTCTGACACATCAGCTCAGAATTCGGCGTGGGTCTTGGGGAAGGGGGAGAAGGGTACTGCAGACACTAAGATCAGTCTTTCTGCTGACTAACATGAGATATCATTAGCACTTTTAAAACAAATCTAGCCTGTTCTGTAGCCCAAGAAAATCACTTAAGAACCTGGCCAAAGTTTATAGACAAGAACTAATTTATAGACACAAAGGAAAGCTCTGAAATAAAAGGACATTTTCTTAATTTGAAAAAGGAGAATCACAGTAACACACTGAATTAAAAGATGATGCATATATTGTAACTTAGAAGAGGTTTTGTTTAAAAAACACAACACTGATCCACCTTCTTAAAAATCAAAGAAAACTGGCAAAATCAAATTTTTCTGGAATACTTTTGGGGCATGGTAAAGCGCCTTATGGATTAGCACGCTTGGCAATGATCTGAGTTTGTCACTTGCCATCACCAAGGAAATGGTGGCAAATTAAATTAAAAACTGAAGTGTTACCAAAGTTAGTGGGGATAAATGGTGATGGATGGAGACCTGACTTGGGGCGGTGCACACACAACACAGTGTACAGACGATGTGTTGTAGAATTGTGCACCTGAACCTGGGTAATTTTGTTACCCAGTGCCACCCCAATACAGTCAATTAAAAAAGAAAAAAAAGAATGGAAACAATACTGCTTAATAAATTTAAGTCAAAATAAATAGGTATGTAGGCCCAAACATTAAAAAAAAGATACCTAAGTACACTTAGAAAACCCTACCCTATTGATTTGCTTCTTTTTAAAAATATTTTGATTACAGAATTGGCAGAAGTCAGAGTTTTAATTATTGGCAGGGCTTTTTCACTTGGGCCCTTAAAAGTGACACATTAAGACCATTATGGCCACGTCACCTTTTAAGGTAAGATATATATGGAAATCCAATTTAAGAAAACAAGTGTATAATAAGCACATACTACTTAATTTTTTAAATAAAAGTACACCTACACCTTTTATGTAAAAAATAACTTTGTACGTTTTGGGAGTACATAAAATACAGAAAACCTCACACAAGCCAACCCTACCCACTGGACTAGAACACAATTTCCCAGGGAGGGCAAAACAGCTGTACCGTGTGTGTGTGCGGGTCGTCTCCAGAATGAGGCACACGCTGAAAACAGGTCTCTGGGGACAGCTGCAGACTGGAGGACAGAGAAAGGCTTATTGGTTTTTAAATGTTATCCCACTGCAGTCATTGAATTTTGTTTCATGTTCATGTATTACTTACTTTTTTTTAATCTTAATGATTTAATCAAGCTTTTAAAAATGAGGCTTTAGCCACAAAGTAGCTAAGTATGACATAAAGCACCTTTACTACTGGGCAACTTCAGCATGTAATATAATACCAGAAGCCAATAAAAATGTTTTCCTAAAAATATCTGTAATTTAATACCTACTTTTCTAAGTTTTTAAAAAACACGACTCCGGTCAAGATGGTGGCACAAGCACACGTGAGTTACCTCTCTGCACAACCACATCAAAATTACAACTAAAATGCAGAATAAACGTCACTCAAAACCGTCAAAAACCGAGTTGAATGGAAGTCTGACAACTCAGGAAATGAAGGAACCACATGCACCCAGATGGTGGGAGGGGCACAGACGTGGAACAAGCTGGTCCCTCGCCCACGTCTAGTGCATAGAAACTCAGGGGGGATATCTCAGGAGCAGGAAGTCCCAGCCCCATACCAGGCCCCCAGCCCAGGGTTCCAGTGCCGGGAAGGTAAGTCCTTACAACTTCTGGCTGCAAAATCCAGTGGGCATTAAGCCAGTAGAAGGAACTTCTGGAGCCAGAACAGTTCCTATTGAAGAACGCACACATGGACTCACTCACTCAAACTCACTCTCTCTGAGCTCCAACACCAGGGTAGCAGCTGGAAAGGCACCAGTGGTATGCAGGGAGGACTTATATGTCTGGCATCAAAGCAAGAAAAGGACATTACCCCCTTTCTAAACCCTCCCCGCAAAGAGCCAGCAAGCTGGTGCCATTATCTGGGATTCCGTCAACCTGGCTAACAATGGCTAACACCGGCTGACCCACCATGGAGATCCCCAGAGACTCCATCCACCCCACTCAATTTACGGGCCCACCCAAGCTCCTTTTCCATATGAATGACTGACTGGTCTTGGCTCCCGCTTCACAACTTCCTAAATCCTAACAAACAAGCAACAGCTGGCCTTACCAAGGCCTGGGCCCAGCACTAGCAGCAGCTGGTCTAGATTTACAGCTTGGCTTTATCTGAGAATCTTCAAGCCCAGCACAAATAGCAGCCATCAAAGACTGCTTTACAGCCCAGGCAGGGTGGCTCTAGGGAAAATACAGGTGGGGGCTGACCTTGGCTTGCCACCACCAGGGAAACCCCAGGGCCAGCACACCCAGTGGACAGCTACAGACCATGACGGAGCACCGTCACCTGGCTCGTGCACAGCTGATCCTCCACAGGGTGCAGGTGGGTGGTTAAGTGGTCACAGCCTGTCCTTTCAGCTGACTGGCCTGGCTAAATCCCTCCCATTGATTTGTCAACAGCAACCAAGGCTCAACTACAAGAGGACGGTGTACTCAGTCCACACAAAGGGCTCATCTTGAGTACCCAGCTTGGGTGAAAGAGGAGGCTGTCCACTGGACCCTACAGGACACCTATGACATATGGCCACACTACCAAGACAGGGAGTCACAGTAGCTCTAGCTAATACAGAGAAACAAACAGGGAGGCTGCCAAACGAGGAGACAGAGAAACATGGCCCAAATGAAAGAACAGATCAAAATTCCAGAAAAAGAGCTAAACACAATGGAGATAAGCAATCTATCAGATGCGAAGGTCAAAACACTAGTTGTAAGGATGCTCAAGGAACTCAGTGAGTACCGTAAAAGCATAAAAAAAAAAAATAGAGTAAAAAACGAAGACTACACTAATTGAAATAAAGAACAGTTTACAGGGAAACAACAGTACAGTGGATTTAGTAAAGAACCAAATTAATGATTTGGAACATAAGGAAGCAAAAAACAATCAGAACAACAAAAAAAAAAAAACAAAAAAAGGAGAACAGTATATAAACAGCCCCTGGGACAATTTCAAGAATTCGAACATTTGCATCAAAGGGGTGCAAAGAGCATAGAGAAAAGAAAGAGCAAGCAACTGAAAACCTATTTCAAAAAATAATGAAAGGAAACTTCCCTAGTTTGGTGAAAGAAATAGACATGCAAGTCCAGGAAGCAGAGAGAGTCCCAAACAAGATGGATACAGAGAGGCCCACTCCACAACACATCATAATTAAAATGCCAAAGGTTAAAGATAAAGTGAATCTTAAAAGCAGCAAAAGAAAAGAAGTTAGTTACCTACATGGGAGTCCCATAGAACTGTCAGCTAATTTCTCGAAAGAAACTTTGCAGGTTAGAAGGAATTGGCAAGAAATATTCTAAGTCTTGAAAAGCAGGGACCTACCACCAAGATTGCCCTACTCAGCAAAAATATCGTTTAGAATAGAAGAGCAGTTAAAGAGCTTCCCAGACAAGAAAAAACTAAAGGAGTCATCATCACCAAACCATTAGTATATGAAATGCTAGAGGGACTTAATAAGATCAAAACCATGAACGATAAAATGGCAAAAATTACATGCCTATCAACAACTGAATCTAGTAAGCAAGAACAGAGACAGAAGCATGGATACAGAGAGCATTTTCATGGCTGCCAGATGGGAGGGGGGTGTAAGGGAATGGGTGAAGAGGTGAGGGGATTAAGAAGTACAAATAGGTAGTTATAAAATACCCATGGGATGTAAAGTACAGTGTAGGAAATGGAGTAGTCAAAGAACTTATAGGCATGACCCATGGACATGAACAATGGTGGGGGACCTCCCTGAAGGAGTGGGGTGTGCTGAGTGGAGGAGGGACAAAGGGAGAAATGTCAGGAGAACTGTAATAGCATAATTAATAAAATGTAATTTAAAAAATACAAAATAAAATTACATGTAAAAGTGCAGAAAAACCGATTTTCTTTAAGTGGAGCTAAAAAAAGTTAATGAAAGAAGGAATTTGCTAATTCCTCCTTATTAATAACTTCCATTATTAACTTGATAATAATGAAGTCATTTTGATAATAATGATAATAATTTATTATTTTAATGCTTTAAAAAATCTCAAAGGGAAAAAATCCTTAATATCCTAGTTTTCTGGTGTTTTGCTATGATAGAAGCTATTAGTATATAAACTTAGAAAAATCCACACAATCATTGTTTGAAAAGGAAATTTCTACCTGTACTGCTTAAAGTAATGGGATAATCATATAAAGTAGAAAAATAATTTTTAGTAAAAACAGTACTTAATGGCAAATTAAATACAGTAAACAAAAGGCCGTAAGAAAATTTTACTTAATATTATGTCTCAAGATTGGCTATTCTGCTACAAACCAGTATCATAAGGTTGCCCATATTCAACACTCTATTACAAGGAAACCACATTTACATCTGATGTTGAAGAATAGGCAATTCTTTACTGGCAAAGAACTAAGCCAACAAATTTAAAGTAGTAGCTAGCCTCCCTTGCGATGAATTTATACCTTTTGGTGCTCCCTAGCACTGTAACTTACAAATTAAGAAAACTTTTTCCAGCCTCCTTAAGTAAGTCCATTTCATGCTTCTTGTTTGCTAACTGGCACCTGCTAAGCGACTTCTCTTTTCCCTAACTCCTGAACATTTTATCTATTTTTTTCTGGTATTTTACTACTTTACTTTCTACATCTTAGTATGAGTCCATTTCTTAACTCTCTTCTTTAACTACAATTTCCATGACACAGTCACAGTGTTTCATCTACCTCTCAGAACTATAACCGGGCTTTGCATAAATATCCATTACTCTGTAAGTCACTGGAAGAATGAATGACTTATATGAATGCACATGTACACACATATTTGTTTTATTACATTATGGGAAAAAATGCCATGCCGCCTTGTCTCCCATTCAGCATTCCTTTCATACTACTATTAAACTGGAAACCATTTAAATGTACACTATCTAAGAGCTAAAGTAAAATGGCTCAAAATTAAAGAGGCAGTAGAGAAAAATTTTCTTACCTGTAGACATCATACCAGTTACGTAGAAGACATAGGTACTTGCTTCCAGTCTTCCTAATGCTTGAGAACATTCCAAAAAAACTAATGCCCATAATCTCCTCTAGTGGATAAATTGTTTACATTTGATGCAAAGCCTTTGATACAGTTTATGTTTCACAAACTTATCATAAATATCCTTACAACATCAGCTTACACTAGAATATAATGCAGCCCACTACATGAACTATATTATAAACTTTCCAGATGATGAGGTTCAGGTCCTAAGTCTAGGTTTTATACTGCTTGGTACTCTAGTTTTTACAAAATGCAAGTAACCTCTCAGGATATTTTAAGAATGCATATAAACTACCAAATAACAGTGATATTATTTTGTACCTACCAACAAAAATAATGAAGGGATTTTTCATATTTATGATCTACTTTAAAAAGATCTTAAAACTTCTAGGGGAAAAATAACAGCTTAATCCACCTCGATGCTCTAGGAAACTAAAATGAGCTACTATCAAGTGTTATCTACATACCAGCTGTAAGCTGTTAGTTTAACAAGTTAGTGGGAAGGAAAACCATCCACTTGTAATTTAGATTAGCAAAATATTTTATTTACCTATATTCAAAAACTTTATATCCTAAAAATTGAAAGAAATATTGTATTAGGAATTTTATGGGGAAAATAAAACAAAAATAAGAAGGAAAAACAACCCCTAGCATTTGGACATAAGCATATGAATCAAATTATACCTTTAGCAAAAGTTAGTTGTCAGAGCAAGCATAGTCAAACACGATCTTCAACTTTAAAAACCTACGGAAATTTCCAAAGTTGTTCAAAGCTGTCACACCCAGTGAATAACTGTGTATTTATATTCTGAGATAATCTTCACTGAGTTGGGTTTTATTAAATGTAACCTCTTCAAAATGATCTTTTAAGAACTATTTTTCTAACTCCTTGAAAACCTGTTTTAGAAAACTCTTCAAGTGCCTTCCAGCCACATTATTAGGACCATCTGGAACAAAAAGGCTATTGACAGAACTGCTGTTGTGAGCACTCTCCGCATAATCATTTCTCAACTATCAGCAAGTACTAAGGTTCACAGTGCACAGTTATTAACCCTTTGTCAGGTAGAACATTTTTAGGAAGACAGTGCATTAGGAATCAAAGTGTCTAAATCTGATTCCAGAGAAATGCTGTGAAACAGACAATCCACAAATATGAAATTGCTTATAAAAATTAAACAAGAGGGTAGAATATCTGGAAATGCAACACAGAATCGAATCTATTTTTTCTTGGATGTCTTTCTTGTTCTTTTGTGCCACCGAAGAACCCAACCCCAAAGGCTGGATAAAAGAATAAAATAAAAAGGTCTTAACTGTACCAAAGAGGTCACTTGGAAAAATAAGAAGAAAAAAGCATTACTACACATAGAAAACATGAGAGTAAATTACATACAGATATTTCCTTTAAATTCTCAGACAGTAGTAATTTAATTCTTTCTAATGACCACTGCCTTTCTTCGGGCTAATTACAAGACACATAATTCTACTCAGCTTTCTTTATTGTCTGAATGAAGTATACCGTACATAGTAGCATCAATTTTCCTTTGGACCTAAGCTTAAGTTATTGTTCCCTTCTGTATCTCGCTCCTGAGGGTACCAGGCATTTTCAAATCAAACCAAAACCACCTCAGCACAGGATTCAAGGCTCCATAAATCCTAGAAGCAGTGCGCAGTGAACCACATGTTCTAGTTCAGTCAGGAGTCTGCTTTTCATCTCCTGACTCTAAACAGTGTACATAAGACACCCACACTGGTCTGCCTCTTTTTAGTAATACCTTCCTTGAAAACACATGAAAACTAAAAACACAGGCAACAACAAAAAAATAAACTGTGCTTCTTCAAAATTAAAAACTTTTGTGTTTCAAAGGATAATATCAACAGAGTGAAAAAGCGACCCACGAATGGAAGAATATTCGCAACTCATATATCTGGTAAGGGATTATTGTGCAACTCATATAATTTGGTAAGAGATCAATATCCAGGAAATGTAAAGAACTACAACTCAATAATAACAAAAAACCCTGCAACTTAAAAAATGGACAAAACGAGAAAATTTTGACAAAAAAAGATATACATATGGTCAATAAGCATATGAACAGATGGGTTCAACATTATGGAGAAATGCATTATTGGGAAGTGCAAATCAAAACCACAGTGACATACCACTTCATCCATTAGGAGAGCTATTATCAAAAACAAAAATACAACTGTTGGTGAGGATGTGGAAAAATTGGAAACCTTATGAACTGGTGGTAGGAATGTAAAATGATACAGCTCCTAAGAAAGATAGTGGGGCAGTTCCTCAAAAAATTACACATAACAATTTCCTTTGTGGGTATATACACAAAAGAATTGAAAGGAAGCACTTGAACAGGTATTTGTACATCAATGTACACAGTAGCATTGCTGGCAACTGTCCAAATGTGGAAACAATCCAAATGTCCTTTGACTGATGAAAGGATACACAAAATATGGTACACACATACAACGGAATAGTATTCAGCCTTAAAAAAGAATAAAACTTTGATACATGCAATAACAGGGATGAACCTCAAAAACACATGCTCAGTGAAGTCAGACCCAAAAGGACAAATAATATGAGTCCACTTATAAGAGCTACTTAGAATAGTCAAATTTGGAGACAGAAAGTAGAATAGTGGTTACCAGAGACTAAGAAGCGAGAGGAATGGGGAATTAGTTGGTGGTTAATAGAATAAATACAGAGATTCTGTTTGGGATGATGGAAGAGTTCCGGAGGTGGACAGTGGTAACAGTCACACAACAGCGTGAATGTGTTATTACTAAACTGTACACCTAAAAATGGTTAAAATGGCAAATTTTACATTATGTATATTTTAACACAATAAAGACTCAATGGAAAACTCCTAATGCCATTACACTTCTCAATATTTAATACAGACTATTACTAATCATTATACTTGATTTGTCAGTGGGGTCTGAGTCTTCCTATAAAGTTAGAAAAACTTAAACTTAGGCACTTTTTAAAAGATATCTTTAAATACCGACCAGTACTTGATATTTGAGCTATAAAATAAAAATTAAGCAATTTACCAAAGAAAAGAAATACTTGAGGAACTCTGTTGTATATTCTTATTCTGTTCACTAATTTTTGTCTATTGATCTGCTTTATGTTGTAGTAGTTTCCTTCATCACAAAACTCTTTTATCCAAAACAGCTAAACTTTAAAAATTACCAAATAATATAAATGGAATGATGGCCTATATATGCAAATGCTAGCCTTGAATTACAGACTTTTCAATATAAACAACAGGAAAGAGAGGAAGGTATCGCCTTGTGAGTCTAAGACATACATGCATTTCTCAGTCTCAAATAGAAAATAAAACATCTAAATTTAACTTGCAAAAAACTAAAAGTAATATTATGGCATACATTATAAAAGTGTAAGAATTTCATAGAATAAATCCATGTTTCATCAAAAAAGAACTCTTCCAAGGATCATTGCATAAATCTCAGAAATTCTGATCCCATATTACCACTTGGAATATGGACTATTATTGGCTATATAGACTATAAAGACAAACTAAAACCAGTATCACTATTTTTAAGAGCAATCAAATGACATGCATAAATATCAAAGTATATCTAAATTTTAAAATGATCATTAAATAAACACGAACAATTAGAACAGAGAAATACAAATAAATTACGTGGATGGAAGCAAGTGACTAGATACAAGCGTGGAGGAATCTGGGCATACAAATAACATAAATCAACAAAGTGGTACTGCCATCTTCAAAACAGTCCAGTACTGTAACAGATGAATATAAATAGACTAAGAGCTAAGATAAATATTTGAAGTTCCATATTTTAAGATAGGTCATAACAAAGGGTCACAGTTATTCTAATCTTGCTTCTGTATCCCAGAATATAGCTGCTACTTAATAAAACATGTTGGCTAAACGAAGATCATTAAATAACCTGGAACCGTTTAGTAGCTAGGGAAGCCCAGAGCCAAACATAAACCTGAATTTAAAAGATATGTCATATATTATCTTAGTCATGACCTTTAAGCTTAAAATTCTGTGGAAAATAATGATGGATACTTCAATTCCTAAAGCAGTGAATGTAAACTGAAATCAGAAAACTCTTTTATCAGAGTTTAAGGAAGGTCAAAATATTGAGGCAACGAAGTAAGGAGTTATGATCTTTCCAGAGGTAAAAATGGCAGCTCTAACAATCTTGAAAGATGGGCATATTAAGAAGCAGGTCCACTGGGAACAAATGGGACTTAAGATAACTTAAGTGAAAAAGTCAAGGATGGAAAAGTGATAAGCTTTGATATGTGAAACATTATTGTGAGCCAATTTTTCCTGGCTACCAGGATAGAAAGTGAGGAGTCAGACTGCCTTGACTTTTATAAAGTTATCAAAACATCTGCAGAATCCACTGAGCTTTTGAAATGTACTAGAATACTGCCATTCTACATGACAAACGACATTAGAACATTTGATATATAATTTAGTTTAAAAAAGAAAAGGCTAAACTTCTGTTTAGAATAAATTTAAGAGAGAAACTTATCTACCAGTGTAGTGTAGCTTCATATTTAAATGTTTTTTCCCTTGTCTTACTAAAGATATCTAAATTTTAGTTTACTAATCAGTTCAGTAAATTAATACTAAAGGCAGTAATTCCTTACACTTCAGCTTTAAGCTAAAAAAACAACAACAACAACTAATTGTGCCCTGGATTGAGTGCAGGCCTTTGAACCACATGGTCACCAGTTCGATTCCCAGTCAGGGCACATGCCTGGGTTGCAGGCCAGGTCCCCAGTAGGGGCACGCAAGAGGCAACCACACATTGATGTTTCTCTCCTCCTCCTCCCTCCCTTCCCCTCTAAAAATAAATACATAAAATCTTTAAAAAACAGAATGTTTAAAAAAACTAATT
Organism: Carollia perspicillata; assembly: GCA_004027735.1. Lineage (NCBI taxonomy): Eukaryota > Metazoa > Chordata > Mammalia > Chiroptera > Phyllostomidae > Carollia > Carollia perspicillata. The sequence continues at coordinate 161,168 of PVKM010000008.1, forward strand.
GTATTCATCACACATACATAGAATGTGATGCTTCTGTATCTAAAAAGTTTTTCTCTTCACTTCCAATGTCACCTTTCAATAAGATGACCAAAACTAAGACAAAAAATGATTGGCATTTTTAATTTTTCATCAGAATACTAACATTGAAACTCTTTTCTAATAATAATTAGGAGTGAGAGTTCCAATACAGCCTAAGATACTTGGTAAGTGGTAATCCTAGCTCTTTAAATAAGCTCTTAGAATACAATTTCCCTTTTCTGACAAGATCAGAAGAAATCACTACTTGCCTTTAAAAACAGCAATAAAAAAGGGAATTAAATATTACTATAAATTGAGAAGACACCCGGCTTTTCCTATTCTTAGCTTTATCACTTATTTAATAATAATCTTTTAATAGTCTTCATGTTAAAAATTAGTAAGAAGCTTTTAAAAGGACAATTAATGTCTTCTTTATGGTAACTGCTCTGTAATGTTACTTTAAAATAAGAATATGTATTTGAATAGATGCACTTAGAATACAGTTCTTTAAAGAACATTAGCATTTCAACAGTGAGATTAATCAATGGCAATGAAACTGTAGCTTCTTTAGGAAAAAGAAACTAAACACTATACAATAAAAGCAATGACTGGAAATCTTGTTTCTGTTTTCAAAAGGGTTGATTTAATTTTTCCACAGAATTAACAATTATCATTACTTCCATATCAAAAGAGGTATAATTAAGGAGAAAGAGTAAATCTACGAGAATTTTGTAATTTTTCCTAACCACTTTTCATTTTTGAGATGCGATGAGTTATGGGCCTAATGGAGATAATAATTTTCAGAAAATATACCAAAAAACTCCATGTTAAATAACAACAGTGGACCTTAAAGGCATGAGCTTTTGTCACTTTATTGTTAACCAATGACTGTTATCCAAAATTATAGCTGTAACTGTAACTTAATTGTACAACACAAAATTATGTTAATGGTAAATGCCTGGTGGAATTTACCAAACACTCATTAATATATCTTTACATTGCTATATGAACATGTGCTCTCAATTGCTAATAATAAAAGTTATAATTGGTTTAATCACTATGAAAATCCATATTGCAAATAGTTGTTCCTGTCTAGGAAGATTCACACAGCTTTAAAAATGGATTAACTCCATTTCAATCCTAATCTACAAATAGAGTATAAACAGCAAATATAACTGGTAATTTTTCAACACTGATATCAAAACTGATGTAGCAATGGTAGTGCACACAATTCAAAACAAAGAAAAATTAATAAAGAACCAAATGTAGTCCACATTTTCACCTGTTATGGCAATTGCTTTAATGCTTTGGAAAAGGAACAATCATGCTTTAAAGCATGAACGCAGAGTCCACCATGTATTCCCCTAATGTGCTGGAAGTAGAAACATCCTTTTTAATAGTGTTTTGAAGCATGTGTACACCCACTGTACAACAGTCACTTCAAAGTTAACCAGTTATATTTTGTCCTACAAAATCCAAAAAATATATTAAATGTAACCTTTCCTTTTCATAATGTCTGCCCAGATTAATCCTTTCAAAGTCAGCAAAATCAAAAAGCATAAGAGATATTTTCAGACACAACTTGAATCTACTGTGCATGAAAAATGTCTTAACAAAATGGCAATTTCAATAGGTAAATGTCAATCTGAATGCATAATACCAAATGAAAAGTAGCTGAACCACACAGAGAAAACAAGGCTTTCCTCATCTCCAAATTCAGATGTTTTACAAAAAAATGGTAGAACATGTGAGTATTAGAACATCTTTCAAAATGGAAAGATTTCCTCTAAAGACATTATTGAACTTAATATTACCTAAAATTATAATTTATAAAATAGGATCAACAAACCAAAATAAGCACAATGATTTAGGAACCAAATGTGCTAAAATGATTATGTAATAATTACACCAAGAAATGAGGGCACAGACACTCTTCATTTGCTACAAAGGCAATCTCTCTCTCTCTCTCATACACACACACACACACACACACACACACACACACACACAATCCTCAGACATTAAACACCACCTCTCCAGGAAGATGTATACCAGTGAGAGCTTATAATTTTGATACAATTCAGAGTCCCACAATTTAGCTCAACAAAAAGGCAGTTAAAAATTTAGCACTCTGAAATATTTGGAAAGAAAAGGAAATCTCAAACATAGTCGTTCATGATTGAAAGTCTTACTATGCACCATACACATATAATTTGAACACTCCACTGTGCTGCACAACCAGTCACCATAGGTGTAGTAGTGAGGTAGTATTACTGTCCCTTCGTGGGACTGATGTTTTCAGATGCTGCCCTTCCAGGAAGGCCCAGGGTTTTTAATGATTATAATCAATTACCAACGAGTATCTATTTTCTTTTATGAAATGTCTGACTGTGTAAACCAATCTGTGAAAGAGAGAAACTTTTAAAATCTTTCAGAAAACTCTTATTTGCAGGTAGTATGTCATCAATAAGCTCTTCTAGGGAACTACTACCTGCTCTCTACACCTTTGTGAATCTGTAGGCAAAGAAAACCAAAGGATGACAGAAGATGAAATACTAATTAATTCAGCTGTCAAAGATGACTGTAATCAAGTAATCAAGGATCAAATATCCAATAATGTAGTAAAACTGGGGTTAAAAAATTAACCACCAACGGCACACTACACTGTTAAAACTTTCTAATCTCTTTCATGATTCACAGCCATCTTCTACACAATCACCAAAGACTGTCCACCTGTGTGTGACCTACTCTCCTTTTCACAATGACAATGATCTGTATGGTTGCAGAACTGTGGTTCTGGGCACAGTAAGACACGAGAGGGGCACACTGAGAAAATATAATGACAGAGACTGTGAAATGCATGCAGGCAATATAAGGAAGGGGCAGGGAAAACAGAGTCCTCAACCTGAACACTCATTAAATCACCACCATCCTTTAAAATGTAACAAAGTGCTTAAATCACACATACACATTTGTCAGACATGATAATTAGTGTTAATCTTCAACAGAAAAAAATGGAAAATGCAAAATATGAAAGGAGGTGATGAACACTGTTCTCCATTCCCTGGCTTAAATGAAAAAGAAAACCAAGCATGATGTCACACTGCCTTAATGTTGAAGAGTTCCCTTAAATATGTCTTTTAGCCACCACAGTCAAACTGGTATGAGTGCTTTGGCAAGGTGGGATGCATTCCATCACATCTGCAAAGGCCTGCTTTTCTCTGTTGGTGGTTCAGCTTATGAAGAACATGTATGCAAAATAACAGCTCTCACATTGCTTCAAACTCATCAATACGTTGCTTTGTATTGCCTTGTCGAATCTGTCGCAGAGTCTTGTATTTATCACGTCCTGCTTTAACATTCTCAGCATGAAGAACGTCATTTTGTGTTTTCTTGGTTTCATCTCTGGCTTGGGCTAATTCTGAACTTAATGCCTATGTTTAAAAAATAAAAAAGGTATAACTTATTTTTTCTTGGATTTTAAAAACTTAAGACAAAAATACACATATAAGAAAGTTTCTTTTTAGTATATTTAAAATTCCAGTGTAAAATCTTTACAGTGCATTACTTGGTTTTCCTTTTAGTAATCATGGGGTTAGTGGTTAGGAAGAAATACCCATGGCCTTTCATTTCTACACCCGTCAACTATTATGATTTTGTGTATTAATCTAAATTTCCTTAACTTTTTCACAATACTTGAAATGACTTACAAAGAAAATGTAATGTGGCCATTACAGAATAATGCTATGATAAGATCTAAAAACTATACTATACCCTGAGAGAAGCTTCCTCCAAAAGTTTTAGCGTATTTATTACAAGTATCAGCTCATTTTCTTTTCTTTACTAATATCTAAATATTTCACCAATTAAAAAATTAGAAAACAATGGGGAAAAGTCCAGGAATATTAAAATTTCCTATTTTGATCTAACGGTATAATTAGATCAATAATTCAGATGATGTAATGTCACACAGGTAGTCAAATTATCACTGCTCTTTAATAGACCCTTTTTTAAAAAACTAAATTCATTTGTTTTTTAAACACAGCATGAAAATACTTTTATTTTTAAACATGGGTCAAGTTATAATTAAAGAATAACTCACTAGTTAAGGCCTGATTACATAAAGTTAACAAACATTTGCTAATGGAGTCACATAACAAAAGAAATGAAATGATGTGCCTGTAGGCCAAGCACTCACAGACCAGTCAATCGCAAAGCCAGCTACTGTTACAGCTTCCAAAGGTCAAATGTTCCTTTCTAATAACTGTGTCTTGATAAATGAGGAAAATGCAAACTATATTTTAAATAGGCATACAACTGCAAATGTTAAATACCTGGAGTTGTTTTTTAACACGCTCATTTTTCTGTGTTTCTGTTACACGCTCCTCCTCACTTCTGTGGTTCATTACGCCATCATTCGACAATTCAGCACTAGCCTCAGCGTTATTTTCATCATGTTCATCATGTTCATTTTCAGTTGGAGGAATGACTGGTGGTGGTGGAGGTGGAGGGGGGGCAGACATTACATTTTTTAACTCTTCTTTGGTCTTTTCCAAGTCCTCCTGGGCTGCATAAGCCTGAATGTTAAAAATAAGTTTATCAGCAACTTTAAAAATCAGTAACTTAAAGAATCAAGTAATGCTTCCTAATTGAAACTGTATTTCAGGCAATGAAAATAGGCCTGATTGATGAAAGTTCTACTTTAATAGAAGAATGCCAGCAGGTAGGAGTGACAGAATTTTTAAAACATTACTTTGAAAACCTTAATAAAATTATGAATCCTGGCAAGGATTATCAGTTGCTGCTAACATTGTTCTGCAAATCGTTGATGAGAAATGGTATTTGTAGAATGCCAAAGAATGCCAAAGAATGCCACACCTAACAGACTACATTTTTAACCACAAGGAGGAAAATGTAACCAGACAATGGAGGAATCAGACTGTAATTACTCTAGTCTAATAATCAATTAAAATCATTAATGGTGAGTTAACTAGATGTCGAGTGTCATCTGAAAAGACAGAACAGGAAGTATTCCAGCAGCACCGATTATTTGGGTAGTCCCACTGAGCAGGTATACCTCGAAAGCTCTGCTTTATACTGCTGTCCTGTGCAATTATTAACAGCACTCCCTCGTTTTCACTTTCAGAAATGTTCTAATTTGGATGATAAACTATATGCAAGTCTCACTTATAAGCCATTATTATCAAAATTTTTTAACTTACATCCATCACACTTTTAAGTCTACCTCCCACTTTATAGGAAATGTTGATGATAAAAGAATAAGCTGAATGATACCATGAGAAAGCAACTAGACAAATGAAAAAGGGGGGAAAAATATGGGTGCTTTCAGTAATTCAATATCATAAAAAGAAGAACTATCCTACTTCAAAATGGACTTAAAGCAAACAGATGCAATGAAAGTCCTACTTTGGATACTGGCCAGGCAAATTAGCTATAAAAGACTCTTTGGGTCAATTTTGAATATAGTCTGCCAGAAATAAACCTACACACGTATGTTCGATTAATTTATGAGAAAGCAGCCAGGAATATACAATGAAGAAAGGACAGTCCTTCAATAACTGATGTTGGAGAAACTGGACAGCCACATCCAAAAGAATGAAACTGGGCCAGTGTGTTACACCATAAACAGAAATCAATTCAAAATGGATCAAAGATTTGAAACTAAGACATAAAACCATAAAACTCCTAGAGAAAATCATGGGCAGCAAGGTCCCTGACATTGGTCTTGGCAATGATTTTTTTGTATTTGACATCAGCAGCAAATGCAACAAAACAGAAATAAACAAGTAGAACTATATCAAACTAAAAAACTTCTGCACAGCAAAGGAAGCCATCAACAAAACAAGAAGGCAAACTACCACATGGGAGAAAATATTTACAAATCATGTATCTTATAAGGGGTTAATATCCAAAATATATTGAAAAACTCATACAACACAACACAATAGTTAAAAAGCCAAACAATCTAATTAAAAAATGGGCAGAGAACTGAACAGATAGTTTTCCAAAGATGACAGATGACTAATAGGTACATGATAATCACCGGGGCAATGAAACTGAAACCACAGTGAGATATTCCCTCATACCAGTTAGAATGGCTCTTACCAAACGAAACACTAACAAACAAGTACTGGTAAGGATGACTGTACTGCTGGTGGGACTGTAAATTGGTGCAGCCACTATGGAAAACGGTATGGAGATTCTTCAAAAAATTAAAAAATAGGACGGCCATATAATCTAGCAATTCTACTTCTGGGTATTTAAACAAAGGAAACAAAAACACTAACCTGGACAGACAGACCTGTCCCCATATGCACTGCAGCATATTTACAATAGCCAAGACAGGAAGGCAACCTGAGGTCCACTAACGAGTAAATGGAAAGAGAAAAAGTAGTGTGTGTACGGACAGATATACCCACACACACACACAGGGATATTATTCAGCCATAAAAAAGAAGGAAATCTTGCCACTTTTGACATCATGGATGGACCTTGAAAGCATTAAGCCAAGTGAAGTCGGTCAGAGAAAGACAAATATTACATGCTTTCACCTACACGTGGAATGTAAAAACAAAACGAAAATTAAAAGTTTTCATCCCAAGGAAAAAAACTTTGTAGCTATGTATGGTGCCTTCTTGTGGTGACCATTGACAATGTATAACAATATGATTACAGCCATCCCTTGCTATTGCAGTTCACTGTATTGGGGCTTCACTGTATCGCGGGTTTTTAAAAATCGCGATGTAGCAAGGGATGACTGTACTTCACTGGTGAGTACCCACATAGAATTTTATATGTTGTTAAAATTACATAGATTTAAGAGTGTAGAAAGTGTTTAAGAGCATATGAAGTGTTTATAAGAGTGTGGGAAAGTTTAATAAGAGAGTGAGAAAGGTTTATAGGAGTGTGGGAAGGGTTTATAAAGCCTTAAAATATTTATAAATAATAAAACAAATAAAATGCCACCACTTCGCGAATTTTCGCCTATCGTGGGGGTCTCTGGAACGTAACTCCCACGATAGGTGAGGGATCACTGTATTATGTTGTACACCTAAAACTAACAGAATGTCAATTATGTCTAAATTTTTTAAGACAGTCTAATAACAGATGAGATGAAAACTAAGATGAAACAGTATATAAAGTATGACCTCACTGTGAACACATAAATGTGTATGATACACATATGCAAACAGGAAAAGACCCTGGAAGGATATGCACTGAGGTATGACAATACTGATCCTAGTTTGTGGGAATGTGATTCCTTGTGTGAATTTTCTAATTTCCATAATTAACAGGATTTGCACCTGTAATGTGTTACTCTTAAGTTTAAGTGTCTCTATAAATTTCTAATAAAGTAGTGTAACAGGTAGGTTAACGGAGTTTTATTCCTTTGTACAGTTATATGTATGAAATTTAAACTGCTACAAAGAAAATTTAAGTAAAAATGAAAGAAACCATATTCATTATATTGTAGAAAAATTATAAGTATACATTTAAGAATTAATGCTACTTAAAGTCTGAATTAAGCTCTCATTATCTTATATTTGGTACCCCTCCAACTAAAGCCTTCGTTTTCTCTTGTGTGCTATTTCAGACAATAGTGGTTTTATCCACTTGAGAAGTCATGCCAGAAATCCCAGTATCATCTTCATTGCATCCCTGTAATTTAACTTTATATCCAATCATCTGGTTGTCATGCCCTTTTGAATCCACCACAAAATGTCTCTCACAATTCTTATTTCCTCTTTATTCTCACTGCCACATCCTTACTTTGTGTCTTTAGCTCTAAAGTAATCCTACCCACTATCCCAATTCATCCTTCACACTGACTGCTAAGTTATTTTTATAAAACCGTATCTGATCATGTTACATATGACCCCATTTTGAAATATGCAGAACTCAATGTCTACAGATACTCTCCATCACCTTGCCTTAGTAGGGCATTTATATAATGCCTTTCACAACTTAAATTCCTCTCTCACTTTCAGACACATCTCCCGAAATTTCTGAACTGCTTGCTTACCGGCTATCCTCAAATCTGTCATGTACTTTCATACTTCCTACACTCCTTTATTTCCCTCTGTCTGGAATGACTTCCTCTTCGGTCTCTAACCATTCACAATCTTTTCTATCCCAAAGTAGACTTTATTATTCAAGACCCAGCTTAAACTTACAAGAGTTTTCCCAACACCTGCCTCATTCACCTCTCCTGTCCTCCCAAAATACTTAGCTTACACCAATAGATTAATATTTACCACAATACACACAGATATCTTCTTCCTCTAACTTAATACAGTACCCTATATTCATCTCAATTCAGCATATTGGAGTACAAAACAGTATTGCAATAAATGACAGTGAATGAACAAATAAATGATTACTTTTTGTTGCCACTCATTAGCTTCCTCTTCCTTTTTCCTCTTGGCTACTTCTAAGAGTGTAATCCTGGCAGTGAATTCAGCAAGTTCTGCTGCCTAAAATAAACAATAGAATTACCAAAACTACAAACAAAAAAACCAATATATGTTCAATAATTTATATTAAGTCAATAAAGCTTTCATATATATGCTCGGGCTGTTTTATGTTTTTCTTAGATAGTCCTCCATTTTTAAAAATGGTAGTATTTCTTTAAAATCATAAACATCTCCTTTACAGTAGGTCTAATGAGCTAATAAGAAAAGTGAAAGAATGTTTATTATTCTGCAGACAAGAACTTATTCATGTTTCAGTAGAAGGAACTTAAAATGTGGTGACTTAGAAGCTATTTTTTAACTTTTATCAATTAAGTATTTGCTAAAGCCTACAGAAGAAAAAAACTGTATTTATATAATACTTCACAGTTTAAAGAACACTTTGTCAAATAATCACATTTGATTTCCCAATAATCCTATCAGATGGTATTATTGTTCTTCTCAAAAAGAGTGATCTGAGGCTCAGAAAGACCCGAAGACAAGTAAATGCCTGAACCATCTTCCAAATGTCATGCCTAGTCCTTATTATTTGCAAGTCCACTAAACAAAAATGCCAATCATTTATGGCCTACAGATAGCTTATGGGAGCTACAATATGCTATCAATTTATCTAAAGCAAAACATGCCAGTTGCATATGTAAAGTTTAAATGAATCAGAATCTTTTGTCAGTGACAGGCTTCATTTATCTTTTATTCTGTTTCACTTTTAGGTTTATCTCTACACTCTGTGATTAAGTTACTTGTATCTCCGGTTTACTTTCCAGAAGGCACAATAATATACTTAGTTTTACAAGGTTAACTCCATGCTTTCTTGTAAATTTTTCTTCTTCTCAAGGTAGAACGAAGGTTCCTTACTAGCTGTTCCTGATTCTTCATCTGGTCGGCAGCTTGTTTTGCGATCGCCGACTTGGCCTCTTCAGCAGCTCGACGCTCCTTTTCAAGCCTTTCTGCTTCTTCTTTTGCTCGTTTTCGTTCCTGGTCCAGTTCCAGGGCTTTTCGAGTCTGTTCTTCCAGTTCTGTCAAAAATACATATGCCCCCCCAATGATTAATTTCAATTGTATTCATTATCAAAAGAAGCCAAAATAGTAGCAAGGAATCTGATCTGTCCAGTTTCTAAAAATTAGCACATTAACAAATGAACATATACCTCATTTTTTAAAATCCTCACCCAAGGATGTATTTACTGATTTGTGTGTGTGTGAGAGAGAGAGAGACAGAGAGACGGAGGGAGGGAGGGGGGCAGGCAGGCCCATGTGAGAGAGAAACATAGATTTGTTGCCTCCTGTATGGGAATCAAACCTGCAACCAAGGTATGTGCCCTAGGAATGACCAGAAATTGAACCTGCAACCTTCTGATGCACAGGATCATGCCCCAACCAATTGAGCCACCTGGCCAGGGCATATACCTCATTTTTAACTTAGCAAAAGCCTAATACATTTTTTAAAGATCTATTTCACTATTTACAAATGCAAAGAAATTAAAATCTACATAACTGTTTTTGAAAAAATAATCTCTCCAAAGTTTTTTTTTAAAGTTTTTAATGAATTTACTGGGGTGACATTGGTTAAAAAAATTATATAGGTTTCAAGTGTACCATTCTATATCACCTGTATATTGTACATCTTGTGTGTTCACCACCCCAAGTCCTATCTCCTTCCATCACCATTTATCCCCCACACCCTCTTCCCGGTAGAATGGAACAGAGGTGGGACAGAATGCAGAGCCTGAGGCCTGCACTGTTCTACCGGCTGAACAGAACAGGAATTTAGATTTGGGGACAATCAAAGGCATTCAAGTCTGGAGATGCCAAGATCGTGAAGAGGAGTGAATAGATAAGTAAGCCCAAATCTGTCTGCTACTTCCCTGCAATATGTTTGCCACCTCCTAAAATGTACTTCCATGCAGGGTTAGACACTAGTAAACAAGGAAGAAGCCACTGGAAGAGGCTGAACAGCTGAGCAGAGAGATTGTCACTCCTGCAACTGGGGAGTCAAAGGCTGGATGGAGTTCAGGGCCCTCTAACACAGAAGTGCCCTCATAGATAGTCTTTCAGATGACACACCCAAGGGGCTACAGACTACCAGAGAATGCAAACCAGAGAGAGACCAACTAACAAAGCCTGAAACCCCGTTTGACTCCATCAAGATGATCTGTACACATTCTGCCAGTCAAAACAAAATTAAATCCTCTCTAAAGGAAAACAACATCACCCAGAGTATCTAAAACTTTCCATATATGCTAGGCATTCAACCAAAATTACCAGATGGGACGAAATGATCCCCCTCTAACCAGCCACCAAAAAAATAGACCATAGACTAGACCCAGATATTATCCAGTATTACAATGGATTATAGTGAAGTTAGCAAATAAGGATGTTAAAATAAGTGTGATGACTATTTATCTAGGAGAGCTGGGAAATAAGCAAATCATGAGGGGAAAAATAGAAGTCCAGAGGAACACAGCCAATAATGCAGAAACTGATCTTCAGGCACCTTATAAATCCTCTGCGAAGTACCCAAGGGCCAGAGTCCCCTTTATAACTATGAAAGTTCAACCTACCAATCCTGACCTTCATTTTACCTCCAACATTTAGGTCCATATTCCAAAGCCCCTCCACAGAGAAATATCTTCTAAAAATTCAAGAGGTCTTTGACAGAGACCCAAATACACTACTAATTTTATTTTAGCAAAACAGTGAGACACTGGAATCATGCGCTGAACCATTCCCCTCAAAAAAAAAAGTAAAACATTTAAAACCACCAAATCCACAAAACTGCAAGTGTAAAGAGCACGAGAACTCCTCCTGTGCCTGAGGAGGAAAGGTTAAGGAAATAACATCTGAAAAGGCTAGATTTGGGAGGTAGGGGGACCCAACAAAAAAGCTGCATTCAGAAACTGTTAAGACATCTTCAGCACACAGAAGTTTGCAGCAAAGACATCCCAACAACTGATTTTTCCTCTCTTGGACTTCCAATCTCCAGAACTTCCTCTTCAGAAGCTCTCAACGCAGAAGATGATTACAAATAGAATGGGAGGCTACAGAAGATGAGAGGAAAAGTATAACTAATGCAAGCAAACAAAGAGAGAAAAGTGCCTTCCCAGAATGATCCAGGAGACACACCACCTGCGATACAACAGAAGAGGGTACATGCTGCAAAATATGCAGAACATCTGAACTGCTGGCTCAAATGGAGGAGTCCGGGACTGACGGTTATTAAATTCTTCTGCAGATTTAGCTCGTCCTGTTATAAACTAAATGGCTCCCTACAATACCTTTTTCAACTAATTATTTTCCTTTTCTCAACTGCAGGCTCACAATTTATGAAAGTATGCAATGTGCAACAATAAGTAATGCTATAGTAGCTAGTGTAAAATCCAAGTAATATGCAAGCCCAAATGTTACCTTGTTTTCGACAATCACTGTGCACTTACTGCATGTATTTTGTTGTACACCTATTTTTCATTTATGAGATGTCAGTTACAAATCTTTCTAGACACAACTGGTAATTGAACAGTGTGGCATTTGCAATAGGATTTACAAATAGGTAAGTGGAACAAAACAGAGTCTACAAACAGACCCATACCTATACAGTCTTTGGAATTTGTGACCAAGGTGATGCTGTCGTACAGTGGGGGAAGGTCTGGGTCAGTTGGAAATACGCAATGGGAAAAACCCTTGACCTTTAACTAGATCAGTATCACACAGATTGTAGATCTAAATGTGAAAAGCAAAAGAAGGCTTTTAGAAGGTAGTTCAAAATAACATATTCACAACCATAATGAAAAGAGTTTGATAAATGGAACTAAAAATTTAAAACTCTTCGTTAAGAGACATCTTTAAGAAAGTAAAAAGGTAAACAACCATAGAGAAAAGATATTTTACAATACATGTAAAGAACTCCTACAGACCAATCTGAAAAAGAAGAAAATCCAATTTCTTTAAATGAGCAAAAGTTGTGAAAGGACACTTTACATATAGTTAAAAGCATTTGCAAAGGTGCTGATTATCAGTCACCAAGACAATGTACTATACTCACTAGAATGCCTGAACAAACAAAATGACAAAGAAACCCTGATGATAACAAGGGGTGGAAGTAATGGTGACAATACAGAGCACATGAACTTTCATTCACTACTGGCAAGAATAAAAATTGATACAATCACTTTGAAACAATGGTGACAGTACCTTCAATAGCAGAGTATAGCTGTTATCCAGCAATTCCACTGCCAGGGTATGTCTCCAAAAAATTAATACATGTGTGCTCACAGCCACCTTATTTTATAGAAACCCCAAACTGAAAATATCCCAAATAACCACCACCAATAGAATGCATAATGGTATATACAGGCAATAGAATATTTCATAACAACGTAAAAGAATGAACTACAGCTAACACATGTAAGTTCAAGCCAAAAACATAAAAAAGCCAAAAACAATGAAAACAAGTGCATGAATTCACTTATATGTAGTGCAAAAACAGACAATACTATTCTCAAGCACTACATCAAAAACACAAACAATAAATATAACTAGAAATAAACTGGACTCCATCCAAATTTAAAACCACTGAGCTTCAAAGAACACCATCAACAAAGTAAAAAGACAACCCTTGGAATGAGAGAAAATATTTGGAGATCATATATATGTGATATCTAAGAAATGACTTGTATCCAGGTATATAAAACATTCTTATACCTCAACAGCAAAAGGACAGATGACACAACTGAAAAATGGGCATGGCATCTGAAATACTGTATTTTTTGAACTATAAGATGCACGTCTCCCGCTCCCCAAATTTGGGAGGAATAATGGTTGTTAATGCTGCTCTTGAGTTCTGTTTATATTTATACTGGTGAAATATTGTTATTTATATTATTAAATATTTTACCACATTTTCTGCTTCAAAATTTTTTTTCGTACTTTCCTCCTCTAAAACCTAGGTGCGTCTTATGGTCCGAATAATATGGTGTGTTTTTCCAAACAAGATACATAAATGGCCAATAAACACATGGAAAGATGCTCAACACTATTAACCATTAGGAAAATGCAAATCAAAACTATTTCATACCTATTAGAATGACTATAATCCAAAAGACAAACATTAACAAGTATTGGTGAGGATGTGCAGAAATCACACATTGCTGGTGGGACTGTATGATGGTGCAGTGGTGTTAGAAACTAGTCTGGCAGTTCCTCAAAAAGTTACACATGGAGTTACCATACGACCCAGCAATTCCACACCCAAGTTCATGCCCAAAAGAAATTGACACATATGAAAACCCAATAACCAGTCACAAATGTTCATATCTGCATGTTCACAATAGCCAAACAGTGGAAACAACCTAAATGTCCAAAAACTGATGAATAAGTAAAATGTAGTATTATCCACAGAATGAAATGTTACTCAGCAACAAGAAAGTGCTTGATACAACACTACAACGTGGACGATCCTTGCAAACATGCCCAGTGACAGACAGTGACAAGTCACAAAAGACCACATTTTGCATGATTCCATAAACAGGAAATGTTCGGAACAGGTGAATCTACAGAAATAAAAGGTTGCCTAGCTAGGGCTAGGGGAGAGAGGATTGGGAAGTAATGGGAATGACTGCAAATGGATATGGAATTTATTTGGGGGATCATAAAATTGTTCTAAATTGTGCTGCTGGTTACCCAACTCAAGGAATATACTAAACACTATTAAAGTGTACATTTAAATGGTTGTGTGGTATATGAATTACATCTCAACAAAGCTACTATAAATAAATAAGATTAAGCTCTATGATGATATAAAATTAGAATAATATGTCACATTTGGAGTGAAAAAAAAAATGACTGCAAAGGGACACATGGAAGGATCCCTGAGCACAGGTAACCTTCTGTACCTAGTTCTGGGTAGTTATAAAAATAAATTTGCTTTGTAAAAAAACATAAAGCCTTACACCTAAGAGATATGCACATTATTATATCTATGCTATCCTTCAATGGAAAAACATTTTTAATATAGCTATAAATTTCAGAACATCTCAGAAAACTAAGCTAGGTATCATTTACTCCTATTTTAGAAATTAGGATCATTAGATAATTGAGAGGTTAAAATAACTTGCTTATGGTCATATTCTAAGTTAATGACAGAATTAAAGTTTAGCTCCTATTTGTAAACAATGTAAACCGAGAGTGGACAAATGCTTGCTACTCACATTAACTACTTACTACTTTTATCACATCCACATGCTTACTTCCTTCAGTGCACTTAAAACTACATAAAATGACCTGTATTCTCTGTTAAGAACAGTACAGAGTGCACACTGCCTAACAAGTATCCAGAGTGAAATCACTACACCCCCAATTCCTTCCTGTGGTTTGTCTTTTTGAAGGTGGGAAGTCACTTTGTTATTTGTTGGAAGAGTAACTGAATGCAAGCCTGGCTGTATTCAAATACAGCCATCAATTTAACTTAAAAGTGGTTAAAAGAAAATGATAAAGAAAGATAATTAACACTGATACATTACAGAAATGTAAAATAGAAGGATGGTTTTATTAAATGATTTGTGACCCATTTCAAATAATAACTACTTCAATAATAATTTTTTTAAAAATGACAATAATAAAATATAGAAAAGTTTCTTCTCAAACAAAAAAACTACAGGTTAATCTACTAAGTATCATGACTTATGTATGGCCAAAATTACTGCATTTGAATAAGAATTTAGCCTAATTTGCAAGACAATCAGGATTTCAGGACAGCCTGGAAAAGCTTTATTATTAGGAAAAAAAATTGGATGTCCTTTTCCTTAAGATGACTGGTTTAAAATTGTTTTGATAGGGATGCTCTATATTCTTTCCTATGTTCTAACTTCCCTATATTCTTCAGTACTTCTTTACTTGAGTAGCCTTACTGTGTGTAAATTATTAGTATGTTTACTATATATCCCAAATAAATGAGATTAAAAGATTTAGTAAGTAGCTATTCTCTCAGAAATGGTATCATATACATGAAAAAGTCCTGTCATTCAATCTCTTCTTTAAAATCAGACCGATATCATAAATTTAAACTAAAATAAAAACACTTTAGGACATTCCAGGATTTTCTTTTCTTTTTGCAGCATTCTACCTCTAAAAGTATTGCTTATACTACTCACATGGCACTTAGTACACATTACCTCACTTTATTAATATTTCTGCCAGTATGCTATATATTTGTATTCCTAAAATGCAGCACAAAACAGGCATTTCATGAATGTCCACTTTAACTAATGAAAAAGGCATCTGAAGTGATAGAAACAACATCAAGATGGAATTCAGAAAGTAAGTTCTGCCCTTGTGTTGTGGTCTGTGCACAAGTCTCTTTTCTACCTCTTAGCTTTGAACTAAATAGTTTCTAGGTCTTTTCTAGCTCTGAGAGTGAGGTTTCTAAATGAGTGAGAATAAAACCCAAGTTTTTTATTTCTTCCCTTAGAAATTATTATTTCCAATCCTCTTGGAATTAAAATGATCTACCAGTTTGTGGATTTATAGCAATCTTTGTGACTTCCTCCCCTACACACCCGATTACAAATTACTCCACCCACTGCTCCAGAACATCTTCCCACCAAAGTAGGCTGGTGTTAGGAATGAAAATGAACCAATATGAGGTTATTATTTAATAAACCTTACATAAAGTAATAACCTTATTCTATTTCCAACAGAACTAACAGCTGGTTCTACTAGTTGCCAGGAAAGCAAATATTAATTCTAGCTTTATAATTAATAGATTTCATGTTAGCCCTGAGATACTACTGCTTAGGAAGGAGGCAAACATCTTATTTTGTTCAATTCCTTTTTCCTTTTGTTCTCTCACTATTTGTTGTTTGAAAGTGATATATCCCAGAGTTATTTGACATAAAGCACACTCTCTAAATCTAACGTACCCTTTCTATACACTGTAGCATTTTGGTTACATACTGCTTAGGAAGCAGATTCTTCACAACATTTCTCCATGCTGTATAATTTTTAATACAATGAAATCAAATTTAGAGATTGAGTTCTAAAGAGTTTGTATAGTCAGAATAGCTTGAAAATGCCTTAAGTTATATACGTGCTTTAAGGTACTTAAATGTCCATAAAGTACTGCATAAATTTTTGTTTACATGCCAGAAAGTATTTAAAATGTGTTGTTTATGGAACCCCAAACAAGAGAAATAAATTAACATAGTCATTGACAATATAGAAATAAGAGCTACATATGGAAATATTTGTTGAAGTAACTAAAGAGAAAGAACACATAAACACTGCATAGTTGAATGTTTTAAACATTTATGATGTAATTCCACTAAGTTTAATTTAGCAATTGAATGTAATTATTCTCTGTAAAACAAGTAAGTTTTAATAGTAGTTAAGGAAATACTACTACTTGACAACAGAGCAATGATTTTTAAATTTTTTAAAATTTAATCTTTTTTTCTAGTTTTATTTCTTTCATTTTATTATTAATTTTTTAATCATTGTATTTTTATTGTATTCTTATTGTATTTTTCCCATTACCATTTAGTCCCCTTATACCTCTCTCCCCAACAATCATCACACTGTTGTCCATGTCCACAAGTCCTTTCTCCTTTTTGTAGAGCAACGATTTTGAATCCAATGTCAAAAAGAAACTTACCTTTCTGGGCTTTCAGTGTCTGTTCTTCAATTTGCCTTAGACGTTCCATTAGTTCTTCCTTTTCCCGCTCTATTCTTTCCTTTTCCTTTTCTGCTATTTCTCTTTTCTTCTTTTCATTCTCCAACTGTGCCCTTAAAAGGCATTGCAATTGTTTTGTTACAAATTAATAACTAGAAAAACCAACTAAGAAGAAACTACAGCATAAATATTATGTCTTTATCATATTCATCTGTGTTAAAAAAATCATACAGTTGAAAATATAGAAGTACCCTGTATTTTTCGGACCATAAGACGCACCTAGGTTTTAGAGGAAAATAGAGAAAAAAATTGAAGTGAAAAATGTGGTAAAATATTTAATAACATAAATAATATAATATTTCACCAATGTAAATGTAAACAGAACTCAGCAGCAGCATTAACCACCATTATTCCTCCCAAGTTTGGGGAGGGGGGGCGGTGAGAAAAAGAAAAGAAAAAAAAAGGTGCATCTTAAGTTTGAAAAATACAGTACAAACACATATACTAGATTATAATGTGCTTCTTATTGTGGGGTCACAGTAAATATAGTCAATCACTATTTTAAAAATATTAAAAACTTAGCTACTTTAGAAAGAACCTCAAAGGACAAATTTTCAAAACTGTTAGGGAAGTAAAACTGTCAAATGTATCTCTTGTGTGCAAAGCATATTTTAAAATGCAGTCCTGGCTGATGTAGCTCAGTGGACTGAGCACAGGCCTGCGAACCAAGGGGTTGCTGGTTTGATTCCCAGTCAGGGCACAAGCCTGGGTTACGGGCCAGGTCCCCAGTAGGGCGTGCATGAGAGGCAACCACACATTGATGTTTTCTCTCCCTCTCTTTCTCCCTTCCTTCCCTGCTCTCTAAAAATAAATAAAATCTTTAAAAAAGAAAAAGAAAACACAGGCTTGTGTGGAGGGCAAAAAAGTAGATTTATCACCTGCACACCCAATGACCTTTCACAATTAGAAATCAGCACAAAAGTTAATTGCAGAGTTACCATACATACCCAAGAAAATGACTTTAGCTTATCAGGAACTGTAAGGGAGCAGCACACAAGGCTGTTTTATTTTAAACAGTAAAATATCCTGGGAGGGCAACGATTTGCAATAATTAGCAATAAATTAATGCAAGTTTAATTTCTGAGGTAGACCCAATTTATGCTTAGATACAAGATGACAGATCAGTTATATTTCCTTTGACAATTCCATCAGCATGACAGATAAACAGCATTATCTATCTAATACTGTTTAAAAAGATCACCATGAGAGCTAGGTGGAAAGACTGCCTCCATCATTTAGCTGCATCTGCCACGGGCCTAATGAGACTGTTTCTTTTAAATATAGCTAAATTCATCCATCAAACAAGAGCCTACCATGGGTCTGACTCTGCTGAAGGCCAGAAGTATAAACATAAATAAGAACTAGATGAGACACTGTATTAATCATCAGTCATATTACCTACTTAATAAGTTTAATCAACACTCAATATCACCATCACTTTAATGGGAACAAGTTTTTAGCTAAAAAATGAATTATATTTTCATTTCTGAAGCTTACGTCTAAATACCCCCAAAAGACATCACTGCCATCTAGTGTCAATTCTAAATGCCAGGCAAAGTCACCTAGTTTCTCAACCTCCATTCTCTGATAAATTCTTCAGCGAAGTTTCATTGAAGTTGTTTTCCTTACTCTGTAAACCCCAAACATAAAAATTCCTGCAATTCCTAGGTATCAATTTTCCCCCAATACAGAAAGTGAATCCATCTCGGGACAAACAGAACTGTGACACTGTGACAAGTCACAGCAAGAGGTAAGACAGATAACTGATGTTGATCTCCTGTGCACCAAACCAAACATGAAGTTTAGGAGTCACACTACACCTCTCCAACCAGTTTAATGAATCCTCACAGCGTGTAAGATTCTAGGGCCTGAAGCTCTTTCATTCGAGGAGAATTGCACCTATGTTCCAACTCCCTTACGAAGTACTTTTTCAACAGTAAAAGAAGAGTCAACCACTAACTCCCACCCCTCCAGACTTGCAGTACATTCATTCACCTCTTTCTCCCTATCCTATTTTGATCTATAGAGTACAGAAGTATGCGCAGGCAAAGAGGTTTAAGGACTTGGGAGACCTTACCCCTCTACAAGATATGAATATGATACAGTCTTAAATAAGTTCCCCAATTTCCTTGAGCAAAAGAAGGGCCTGGTGGGCCCCACAGAGTTTGCTGCCTTTTCTGTATTCTTTAGGAAGCTGAAAATGCAGGCTGTCCCTGAAAGCAAAAGCACAGTACTTTTCAAGTAACTGCTAGTATGGCCAAGGGCTACTCTTTTTTTATGCTAGGCTGCTAGCAGTCCTAGCATGTTGATTAGCCTCCCCAGCCTCTGCTCAATCCCATCCAGTGCTGTCACAGCCCTAAGACAGTTACCTTCCTGCCTTCCTCCAAGGCCCTGAGACTCACACCATAAACCAGATCGCAAGACCAACTGCTACAGTAACATCCCTGAACTAAGCAGCTATCAGGTCCAGCTCTGGCACACATGTGGCCCCTTGTGGAGACGGGTATTGGTTTCATTTATTTTTTCCCTATTGATGTTTCATTTGTTCTTCCTCAAGGATAGAGGTAAGGAGATATGGAAACAGGAGAAAAAACGAAAGGTAACTTGGCCACAAGCAAACTGCAGGGTGGGAGTAGGGAATTAGCCTTTGTACCAAAAAGTGGAATAAATGAACAGCAGATACTTGCTTATAATATTTAAAACAATATACAGTTTACTCTGCTGCACTCTCATGAAGCCTACGTCTCATATCTTATAAGAATTCTCCTCTGACTACAGCCACCACCAACTAACACTCTGTTCAATGAAAACAAATGCCTTTGGCTCACATCCCTTAGTTACATACCTAGTTTTGCAGGTCTGTCTTACCTCCCTCATGAAACTGAAGAGCCTGCTTCTCCCCTAAACAATGCTGAACTATGAGGACCAACCTGGTATACTCACTGGCCCCTAGGTAAGCCATGCATATTCTTAACTCTACATGTTTGCTTACGTTGGCATCCTCTTCTGAAAATATCTCCCCCCTAACTCTCAAGTCTGTTTCTAACTTTAAAGGTCTAGTAAATGATAAAGGCCACTTTCCCCATGAGGTCTTTTGTATAATGATGTAAATCTAAACCACAGATGTAAATATTTTTATTTTGAGTTTGGGTTTGGAAACATTCATTTGATCAAGCTGTTCTATTTCAAGAATGCAAATAACATTAATAAGCTGCCAATTCTCTGCATTAACATACAAAAAATATTTTAGAATACCTTGCTTTCTAAAAACTATCATATGGACCCAATTACATTTTTCTTACAATAAAAAACTAGTATGTAACTTCTATTCAGAGTATGTATTAATAATATTAAGACCTATTATGATCGCTACTATTTATTAAATGTCTACATACCGCTGTCATTATTTCTCACAAAAACCCTTGAAGGTAGGACTATTATTTTCATATTAAGGGTAAGAGGACAGTGGCTCAGAAGTTCTTTTCAACAAGTGTTAGAAGAGGACTGAAACCCAGATTTATCTAGTTCCAAAGCCTGTATTCTTTGTATGACACCAACTGTATCCTATTGATACAGGCAGCCAGCCATGACACAAAATATCCCACAGCTAACCTACAAATGGGGCATGAGCATGTGAATTTGAATTGTAAACTTGAGGATCTTAGTTTTTAAATTTGGTAACAATTTTAGACATACAAAAAATGTTCAGAATTATGAAATAAATCATCAATTTGGATGCAAGTAACTTCAGAGCACGGCCTGCAGAGATCAATAACCAACCATACTGGGTTATATATAACCAATATATAACACCATTTTCACTGTGAAAAAACCAAAATTATGGGAGTTATGGGGAAATAAGATGATCATGTACATCAAGGTATTGTAGGGGAAGAGGCTTCCCGCAGTTGCAACCTAGGGGCAACTGATCACCTAGCTGCTGCCCCTTCCCAACTACTGTTGTTGTGGAAGAGTCCAGCAGCACAGGCAGCAGATCTCTGAGCATTCTCTCAAGAACGTCTGCTGGCTGCTTTGCCAATGGGCTTGACCAAAAGTTTCCAAATACACAGCTGTCATCTCTCTCCCTCTGACCTGTAAAGCAGGGAATACATGAAGACTTGGCATGCCATTTCTGACATCTGTCAAATCCCTATGTTGCTAATATAAAACATCCTCTAGGCATTCAAATGAATAAAACAGTTACTGAATTCCTACAGTAGACAAGGCTTGCTAATGAAAGGCCATAACATTTATCCAAGATAGGAACCATAGGATTCTTACTGTGGCAAAAAAAAAAAAAAAAAAAAACCTTAAAAGTATTCTATTTTCATCTAGGCCTTAAAGTAACTAAAATATAGCACCATCACCAAATGGTACTTGTTAATGATACTACATATACTAAAAACCATATAGCATGCCTCTCTATGCTTGAGAAATAAAGAACAAGTAAACAGATATATTTAAGAATAGAAGTAACACGGCAACATTATAGACAAGCAGAACAGTTAGGACATTACTGAGTAATGAGGATGGTATACTACAGTCAGGTCTCTGTATTTGTGGGTTCCTCATCCATGGATTTAACCAACTGTGAATTAAAAATATCTGAAAAATAGTTATGTTGTTGCTGATGTGCACTATGTAGGTAGGCCTATGCTGGTTCTGTCTGTGCTGAAAATGTACAGACTTTTTTTGGCAATTGTTCCCTAAACAATACAGTGCTACAACATTTACACAGCATTTACACTGTACTAGGTATTATAAGTGATCTAGAGATGACTTAAAGTATAGGGGAGGATTACATGGGTCATGTGCAAATACTACACCGTTTTATATAAAGGACTTGGGTATCAGTGAGGGTCGTAGAGTAATGCCCGACAAAGGAAGACTGTAATTTCTGAATATATAGAAAGTAAAGCCCAATTAAGAACTATTTTAAAAACTATATAATACTAGAACCACAATGTGGTCCTAAGCCACATGAGAGCAGTAAAAAATGATAGAGCCCAGTCAAAGCAACAAACCAACTTAGTATCTTTAATGGTGGGTCAGGAATTACTGGGATATTTCATGCCTATATAAAAAATGTTTTGTAATACAGTAAACTTTTCTAAGGTAGATAAATTGAGGGATGCAACCTGAATTAATAAAAGATCTGAATTACACAGAACATTTATGAAAAAATACATCATTAAATAAAACACTAAAAGCAGAGGTAGCAAAATTATATCTAGCAGGGGCCTATTTATTAGATTCAGATTATGTAATTTCCAATATGTCTGAAATATATAAATTTACATATATTTACAGCTCCTCAATATTGTTTTTTTTTTTAGGAGCTATTCTATTTCTTAAATTATCATGCTACTCTGCAAAGATTTCTCCAATAAAGGTTAACTTCAGTTTGGTGTCTAAATTTTTTCAAACAAAGCACAAAGCTTAAATTAATCTAGAGTCAGATTTGAGGATTTTGTTGTCCAACCCCAGTAATCTGGTTCCAGGTCTGACGGGAATTTTAACCAATCTTTCCACTTCAAAAACTCTCAATTTTAAACAGTTAACAGTATCTGTTTTTGAAAGTCTAAGTGAACGATGGCTAAAATCATCAGTGTTGTTGGCAGGGAGAACTGGGGTTACTGTGCACTATCCACTGACTTTATGAGTTTTACAACGCCCATGACACTGTTTCAAAGAAAAACATCCAGCATATTCTTACCCAAAGTCCCACGCAAAACAAACTTGAAAACTTCATACTACATGCAAACCAATGTTAGTGAGAAGCAAGCATAATAAAAGGAAAGCATACCTACGAAATCATGAAAAGCTATTTACTCAGAAATACATCAGATATCTAACATGAAAACTGTACATACTCATTTTATAAAGGACAGTGATAATACTGTCGTTCAATTTTAACACAGTGAAAATAGTGTAAAATGTAAATTCTGAGTATGTTAAAGAAACTGAAAACTCTCAACTTTTATTTTTATTATTTATGTTTCTTATCCTCCCCTGAGGACATGCTTGCTGGTTTCAGAGAGGGAAAGAAACATCAGTGCGAGAAACACGGATCAGCCGCCTCTTGCACACACAACCTAATGGAGATGGAACCTGCAACCCGGGGATGTGCCCTAAGTGGGAATGGAACCCACAACCTTGTGGTTTACAAGACACTCCAACCGACTGAGCCACACTGGCTAGGGTTATTGCTCTTAAATTTCAAGTAGCCTACTTCTATCAATCAAGGATGAAAGGCTGTCAATTCCATACCTTTCCAGCTGCTTCTGATGTTTCTCCTCTCTAGCCTGAGCCTTCATCTGTTGTACTTCAATAGTATCAGGCTTCCGTCTTCGCATGTACAGTTCATGGTTTCCCATACATAAAGCCAAAATCCGCTTATTGATTCTCAGACGAGGTGCATAAAAAACAAAATCCTAAACACAAAGCATTCTGCATTTAAAGTCTTCCTTGAAGGATAGTCTCTCTTACATTAATCTGTACTAAATTTCAATGTGTGCTACGAATTCTAATGTCACATTACATACAGTATAGAAATCACGAGATTTCCTAGTGACTAGTGAGTATGCTATACTTGCACACAACTGGCTCCTCACTGTTTCACTCCCCACCGGTTTCGTGGGGAGGCTAATAATCTTATACTCTCAATACAGTAAATGCCACTTATTATTTTTTCTTCTCCAAAGTAACTACTAGCAACTGTTACTCCACATCAGGAGGGTTGTTTGTTTGTTTTACCTTTTGCCATATTTATCTCAAAATTGGTCTTTGTTAAAGGCTGTCAAGTTTTTAAACCTAGCATTGTTCTCCTCATCTTTTTGTCTTTCCAATGACTAACAGAATACAACACTGTGCTTAACACTAGATGAATCAAAGAATCTATTTAAATATAAAGACTTAAGCTTAACACTTTAAGTTACAAAAATACAACATTCATGATTCAAAACTCTATAAACAGAATATAGAACAGAACTCCCTTTGCTACATTCTAGACACTAACGAGCTTTTTAAAATCACCTCTTAGGAATGGTGATTATTTTCAATCACCTCCTAATACCTTAAGTTTCAGTTAAAATAAAATACTAATATTTACATGTTATAATAAGATTGAAACATCGTATTTTTAATAACATTTATTATCTTATCACTAGGAAAGTTAAACTATAGGAAAAGAATATTCCTTAGGACCAATTCAATAAATGAACAATGTCATTCTTCAAGTAATACCACAGCAAAGTGGCAGAAATTTTAAATACATAAAACATTCTTAAACTTTACTTACAGGTGCCTTTTTGTCGATTGGCTTTATAACAAATTTTTTGTCATTAAATGAAATATTTCTTATTTCGCTCCAGGGAAAACCAATTTTAGGTGTTAACCTTAAAAAAATAAGAGAGTATTTCTGCAGTTAGAAGCATGAAACAATGGACAAAATTTAGATCAGCTTTTTGGGGTCAATTTAGTTGAACAACCAGAGTTCCAGATTTTCAGAGTGTATTAACTTACCAATAACATACTGTTCACATTATCTTTTAAGGGAGAATCTGATCAACTAAATCACATACAACAGCCATTGGCTGGTGTGGCTCCATGCACCGAGTGCTGGCCTGCAAACCAAAAGGCTGCTGCTCTGATCCCTGATCAGGGCCCATGCCTAGGTTGTGGGCCAGGTTCCCAGTTGGGGGTACGCAGGTTTATGTTTCTCTCACACATGGATGTTTCTCTCCCTGTTTTTCTCCCTGCCTTCCCCGTCTCCAAAAATAAATAAGTAAACAATTTTTAAAAATCACATAAAACAAAGACTACCCCCAAAATTTCATAAATGTGCCACAAACCTTGATTTCCCTGTTAGGGTTTGCACAAGCTCAAATCTAGGCTCAAGCTACTACAACTATTAAGTTTAGTATGTTTGAGAAGAGGGGAAAAAAAGACAGCTTTCATAACTTTTCATGTGAATTACGAACCTAAGTCACTAAAAATCATTTCCTTCCTGTTTAATATTCAAGGGTTTGTATTATTTATGAATATACTAAAAACACTAAATTTTCAGTACACTTTAGTAGGCTTAATTTTCTGGTATGTGACTTCTCCCACAAAAAAATTTTAAACACTCATATACACAAGTGGTTGGATACACAGAATGGAAATTCTGATTCTGTGACTATAAAGCCAACGACCCCATTTACCACCCCACATACAAAGATTTAGGGAATCAGTCTGGAACAAGTAATTTTGTTTCTGCTTGTCATATATTTCATTCTTTTGGACTGCCTATCAAATGTATCACTGCTATCCAACAAGAGCATGAATGACTATGACGTCTACATTGGCCAAAGCTATTTAGCCAGCATTCTGGTAACGGAGTATGAATTTCTATATATTTATAGTCCTTTTAATCTTAAGCAGACTGACCACAGTCTATCAAATAATTTTCTCTACAAAAACCATTTTTTACTCAATATGCATGTACCATGCTATCCTTTATAATGGCCACCAAGATATATCACAGTTACCTATTGAAAAGGGAGGCTTATAATATTTTCCAGGTAATATTATACTACACTTACATGTAGTTTCTCTCACACATGGATGTTTCTCTCCCTGTTTTTCTCCCTGCCTTCCCCGTCTCCAAAAATACACTTACTTCTAAAATACACTTACTTCTAAAAATTCTAAAGAATTTCCTCATACGATTCTCACAACAATTTTGTGAGGTGAGTCTGGCAGTTACTCAAATTTCACAGAGTTAATAACTTGACCAGGGTCACAAAAGTAATTAGTAGCAGTTGGTAAAAGAACCTAACTAACCTTTTAAAGTTGTACCTATTTTGTTTTTTTTTATTTTAAAATATAAGTAACAGATGAATCCATTCTCAATATGAAATGAAACTGAACCATTACAGAAAAGACCAAAGAACCCATTGCCCTCTATCCCTAGTCCCTCCCTCCTATCCTGAGCTAACCCCCTCTTTCATATTCCGCATCTTTACCTTTATTAATATATATAATGAATACTCTAATAAAAACTGGTTCAATAGTTTTTTTTTAAAAAAAGAATATTTGGGCTAATAGTCTTACAGTTATTTTTGCTTTTCAAAAATTTTCCCTTCTGAATGATATAGCCTTTTAACTTGCTTTGTAACATAAATGAAAAAATATATCAGAGTAAAATTAGTAAAATGCTCTCTTTTGGAATCATCATGTATGTATATGCTTGGAAATGTGTGTTTTATTAGACACCTGTAGTAATGAAACCAAAAATTTGGAGCCAATCCAGAATAAAGAGAAGTGCCTTTGGGGAAGGTGACACAGGCATAGCCTTGGACACCCTTGTGTCACGGTACAGAAATCAAAGAAAGGTGCAATGCAGCTGTAGCTGTCATTCCTAAAAACTGTTGGAAGAGCTCGATGTACTTTATATTTATTACATATAAAAATACCTGGTCGATTTCAAAATAAAATTACACTGTTCACTATCTTTAATACAGGAATATTCTGCTTTACTAATGTCCAAAAACATTCAAAACAATTCCTATAAATGTTAAACCAAAAAGTGTTACAAACACAATAAATCACACGTTTTAATTTCATTGTCTCATTGCTCCTGATTTCTTATATATATTAATTTCAGTTTCGACCTGTATGCCACGCATAACATTTAAGGAATTGTTCTTTACCTACTGAGGAAATACATTTTAATTAAGTTACTAGACATAACTCACAAGAGATCAGGAAGTATACTTCAAATAAAAGTGAATTCACCCATTTTGATAAATATACTGAGAAGTAACTGAAATCACAAGATGCTGAGAAAATGAAAATATGATAAATGAAAGCTTATATGGCATAAACTAATCTTTCAATTTGGAAAAAAAAAGTAATAAGGGTAATCAAGCCAACTGATTAGTGACTAGTTCACTATTTACTTACTTGTCATCATGCTCATAAATATTCAGACCCAAAGCATCAACACCTAGCCACAATTCAGTTCCTTTTTTATTTTTTATTTCAAAATAGTTGACTCCATACATTTCTAGATCTTGTGCAATCTTCAGGTATTCCATCATAGAATCTTCCCTGTTGAAATAAAGCTTATTGTAACATATTTATGTAAGAGTACCTAATAGCAAACAAATTACAAAAAATACTTTGAATTAAAATGTAGTGTTTTATTTGTATAAGTCAAATGATCTTTGGGGGGTAATCTGATGTAATAACCAATGTTATGAAATAAAAATACTTTAATTTGAGGAAAACATGAAGAAAGCCATCCAAATACCTCAGCATTCCTCTATGTTCTTCATGCCAGTTCTGTATTCTTTCTTCCCATTGCTCTTTTGTCAATTTGTGTTGTTCTAAAACACTAGAGGGAAAAAAAATCTATGAAAATGTCTCTATCACTGAAAATCAATATTCTTTTAAAAGTCTAGAATCAACCCTAACTGTGGTGGTTGTCATACTATACACAATAAAACAGCACAGAATAAATTCTCACACACACGCACACACACGACTGCATGCAAAATTGATGAAATCTAAATAAGGTAGGTGCATTGTATCAATGTCCATATTTTCACCGTGATACTGTACTGAAGTTACATGAAATGTTACCATTAAAGAAGGCTGGGAGAAAATACATAGCATCTCTCTATTATTTTACAATTGCCTGTGAATCTACCATTATCTCAAAATAAAATCCTGAAATTATTTTAAATAATACATTTAAAGTAGTTATTATACAGAGAGTTTGAGAATTCAAATGTTTTGATCAAAACATTGGACAAAAAGGGAAAAATGACTCATTAATAGAAAAATCACAAAACACACTGAAAATCAGAATTCTTAGGCCTTCATTCTTTTACTGTATTTTTGTGCTAAATTTAATTTTATTTTCTACTGGCTATACTTTACATAAAAGTGACAAGTCATACTTTTTTTCACTACCCATGCCCTCCAAATAACTTTTCACTAGTTTCTTTTGCATCTTCCAGTGTTTCTTATGCAAATTTAAAAACACACAAATGGTATTTTCTTTTAGTACCATTTTAATACCAAATCAGCAGATTCGATATAATTTACCTCCTATGCATGCTACTGAGTACGTATCTCTATTCTCTTTAGGTAATATAATATTTTCCTTAGTGGTGAATCCTTAGACCCTACTTTACTGATAGCAAAAGATGCTGTGTTAAAATATTATTGTTTTGCTATATAAAATTTTTACATGAAACCCAGGGATTTTTTGGCAATATAAAAATAAATCTTAGGATGCAATCCTCCCTTGGACAAGTAACTATTGAGAGTTGATTCCTTAATGGAGTTTCAGAGACACCATTATGTTCTTACTATAAACTGCTCCTTTCTCTATGTATTTCTCTTTTAAGCCCTTGTTTTTGGAGAAAGTAGTTTTGTCTTCTTCCTTAGAGCACTGAAGTTTCCACAGTCTTCTTGTTTTTTAATCATCCCTCTTGCTGTCTTAGGCTGTGCTCACCGGCAGGAATGCAATCAGCCTTGAAAGCACAATCAATTCAGCCAACTGCTTGTATCAGGATGCTAACTAGATCTGAAGGTGTAAGTTAATGAAATTGGATGCCACCAGGATTTCTGCTATAGTTTTTTATATCCTGTATTTCAAATATCATCTGTTTGCATTTTGCATAAAGTACTTGAATTATTAAATTTGCACAACTGACTTGTAGGTATGCAAAACCTCCTACACTCTTTTCCTTCGGTCCAGAGCCAAAAGCCCTTCTTTACACCTAAGGCCAATCCATCCAACTTGACTTTATATCCAGGCCTTTAAGTGACTTTTTTCTCTACTTCCTCAGGATCTTCACTCCATCTTTTATGACCGGGGACGTATTTATTGCTCCCTGCTTACATATATTATCATCTCAACCTATTTGTGTTACAGAGGTCAAAGACCACATTTATACTGCTCATCACTAAATGCCCATGGTTAGTCCTGAAGAGTACTCAAAAATTTGTAGAGTAAAAAAAGGAAATTCAAAATCAATTTTTCCCTTCTCTTATAGAACATGCCTATAAACCCATGCTTCCCTACTCCTAGCTTTTTTCTTCTCCTAAAAGGCAAACTTCTTTTGAGAGCTGTCCATATTCACTATCCTTCATTTCCATACATCATGTCCACTGCCCAAGGTCAACCACAATCTGACTTCAATCCCCAACACTCTACTGAAACTGCTCTAAGGGTCACTTCCACTCTCCTTATTGTTAACCCCAACAGACACATTAGGTACCCTCATACTCAACTTCTTTGTACTACTTGACACTGCTGACCATTCTCTCCTTAAATCATTCTTTTACCTTGTCTTCCATGATATAACATTCCCCTGGTACTAATCTCAGTATACTTTAGAGGAGCCTTTCCCTCTGTACTTTAAAGTATCTTACTATCCCAAGCCTTTTTCTTACTCTCTGTACTTTCAGGTCCATCTCTTTCATTCCCACCTATTTGCTAATTACTCCCAAACTGTATCAGAGCTCAAACTGCTCTCCAAGATCTGAACCCACAACAACAAATGAATACTCGCACTCTCTCTTGGTTATACTGCAGATCTTTTAAACTCAGTAGGTTCAAAACTGAAATCTACCTCCTGCAAAATGTATTCTTTCCCCTCCACATCTTGGCAAGAAGGTATTACCAACCTCCCAGATGCCCAAGCCAGAAACCTAGAATATAAAAATTTATGTATACCAAGCTCTTTTTAATGAAAGATACTACCTGGCGGAGCTGATTATCTGTATCACGAAAGCTAAACTCTACTTTGGGAGAAGAGACTGCTTATCTGGGCTTTCCAATATAAGAATTAAAAGCATCCACCAGGCATCCACAATAGGCAGAGGAGTACGTGAAAGCTACAGTCACCTCCTATCAGGGCCAATCTGAAATTACAGCTAAGTTGTACAGAAATCTTCTTGAATAACCAACTGAACACTAGCTGGAGATAACCCTTACAACCAAAGAGAGAAAGAAGAAAGCACGTCACCAATGCGACTGGTAGGAGTGTGGAGGAGACATGAGAAGGCTGGCCGGGCTCCCAAGGGGGCAGTGAAGTGCCAGAGGAATATTTCAGCAGCGGGGAGGATCCCCCTGATAAGTGTGGGGTATACACCCCACATCGGGCTCCCCAGCCTACAGCACCAGAGATAAAAAGGAACCCAGATTAACATCAAGCTAAGAAAACCAGTAGGTGTTCTGTAGGCCAGGGAGAGACTACTGAGATGCAGAGAGCCTTTTAAAGGGTCAAAGCACAAAATTTCATTTGTAGCCACTTACCCTGGGTGCCAGCAAAGGGAGGGCAGAGTGTACTAGAGACACTTGAGAAGAGTCTGAGGTTAGTGGCTATGGAAAGAGAACTGAGGGAACAGCCACCACAATCCACATGGCCAGCCATCCCCCACACTGCAGAAGGTGTCAGACAGAGCATTACTCTCTGAATGGCGTCAGCCTAAAGGGAAGCAATAAGCATCCCCTAGCCACCCCCGCATCCCCAGGAATTACTCTGTACCACCCTGAGGTGCTTAAGCCTGAATGGTAATTACAGATTGATTAGATCAACAGCTACTCAGTTTAATGGATGATTAGTTAACATCTAAGGCAGAAAATACAAAGAAGGAGACAAAATGGGAAGACAAAGAAATAGACCCCAAATGAAAGAACAAGAGAATTTTCTAGATGAACTAGATGAAATGGAAGTAAGCAATTCATCAGAGAAAGAGTTTAGAGTAATGATTAGAAAGGTACTTAATAGCATGTGAAAAGACATAGAAACCACAAAAAAGTATCAGTCAGATATAAAGAATGCAATATCTAAGATAAATAATACACTGGAAGGAATAAACAGTAGGTTAGATAAAGCAGAGGACTGAACCAGCGTTATGGAAGACAAGGTAGAAAAAAACAGGCAGAGAAGCAAAACGAAGAAAGAATTTAAGAAAATGAGGAGTGCTTAAGAAATATTTTGGACAACATAAAGTGTAACAACATCTGCATCATGGGAATACCAGAAGGAGAAGAGGGTGAGCAAGGGATTGAGAATCTATTTGAAGAAATAATAACCAAAAGTGTCCATAATCAGGTAAAGGAAAAAGTCACACAAGTCCAGGAAGCTTAGAGAGTCTCAAACAAGTTGGACCCAAAGAGGTTTACACCAATACACATCATAATTAAAATTACAAGGCTTAGAGATAGGGAGAGAATCCTAACAGTCCCAAGAGAAAAGCAGGTGCTCACCTACAAGGGAGCACCAATAGGACGATCATGATTGCTTATCAGAAACATTTCAGGACAGAAGGGGGTGGACGTGAAATATTCAAGGTGATGAAAAGCAAAACCTACAATCAAGGCCACTTTACCTAGCAAGGCTATCATTTAAAATTCAAGGAGAAATAAGGAGCTTCCCAAACATTTTGTTAACACCAAACCCATACTGCAACAAATGTTAAAGGGCTTGCTTCAAGAAGATCACAAAAAGAGAAAGGGAGGAAAAAACACCAGAGGAAAACAGTTAACAATAAAATGGCACTATACATGTATCTATCAATAATCACCTTAAATATAAATGGCTTAAATGTTCCAATAAAAAGACAGAGGCTACCTAAATGGATAAAAAACAAGATCCATATATATGCTGCCTCCAAGAGACCCATCTCAGATTGAAAGACACACACAGACTAAAAGTAAAAGGTTGAAAAAAGATATTTCAAGCAAACTGAAAAGAAATAAGAAAGCTGGAGTAACAGTACTTATATTTGACAAAATAGACTTTAAAACCAAGGCTATGGTAAGAGACAAAGAAGGACACTACATAATGATAAAGGGAACAGTCCAACAAGAGGAAACCCTAGCAAACATTTCTGCACCCAACATGGGAGCACCTAAATATGTAAAGCAAATCTTAATAAGCGTAAAGGGAGAGATCGACAGAAACACAGTCACAGTGGGGGATTTTAACACCCCATTAACTTCAATGGATAGATCTTCCAGGAAGAAAATCAATAAGGAGACCGTGGTCTTAAATAACACACTAGATCAAATGGACTTAACTGATGTCTTCAGAGCATTCCATTCCAAAGCAGCAGAATATACATATTTTTCAAATGCACATGGAACATTTCCTAAGATAGGCCACATACTAGGACACAAAAAGAGTCTTAATAAATTTAAGCATATACTGAAATCATATCAATCATCTTCTCTGACCACAATGCTCTAAAACTATAAGTTACCCACAAGAAGAACTCTAAGACAAAGACATGGAAACTAAATAACATGTTATTAAGCAATGAATGGGTGAACAATGAGATTAAGGAGGAAAACAAAAGATACTTTGAAACAAATTAAAATGAGGACACAACAATCCACAATCTGTGAGACACAGGGAAAGCAGTCCTAAGAGGGAAATTCATTGCATTACAGGCCTATCTCAAAAATCATGAAAAAGCCTAAATAAACCATCTAACTTCACACTTAAACTTGAAAAGGAACAAAAAAAGCCCAATGTGAATAGAAGGAAGGAAATAATTAAGATCAGAGCAGAAATGAAATAGTCTTTAAAAATGCTACAAAAGATCAATGAATCCAAGAGCTGGTTCTTTGAAAAGATAAACAAGATTGACAAACCTTGAACCAGATTCATCAAGAAAAAGAGAAAGGATCCAAATAAATAAAATCAGAAATGAAAGAGGAGAAATAACAACTGACACCAAAAAATACAAAGGACAATAAGAAAATATTATGAACATTTATATGCCAACAAACTGGACAACCCGGACGAAGTAGATAAATTTCTAGAAACATAAAACCTTCCAAAATTAAATCAGGAAGAATCAGAGAATCTGAATAGACAGATTACACCTAATGAAACTGAAGCAGTCATCAAAAAACTGCCGACAAACAAAAGCCCTGGACCAGATGGCTTCACAGGTGAATTCCACCAAACATTCTGAGAGGAACTAACACCTCTCCTCTATTTCATAGAATTCAAGAGGAAGGAAGGTTCCCAAATTCATTTTACGAAGCCAGCATTATCCTAATTCCAAAACCAGATAAAGACACTATAAAGAAAGAAAATTATAGGCCAATATCACTGACAAACATAGATGCTAAAATCCTCAACAAAGTATTAGTAAACTAAATACAGAAATACACCAAAAAGATTCTACACCATGATTAAGTGGGATTTACTCAGAAATGCAAGGTTGGTGGTACTACATTTGCAAATCAATAAATGTGATTAACCACATAAAATAAAGGGTAAAAAAATCACATGATTGTATCCATAGATGCAGAAAAAGCTTTTGATAACATCCAGAACCCACTTCTCTCAGCAAAGTGGGAATAGAGGGAACATAGCTCAACATAATAAAGGCCACATATGACAAACCCACTGCCAGCATCATACTCAATGGGCAAAAACTACAAGCATTCCTCTTAAGATGGGGAGTAAGACAGGGATGTCCACTTTCACTTCTCTTACTCAACGTAGTACTGGAAGTCTAGCCACACCAATCAGATAAGAAGAAATAAAAGGCATCCAAATTGGAAAGGAATTAGTAAAACTGTCTTTATTTGCAGATGACATGATACTATACATACAGAATCCCAAAGATTCCACCAAGGAACTGCTAGAACTGATAAATGAATTTAAGTGAAGTAACAGGATACAAAATTGATATTCAGATATCAGTTGCATTTTTATATGCCAGTAACAAACTAACAGAAAGGGAAATTAAGAAAACAATACCATTCACAAGTGGCTGAAAAAGAATAAAATACCTAGGAATAAACCTGACCAAGAATGTAAAAGACCTATACTCAGAAAAGTATAAGACACTGAAGAGAGAAATTGAAGAAGAAACAAATAAGTGGAAACACAAACCATGTTCATGGATAAGACAAAATAACATCATCAATATGTACATACTATCCAAAGCAATCTATAGATTCAATGCAATATCTATCAACATTCCAATGATATGTTCCACAGAACTAGAACAAATATTTCAAAAATTTATAAACCACAAAAGGCCCCACATAGAACAGCGGATCCTGAAAAACAAAATTGGAGGAATCACGTTACCTAATGTCAAACTATACAAGGCCATAGTTATTAAAACAGCCCAGTACTGACATAAAAACAGACAGAGAGATCAATGGACCAGAATAGAAAGCCCAGAAATAAACCCACACCTTCAGAGTCAATTAATACTTGAAGAAAGGAAGCACACACATACAATGGACTAAAGATAGTTTAGTCAATAAATGGTGCTGGGAAAATTGGACAGATATGTGCAGAAAAATGAAACCAGACCAGCCTTTTACACAACACACAAGAATAAACTCAAAATGGATCAAAGACTTAAATGTTAGACCTGAGAACATAAAAACCATAGAAAAAAACATAGGCAGCAAAATCTCGGACATTGCACACAGAAATTTTTTTCAGATATATCTCCCCAAGCAAGGGGAACCAAAGAAAACCAAATGGGAATTTATCAAACTAGAAAGTTTTTGCACAGCAAAGGAAACTTTCAACAAATAAATAGACGACCCACAGAATGTGAGAACATAGTCACCGATACATCTGATGGTAGGCAGACCAGAATGATTATCCCCATTTTGTGAATTCAGATATCAAGGCCCAGGGATTTTAGGTTTTGTACCCGAAGTGACATAATTAGTAAAGAGCAGAATTAGTAAAGAGTGCTCAAAATCTAGGCTTTCTGTCTGATGATTTTTCTTATGCCATGCTACTTTAAATACTTATAAAAGCAGCAGTATATTGGAGATAAGAACAGAACGCTAAACTAGTAGTCTGAAAACTGAGTTTAAAATGCATTTTTAAAAGTTAGAATCTTAATTTTAATTCTATGGAGGAAACACAGACTGCTACTTACTCTCAAAAGGATTTATTAAGCACCTATCTGCCTGTGTAAGAACTTTTACCAAGCAATAACAGTCACATTCTCCCCCATGTCCAAATCTCCATGTATTGTTTCTCTTATGAAATGAAGAGAGAAGAGATAGAAGGTTTAGGTAGTTGCAGACTATATAAATCTATGTAGCTACTGAGTCATGATTTTTAAAACTATACTCTCTGATTCAGCTGGCAGATTCTATTTCTTAAATAGTTTTTAAGAAATTCTATTTACAAACTTCTGAAACATAGTAGTTCAGAGAATATAACATAAAAGGCATGTTCGCTTACCGCTGTGGTAGGAGTCTGTCGTTAGCCAGGTAGCCTGGTTTGTGAATCTCTTTGTTATAATCTCCATACTTTGCTTGGACAGCATAGGAAGCCAAAAGGACTGCAGTTTCCGGAGGGCAATATATCTCATCATTTAAGATCGCTTCTTTGACTTGCAAGAAGAAAAGTCTCTGGGTTATTTCTTGAATTAATTCCTCAGAAACATCTTCAGGAAAGAATTTAGCTCTGAATTTGAACTGTAAAGGATTCTCTTTTTTAACATCTTGCTGTGTAACCTGGAACAGTAATTTCAAGTATAATCAACAAAAACCTTAAGTTCAAAATAACTAAATCTAGTTACATCAAATCCTTTTTAGCAAAAAGTAGAATGTAAAACATCAATAAGATTCTAAATCTGTAAGATCCTAAACTCTTTAAAAATATATTTGAGAAAAAATATTCTATGATTACAAAAATGACCTATAATGCACAGATCCTATCTAATAACCAAACTGTGACTTGTCTTGAGAAGCTTATTCCATAGATGTTTAAATAAAAGTACTAAGTTACACCTTATGATATTTCTTACATGTTACATTTTCAAATGGGAAAGTGAACTTTTCTCTTTCTAAGAAAAGTTGATGCTTACTTATTGAATTAAAAGACATGACACCTTTAACGATGCACAGAAATAACTGCAAAAGGAAGCCCAAGTCAGTCAACCCTAAGCTTTTCTGGCACAAATTCAAGATCATTAACTTCCAAGTAACTTAGTTATCACCTGAGTGTTATTATACATACTTTACCTTTTTATTTAGTTTAAGCCATGTAGAATAACCTTTGCTGTCCACGTACTGCAGCCCAAAAAACCAGACCTCACGCAAACCAACTGTTTTCACCACCTTAAAAAATAAAAGTCCATTTCATTTCAATATTCATACTATAACTACATACCATTATATTTAAAAAAAACAAAACTATGTAGGTATTATAGATATATTCCATTGTTATAGAGAAGCTCTTCCCTAAATTTAACATGTTAATTAAAGGAATATTTCTAAAAACTTAAATTCGGGTTTGTATATTAAATTTTATAGTGTCATTTTACGATTGTACTTGATCCATTTTTTTATACCTGCTTTTTCTTCTCAACTCCCATTATGATCCCAACAGATAACAAAAAGAGTCTGGGAAAACAAATATAAAGCTGTCATAATCCCATTTCACTATTTCAGTTTACTGCCACAAAAAAATGCAGACTTGTACAGCCACTATAGAAAACAGATGGAGGTTCCTCAGAAAATTAAAAATGAAACTGTCTTATCACCCACCAATTCCACTTCTGGGTATATATCCAAAGAAACCCAAAAGACTAATTCAAAAAACCGTGTGTACCCCTAGCCCTGGCTGGTGTGGTTCAGTGGATTGAGCACCAGTCTGTGAACAGAAAGGTCACTGGTTCATTTCCCGGTCAGTGAGAGGCAACTGATCAGCGTTCCTTTCTCTCTTTCTCCCTCCCTTCCCATTTCTCTAAAAATAAATAAAATCTTGCACTCCCATGCTCCATTTACCCCCCAACTACACTGTCAGTTAGGCAAGGCAAACAGTACCATTTTGGTGACAAAGAGTCTCGAAGACATTTAAACACCGTGGCCCAGGTTATCTAGCTGGTGATAACCCCTACTCCTTCCCTTCACTCACCATTACGCATTCTACATTCTTCCCTCACAGAGCAAGAAACCATTCTGGGAACATGCCATGAATTTTACCCTTCTACAGCTTTGCTCTTGCTTGTTCCTCTGTCTACAATGTTTCTTCTGTACTTTGACCACCTACTGAATAATTTATTCCTTAAGGTCCAGCTCAACTAACATGCTTCTGTGGATGAAGCTCTGCTATCATCTAGATAAAATAAATGAATCACTTGTTCCTTGATGTTCCCACAGTACTTTACCTATACTGCTATTAGAACAAGTGCTCTATCATAATTAACTGTATTGGCAATATGTCTATTCATCTTAATACATATGTCATCTCAAAGAATGCTTAGCCTGTGGTAGGCACTCAAAAGTATTAAAAACAAATACAGTGGTAAGCTAGGACTCATAGCCAGGATTGTACCAATACTTAACAGAGCATATCTTTAAAAATCTATATTTAAAATAAAATGAGAAAGCTGAGCCAGAGGAAATGAGAGTTTACTAACGTTTAAAAAGTTTTACAGAAAGATTCAATATTAGTTTTTTTAAAGGGTTTTTTTTTTAGATTTTTTATTTATTTATCTTTAGAGGGGAAGGAGAGAGGGAAAGAAATATCAATGTATGGTTGCTTCTCGTGCATCCCCTGCTGGGAACTGGCCCACAACCCAGGCATGTGCCCTGACTGGGAATCGAACCAGCGATCCTTTGGTTCACAGGCCTGTGCTCAATCCACTGAGCTACACCAGCCAGGGCTCAATATTAGTTTTTAAGTGGTAAATATTCATTGTTTTATTTTTTTACTTTTAAATCTAACAACATGCCAGGTGCTCTGACTGGTATGGCTCAGTGGGTTGGGTAATGCCCCACAAACTGAAAGGTCACTGTTCAATTGCAGTCAGGGCACATGCCTGGGTTGCCAGCCAGGCCCCCAGCTGGGGGCATGTGAAAGGCAACCTATCGATGTTTCTCTCCCTCCTTTCCCCTCTCTCTAAAAATAAATATATCTTTTCCAAAAATACCATAAAAATATGCCAGGCTTTTGGTTTCAAGACAGCAAAACTGAAGCCTTCAGTTTGCTTTCCTTCTTTTGAAAAATTTCACTGAAAGGATACACACACACACACAAGCACCAAATTAAAAAGAGGAAAAGTTATTTAGCTGTGCTAAGAAAGGTTACCATAAAAAAAATCCCAAAACTGACAAATTTCTGGATGATCTGGGATACATTGTAAAAACTCATACTGACACAAAATCTAACCAATGCCAAACAACAGAACTTTCACCCAGATAATTGATCTTTGGCAGCAGAGCCACAGAAAACATTCCCACTCAGAGTAACAGTGAAGGAAATTTACACAGGTCAAGGGCAAGAGAGAAAAGTCTATCAAAGTAGCTGGCCTCAGTTTCTGAGTCCAGGCTTCCCTAGCTAAGTAAAAGGGGAGATGCCACAGTAGGCACCCATAGTAGTCTTAACTTGGGACTACCACCACAACAAACAGCAGGAAGAACAAGAGCACTCAGCTGTGAAATTCCCGAAGAGGGCCTGCATTTTCAACGGCTCTCTGGCTACTTCTGAAAGTGTTTTCAGAACCTTCCAATCACATGCACACGGTGAGGCAAAAGTTTGTTTACAGTTATGAGTACACAAAACAGAATTTATTCTTGTATTAATAAGTACTGTATTATTTTCCATAGGAACAACTGTAAACCTGTTTTTCCCCATCCTGTATAAGTAAAACAAATGCTTGGCCACATAACTACAACATATGTATATTTATTTGTAAGTTATATACATATTATCATATATATAAAGCACATTTTTAAAATAACTGAAAGATGAAAGACAAAAATATAAACACTTTAGTGTTTTTTTCTTGCATCCTAACATGTCATGTGGAGCACTCCTCTGAGGTTAAAAATACTCTACTGTAAGCCCACAGGTAGAAGCTGAAAGATGAGGCTAATGAAGGAAGAGCTGGCAGTTAATAATGAACGTTAAGCACTCAACTAGAGCCTCCTACACAGCAGGTGGCCTCAAGCCAACATCATAATTAGAAGAGAGATTTTGCTGCAGGTAGATTCATGTAGCTATGTACTCACATTTGAGAGGACCCCTACCTTCTTGGTCTGCTCCTGGCCTGACCCTGAACCTACCAACCTGCCAGCTCACCCCATATACTCACTATACCCAAGGTAACGTCTGCTTTTAGACCCTTACACTCCGGCTCTGAGTGAAGGAATGCCAGGAAACAGAACAGCGACTATTAAGAATTGTCAAGAGATAATAATCTTTAATCTAGACCTTCATTTACAATGGCATACAGTATACATGTGTGTGCTGTGTGCATGCATGTAAAACACTGTTCTATATACTTTACATGGAATCTCAATTCTCACTTCTAAGGGAGCAATGTTATCATCATCCTAATTGTACAATGAAGAAGAATGAGGCAAAGGCAAGAATCTGTCCTAAATTAAACAGCTATAGCTAGGACTCTACTGTAGGCAGGTGTGGCTGCAGACATATTTTTAAACTACTATACATTACTGCACTATAATAAATGAGGTTTCCTTATCCCTGGTATCCAAACTAAAACAATTCTGCTTAATAAATAGCAAATTTATTTCTCAGTATCAATCCCAAAAAGATCCACTTGCTGGTTAGTTTTTGTTACCACAAGCATTTCACTGATTTAAATAACATTTCAACTTGCTATGAAGTACAATAAATGCTAACTCATTCACATTTTTATTCAAATAAGATAGGCTATATATTTAACAAAGAGGAGGTCTAGAAGAATCAACATAAGTGGATATTAATTCACAAGGTAAAACACCTATAACGTAGAGGGAATATAGCTGCTTATGATTTTACTTTAAAAATTTGCTCACATATACACAGAAAAGGCCTTTCATCTTCCAAAAAGACATAATCAGGGCTTTGAAGATCATTAATTACCTAATCAGAAGATTAAGCATACCACTTTTTCAAGAAGAGAAACAACTTTCCAGGAATTTTAAATTTGTATTGCATTATATTTGGATCAGTATGTGATAGAATGACACCTATTAAAACCAAGATACGTAACAGATTATTTACTGCTCTAACACAAGAAACTCTCTCTCTCATTCTCTAAGGCAGTGATTTTCAAGTCTTTTGATCTCATGGCACATATAAACTACTTGCTAAAATTCTGCAGCACACCAAAATATGTATTTTGCCAATATGACAAAAATAGGTATAATTTTTAAATTTTATTGATTTTAGAGAGAGGGGAAAAGAGAGGGAGGGAGGGAGAAACAGGGTGGGGAGGAGGTGGGAGGAGGCAGAGGAAAGAGAGAGAAAGAGACAGAGAGAGAGAAGGAAACACTGATTTGTTGCTCCACCCATTATTCATGCACTCATTGGTTGATTTTTGTATGTGCCCTGACCAGGGATCAAAGCCACAACCTTGGCATATCAGGATGATCCTCTAACCAAATGAGCTACCCAGCCAGGGCAAAACAGGAATAATTTTTGATCCACTCACTCTGGATGGCTACTGTTGTGTTAGATGTCATTTTTTATTGACAATTTAAGGGACAAAGGGGTCAGTGCCCCTGACTAAATAGTCAGGTATAGAATGTTCTAAAAATTCTTGCAGCACACCAGCTGAAAATCACTGCTCTAAGGTCAAGTTAATCTGACCACAGACTATTGCTCTCTTGCTCAAATGTAAAAGTTAAGAAGTCTCAGGCCATGCAAGGTACATCACTCTCCTCTCTGCAATTACCAATTCACCTTAATCACCTGACCCTGGACAACAATCTCTTTTTCCTCCTTTTCTCAGTAAAACTTACTACTCAGAACATTGCATATAGCATTACCTGAGGAACTGAAACTAAAAAAACAAAAACAAAACTAATGGTTTAAAGTAGGCCCCAGATAATAAAATTGGAATTTCTGGAGGCAGTTTCCATGCACTGCCCATACACCCCCTTCCTTTAAAAAAAAAAAAAAAACCCACAGGTGACTAAAATGTGCACTCAGGAGAGAAAAAAAGACAAAAATCAGTAATCCAAGTTCCTTAACATGACACCCATGTTCTAATCCCAGGCTAGCAAATAAGCCTATGACATCGAAGTGTCATATGGTGCCTACTTACAGCCTATAATTCTGTGTCTTTGCTCCTGCCACCCCATTTATCTAGAATATGCACCCACTCCACTACATGGAATGTCTCAGATTTCCTTTTAGCCTTCATTACAATGATTTGCATAGCAGATATAAATACAATATGGATGGATCTTGAGAATGTTAGTCTAAGCAAAGTAAGGCAGTCAGAAAAACCTAAAAACCATACGATTCACTCATATATAGGACATAAAATTGAAACTCATAGATATAGACAACAGCATGGTCGTTACCAGACGGAAGAGGGTGGAGAAGTAGTAAAGGGTAAAGGGGGCCAAATATATGACAGAAGATGATTTGACTTGGGTGGTGAGCACACAATGCAATATACAAATCACATATCAGAGAAATATATACCTGAAACCTATATGCCCTATTGGTTCATTAGGTTCATTATTGGGGTAAATTGGGGGTTATTGGGGTAAATTTACCCCCAATAAATTTAATAATAAAAAAGGTGAAGGGATTAAGAAATACAAATTAGTAGTTATAGAACAGTCCCGGGGATGCAAAATACAGCATAGGGAATATAGTCAATAACATTGTAATAACTTTGTACAGTGCCAGGTGGGTACTTAAAATATTGAGGGGAACACAAGCTGCTAATATTTATTTTTTTAAAATCCTATCCCACAAATCTAGGAATGAGAAGGAATATCTACTATCTACACAGCTGTTCAAGATACCTGAATAGGTACTGTGAAAAATTCCAGTGCTACAATGTTGCACTATCAGTAAAGGTATAGAAAAACAGAAAGTGCAACAGCATGCACACTATAGTGTCAAAAGTTGCATACTTAATCTGGTTAAATGATACCTGGTCAAAAAGTTGTTTGCCTGTTGTATTGGGCTGGATGGCAAATTCCAGCTCAGCATCCATTGTGGTTACTCTTACGTTGATCTATAATAAAAACAAAAGAAATAATTAGTAGGAAAGAGAATACACTTTTTTAAAAATTTTATTTTAGTAGGAAAAAGGAGGGAGAAGAGAAGGAAAGAAACATTGATGTGTAAGAGAAATACCAATTGGTTGCCTGGGCCTGCAACACCAATGCTGCAGGTATCAAACTGGCAACCTTTCACTTTGCAGGACAACACTCAGCCACACCAGTCAGGGCAGAATACACTTATTATTAGGCAGGCTAAAATACTTTTATCTGGTCTCTAAAATAAAGTGATATAATATGCAGGCAGTAAAGAGCAAATGCATAACTGTATCTAATAGTTTCTTTTATAGATAAAGTGATATGGTTTGATTTTAATTATGG
Organism: Carollia perspicillata; assembly: GCA_004027735.1. Classification (NCBI taxonomy): domain Eukaryota; kingdom Metazoa; phylum Chordata; class Mammalia; order Chiroptera; family Phyllostomidae; genus Carollia; species Carollia perspicillata. The sequence continues at coordinate 203,772 of PVKM010000008.1, forward strand.
AAAACCTTAAATCTACTTTCAAAACAAAGATCTTATGAAGTCTTCTTTTAAGAACTTTTATGAATTCCTAACACAGACACTAAGCCATGAGTTTTCCACATTCTCACAGAGCCCCTGCAACAATACTAGGAGATATGCTCATTTCTACAGAAACTGAAACAGTTCCCATTATGTGCACAATGACACATGAATATCAAATGCAGAGCAGGCATTTAAACTGAGGCATAACTTGGAATTTTTTGACTGTCATTCACTATCTCATATTTCTTTAAACACAAAAATCAGATAGTTTTATTTATACTGCAAATGTATTCTTCACTTTATAAAAAACATTCATCCTGTCCTTTGTTAGATTCTATTTTAAACTCTTACCTTTTTTGTGTGTAAATACCTTTCTAGTTGGATTATCTTACCAAAAACATAACATGCCTAGGCCAAAATAATTTTAAATCCAGAACAACATCTTTACTTAGAATTCACAATGATGTGGTGCAAATGCATCTTTTAAACATTAACTCCACTATGTGCCTCTACATCAGACTGACTTCTTACATCTTCTACTCATTCTAACCACCATAACTTGTACACCTATAGATCTTCTACCCTCTCTAAATCAAATAAATCTTATCGACCGTTCCTTCTTTAAAGCAGTATCTATTAGGAACTACTGATACACATAAAATACATGTAACATATGTAAACAACAAAACATAATAAAATAAAACCAGTTGTGACATAATAAGAAATACATATGCTTGGTCTTCATCCTGGTTCCTGGAAGAGCTCCTAAAGCCCTTGGAATTTCCTGAGAGATGTGAGGAGCATCTTTCGTTATTCATTATAAGCCCCTTTCATACATACGAGTTTATGTGAATGAATGGACTCTAGATGGGATCTTAAATAGCATCACTATGGGGGTAGAGGGGTGTTAGCCAGAGAAACCAACTATGGGATTAGAAGAACCAACCATGTTATTAGAGCCACACCCCAACCTTCAGGGAGGAGAGTAGAAATTGAGTTCATCATCGATTATCAATGATTTAATCAATTATGTCTACATAATGGAAGTTTCAAGAAAACCCAAAATGAAGGGGTTCAGCAAGCTTCCAAGTTGGTGAATGCACCCACATGCAAAGATGGTACACCCACATTCTACAAAGACAGAAGCTCCGGTGCTCAGGGACATTCTGGACCATGCCCTCTGCATCTCCCTCCTCTTCGTCTGTATCCTTTATATTAACCAGTACTCATAAGTGAAGTGTTTCTCTGAATTCTGTGAGCTATTATAACAAATTATAGAAACAGAGGTGGGAATCATGGAAATCCCCAATTCCTAGCCAAATTAGGTAAAACTGTACATAACCTGGGATCTTCTACTTGTGACTGGTGTCTAAAGGGTGCAAGGCAGTCTTAAGGGGCTGAGCCACGAACCTGCTGCGTCTCTGCTAAAATCCAGGTAGCTGGTGTCAGAATGAATTAAATTACAGGACACACAATCAGTATCCACCCAGAATTGGAGAATTGCTGGATATGAAAAACCCACATGTTCAGAGTCAGAAATTTTGTGAGTAAAGTTTTCATTTACCCATAAATCTGTCATCATCCCTTAACAAGAAATGACAAATATTGCCTATACCAGTGTATTTCTTCTTTGTGAATTTCCCTGTCCCCAGTTCCCCACAGGTAAGCACTCGTGTGAATTTTGTGTTTATCATTCTGTTGCTTTTTTAAAAAAGCACAGTTCTATCACAAATGTAGGTATCTATATGTAAAGTTAGTTTTTCTTATAAAATTTAACTTTTCTTGATTTTTAACTATATTAATTTTATACAGTACTTACTAACGAAGTATTCTTTCTTGATGTGGGCAATGGTTACATGAGTATATTTTATGAAAATGCATCAACTCATGATATATTTGATAAAGAGTTAACAAAAAGTATATCACACTGTAGTTTGCTTTTCCACAATTATAGTTCTAAGATTCACTGATGTTTTTGATTCACTGATGTTTTTGAGTAGTAGTTTTTATTGCTATACAATCTAGGTTAGCCAATAATTTATTTACCCATTTTCCTGTCAATAGACAGTTTCCAATTTTTACCATTAAGAATACTGCTGCTATGAATATTCTTATACATGTTTCCTAGTGCCTATGTACCTGGACCAATTTCTCTAGAAGTATATACCATATATTTTGGACTATAAGATGCACCACCACCCTCAATTTGGGAGGAATAATGGTTGTTAATGCTGCTGTTGAGTTCTGTTTACATTTACATTGGTGAAATATTATGTTATTTATGTTATTAAATATTTTACCACATTTTTTGGCTCCAATTTTTTTCCCTATTTTCCTCCTCTAAAACCTAGGTGCACTTTATTGTCCGAAAATACAGTACTCAGAAGAATTCCTGGGTAATAAATTATGCATACCTTCAACTTTACCATGTAATGCTAAATTGTCTTCCAACATGGCAGTATCAACTTCAATTCTCATCAACAGTGTATAAGAATTCCTGCTGATCTGTATTTTCACCAATAGTGGGTGTTAACAGATTTTTTTAAATGTCTGACAATCTAGTGGATGTAAACGATATTTTAATATGGTCTTAACATGCAGACCCCTGGTTCCTAATGAGGCTGAGACATTTTCCTATGGGTGAGATGTGGAATTCTAGGATGGCCCCCAGAATCTCCATCCTGGTGTTACTCTCATGATTATGTTACATGACAAAGGGGATTTTGCAGATATCCTTAAGGATACTAGTAAGCCGAACTTAAAATAGGAATATTATGTGACTTGGCCTAAGCTAATCATGTGAACCCTTTACAAGCAAAGTGCTTTCTCTGAGTGGTTATACAAGTCAGAGAGATTCAAAATTTGGAGAGGAATTTGACAGAAAAGAAGGTTCTCCATTACCAAACTGGCAGAGTCATGGGGCAAGAACCTGACACCAGCCCCTAGGAGCTAAAAGTGACCCTTGGCCAACAACTAGCAAGAAGATGGGAACTTCATCCTCCAGTTTTAAAAAAATCATCATTTTGCAAGGAAATCAATTGTCCCAATAAAAGGAATGAGCTTGGAAGAGAACCCCAAGCTCCAGATGAGAAGGCAGCTGAGCTAAATCTTGATTTCAGGCTAGTGAAAGCCTGAGCAGAGAACCCAGTCACATCATCCTACACTGCTAACCTACAAAACTGAAAGATATAAATGGGTGTTGTTTAAACTATTAAAACTGCAGCAATTTTTTATAGAGCAACATAAAATACAGTATGTTTATTGACTACTCAGTCTCCTCATCTTTGAATTGTCTGTTTTAGTCTACTGCTTATTTTCCCACTTGTGTTGTCTTTTTCTTACTCCTATGTAGGAAATCTTTATATATCCTAGGTACTTTGTCAGTTATTTGTGTTACAAAAAAGGTTTCTACCAGTTAGAAGTTTGTCATTCTACTTTATAAAGTGCTCTTCTTTATGGTAAACCTATCCTTAATTTTTTTTTTTTAATTGGCCAAGTTATCTTTTATTCAGGGCTCTTAATGACCTTTCATTATGCTTTTTTCTCACTAAGATTTTTTTTTAACTTTTTCATTGATTATGCCATTACAGTTCTCCCATTGCCCCCTTCATTCCCCTCCACCCTGCCAACCCCCTCCCACCCACACTCCCCCTCTTTAGTTCTTGTCCATGTATCATAAGTTCTTTAGCTTCTACATTTCCCACACTACTCTTGCCCTCTCCCTGTCTATTTTCTCCCCACCGTCTATGCTACTTATTCCCTGTGCCTTC